>CM021107.1:132553163-133153163 GCA_007115665.2 Sequoiadendron giganteum
TAATGGTAGAGGGTGGAGGGTTTAAGGGTTAAGGGTAGATGGGAAAGAGATAGATGGAGTGAATTTGAGAGAGAGACCTAAGAGAGGGAGAGGGGGTAGGAGGGAGACTTGAGAGGGAGAGGGAGTGGGAGAGAGATAGAGGGTATATATGGTTAACGGTATAGGGTAGAGGGTTTAAGGGTTTAGCGTTTAAAGGTTAAGGTTTTAGGATTTAGGGTTAAGGGTAGAGGGAGAGATATAGAGGGAGTGAGCAAGAGCGAGAGAGACCTGAGAGAGGGAGAGGGGGTTAGGAGAGAGAAACTTGAGAGAGAGAGAGAGTAGAGGGTAGAGGGTTTAAGAGTTAAGGTTAGAGGGGAGAGAGATAGAGGGAGTCAATGAAAGAGAGGGAAGGAGTGGGAGAGAGATAGAGGGTAGAGGGGAGAGGTAGGAGTGATTGAGTGAGAGACTTGGGAGAGATAGAGATGGAGAGAGAGAGAGAGAGAGGGAAAGAGATAATATTTAAATATTTTATATATTAAATATATATATATTTAAATATGTATACATTAACTAAAACATTGAAATAATATTTAAATATTATACATAATAATATAATATATTATATATTAAATGCATAATTCGATAAGAGATTATCATAAATTGTATATTATATATTACATTATAAACTATATTGTATATTATATATTAAATTATAAACTTTATTGCATTTTTTAAATCATATATTATAAATTGTATAATATTTTTGGAGCTCATATCTAAAACATATCAGATATCGGATTGAATTAGATATCCGATATGTTTGACACAAAATTTAATGCCTAGGAATTAGACTCAAGCTTGCTTTGGAATTTGGTTCAGACTTGCCAATCCTAAGAAGTCAACATAAGAAACGTGTTTAACAACTTACCTTGCTTTTCCATACTTCATCCATGTGGCTGATGACTTTTTTTTTACCCAAAATTGATGAAACGAAAAGGGTTTGTAAAGGAGCTTCTCAGATTTCCACCAATATAAATTATACTTTACTTTGAATCTGATAAATAATTATTATTCATTTTCTATTAGAATTATGACTAAAGTCCTGATTGATAGCCTGATTGAAAAACATCTATAGCTTTCAAACAGTATCACATTTTTTGAATCCAAAATATGTGTCACATTCTATGCTTCGCATATTATAGGATTAAAAAAAAAATAGAATTTCATGAAGTTTTGACTAAGTTAAGGTGGTCGGACATATGAGTTTTTAATATTTTTAAAAGTTGTAATAAAAAATTTATAATTAATTATTTACTTGGAAAAAAATTACCAAAAATCATGCATCACATTTGAACATGAGTCCTTTATTTATATCTAAAATATTATAAAAATATATTATGATTTTATTATGGTTAGGGTGGTCAGACAGACACCTAATTCTTATTTTTTCCCTGAAATTTAAGTACTACTACATTGAAATTTAAATTTTTCACCAAATAGATGTGTTTTTAGAAAAACAAACCTAGTATTTTAGAAACTACATTCAATTTGCCACAGATTCTATCCTTATATATTTTTGAAATAATATAGATAACTTATTCAAAATTTTATGTCAAGTTGCCTAACTTTGGTTTTTCTAAATTTTCATTGCCACTTAAGGGCCTGTTTTTTCCATGATGATCCTGCACATACCCATATATATAGTTTGATTCTTTGAATTTTGCTGAATTTTTTATATTTAGTAGTATTCCAAATTCAAATTTGAACTCTCCATTTTACAATACTTAATTTATTTAATTTATTTGTGTTAGGTCTCTTTATTGGAAAAACATGGTTGATGCCATTACTATTTGTGGGGTGAGGTTCAAATCCCCTAATGATGAGGAGATAAAGGGCCCCATTTTGGCACAAAAGGTGGCTGATGTGAAAGCCACAATAGAGGAGAAACGATAGATATGGAAGAAGTGTTGTACTATCATGATTGATGGTTGGACACAAAAGAAATAGAACATTTGTTCAATTTTTTTGTTTCTTCCTTAGATGATTGTACTTCTTAAAATGCATTGATTTAGTGATTAAGATTTTTAATTTATGCTTTATTGAATCATTGATTTTATTTTTTTTGTCAGGTGGCACCATGTTTATCAAATCTATTGATGCATCAGGGAACACCAAAAATGTTGAATTTATTTGTGAAGATTTGGAGGGAGTCTTGGTTGAGGTGGGTGAGGAGAATGCGGTGCAAGTAGTTACAAATAATGCAACAAATTATGTCCTTGCATGTAGAATATTGATGGATAGGCACCCATCATTATTTTGGACTCCTTGTGTTGCTCATTGCCTTGACCTCATATTGGAGGATCTTGGCAAGATTGCATGGATCAAAGTATGTGAGGAGGTAACAAAAAATATTTGTAAATTCATATACAATTACACATGTGTCTTCGACCTAATGAGGCAATTCACAGGGTAGAAGTAGTTGGCTCATATTGGAATAACTCGGTTTGCAACCAATTTCGTTACATTAAAATCTTTGCTTCGGTCAAAGGGAGCTTTGAGGCACATGTTAGTTAGTGAGGAGTGAAATTTCTCGTCATATGCTAAGACCAATGCAAGAGATGTGGAAAATTGGGTTTTTGATGAGCAAGGCTTTTGAGTACCAACTGCGGAGATCATATAGGTAAATGTAATTCATTACATTTTTGTTCCTATTTTTATTTTGTTTTCTTATTTTTGTTGACATTACTTATGCTAATGTTTCATAATAATTGCAATGCACAAAGTCTTTAGTTGTTCTCGTACGAGTTGTTGATGGGAAGAAGCTCACAATGGGCTACATATATGAGGGCATGGATAGGGCCAAAGAGGCCATTAGATCCATTTATGGGGGAGTTTATGATAAGTATCATCCCTTTTGGGAAATAATTAATAGATGATGGCACCTCCAACTTCACAAGCTTCTACATGGAGTTACATATTTCCTCAATCTAACATTCCAATTCTACCTTGATTTCAAGTCGGACAAGGACATTCTGAGTAGGCTCTACACATTCATAGAGTGAATGATGTCTAATTCTAGTGTTAGAGCACAAATAGTCATTCAGGTTGAGATTTTTAGATTTGCACAAGGAGATCTCTTTGAACGAGTTATATGCAAGGAAACTCAATTGACATTACAACCAAACAAAAATTTATTAAAAGCATAATTTAAGTTTCAAAATGAATAATTTTCCTTTTTTTATATTATTAAATATTGAAGCTTAAAGTTGGACAATGAGATTGATTTTCTTTTTCTCATCTCAAATGTATGTGTAGACACCTAAATTTGACCCTTTACATAAGGTCAAATTTATCCCTTTCCTTCCTTCCCTTCATCAACGATAATTAAATTATTTATTTAATTAATGTTCCATTTTCCCTAATATTCTTAAGGTATTTAATTTAATCAATTAAATGCTTTATACATAAGCCCACTTCATCTCTAAATTAAATAAATGCAATCAATTTATTTAATCTAGTCAATTATCCTTTTCATTTTTTATTCATTATTTCTCTTTCCTTGTCACATCCTCCATAACCTTTTCACTAAATTGGATTAATTTAATTAATCCTTCATTAAGGTGTGCATGTCCTTAATTAGGATTAATGTCACATCCTCCATAACTTGCCACTTGCTTCTAATCATAATTAATTAATCTAATCGCCTATTTGCACAATCTTAATCCTAATCACTTACCCCTTTTAACATGTCCTTAGGTCAACCTTCTTGGTACTTACCTTTCTTGGGTTGACCTCTTTCCCATGTGAATCTAAAATTCAAACTTATTCTCCCCATGCATTTGTCTTCCCCATGACATCTCATATGTCACATCGTACCCAAAGGACAAAGACCTCTTTTAGAGGAATCTTGTTTTATCCTTTGGTCTCTCCCAAAAAGTGAATTAAAAATACACTTATTTCTGCAAGGCCTTCCCCATTCCCCATGTTGACAGGGGATGAATTTCTAAAAGTCATTACTTGTCACTTTCGGCCCCATATGGGGCCAAGGAATAACTTTTTAAAGAAATTCTCTCCCATCCCAAGGTACTTGCAAGTACCTTGGGACCACATGGATTATTCCATGTCATTTGTACCCTTGCCATCTCACCTTGTCCTTTAGAAACCTCACCTGCCACATGTCCAAATGTGAGGGCTTGTGAATCCTCAACTCACCACAGCCCTCCATCTTAGCCATGGTGGTTCAATTTTGACTGTTGAATCCTCTAAAGAATTCAACTTTTCCTATAAATAATCCCCTCTTCTCATTAATTGAGTTAGTCATTGCATCCTTAACCAACTTATGATCTCAAGCCATTCAAGTCATTTCAAGACATTTTTGCAACCTCTTAGCATTTGCACTTGCATCCTAGAGTCCATTATTGCATTCATCTACCTCCATTAATCTTTCAACCACCATTATTGCAAGCATATCATCCAAGGATCACACATCAAAGTGATATCAAGGGCCAACCAAAGGATCGATTCAAGACAAGGTATAACCATTTTATTTATCTTCATCTTGCTTTGTTTTGAATCCAACTAGGCTAATCATTTGAGGTGTTAGGTTTTTTGTGCTTATTTTGCATTTTATTTTATTTTGCACTTTAAATTGACACACTTTTTATCCTTCACATTTTTGGCATGCCCGGTGGGACCCACGTCATGGGTCTTTTTGTACTAATAGTTCTTGTTTTTTAAAATATTTTTTCAGATTGCGACACAAAGGGGCGGCTTTGTGCACTATTTGGGCAGCCCTGGCCTAGCAACATATTTTTCTACTGTTGTTCTCAACATTATCCTAAATTTTTTTCCTTACCGGTTCTTTGTTTGGGGAGCCTTGACCTTGAGGAGCAGCCCTGACCTAGCAACAGATTTTTTTGCTATTGTTTTCTAATTTTTTTGATTATTTTTCTGAGCAGGTTCTCTATTTGGGCGACCCTGACCTCGAGGGGCGGCCTTAACCTAGCAGCATATTTTTCTGCTACTATTTTCCAGTTTTTCAAACTGTTTTTCCTTGCAGATTCTTTATTTGGGTGACCCCGACCTCTAAGGGTAGCCCTGACCTAGCAGCAGATTTTTTTGGTGCTATTTTTCAGTTTTTCTGATTATTTTTCCTTGCAGGTTCTTTGTTTGGGCGACCTTGACCTCTAGGGGTGACCCTGACCTAGCAGCATATTTTTCTGCTATTGTATTCTAGTTTTTCTGACTATTTTTTCTTGCAGGTTCTTTGTTTGGGCGACCCTGACCTAGCAACAAAGTTTTTTGTTATTGTTTCTTGTCATTTCCTGACTCTGTTTTCTGCGAGATTCATGTTTGGGCAGCCCTGACTTGGAGGGGCAGCCCTGACCTAAGAATAAACCTTTTTTCTGCTATTTCTTATCATTTTCTGATGATTATTTCTTGCAGGTTCAGAAGGTTCGCTTGTCAAAGATAAAAAATAAACTACTGACACGTGTTTTGTAGGTGGAAAATGTTGTCCAATTAGTCTTGTCTTTCTGTTTTTCTTAAAATAGGAATATAGGACTAATTAAGGGGTCAATAAATCTACTTGTTGTTCTTGGAGTGGACTATTGACATATCCAATCCCCTTGCATTATTTGGCTATCCTGGGTGAAGAGAAATTGTAGTCCACTTAGTTCTTTTTACCCCCTTTTTTTTATTTTATTAGCGAGACTTGCTTGGGGATTTCATCACCCTAAGGGACGATTCCAACTACGTGTTACCAGTAGGGTATATAAAGGGGGGAGACAAAATTTGTACCTCAATCCAATCACGTCATGTTTGGCGGAGCATCAAAGCTAGGGTGGTACCTAGATAGACGTGAAGGGTTGGTCTGAGCTCTCAGTCTTTTGCTGGTTGTTCCTAACTCACACTTGTAGATGGGTTGGTGTTCACGGTTGTGCCCTATGTACTGTGCGTATATTGGGGATGCCACTAGAAAACTTGTTAAGCCTAGATAGAAGACCGTGTTGGCCATACCTTAAAACTAAAATTAGACTTGTGTTCTTGAAGTGTCTTCTTGTGAGAAACCATTACTTGTCACTCAATATTTTGGTATTTTTACTCGATGTTTCCATCATTTTCCATCACTATTTTTGACTAAGGTTCAAAATAGTCTACAAAGGCATCCTTATCTTCTGGGGATGGCCCTGAGTTTCGTTTGGGTAGCCTTGACCTATAGGGGTGACCCTATCCCCCTATTTCCTAGCTGTTTGGCTCGTTCAAGTCAAAAATTAGCTAAGTTTTTCCTATTTGGGTGGTCTTGACCTTTGTTTGGGCATCCTTGACTTTTTTTTGGGTGGACTTGACCCAAAGGGGTGGCCCTGACCTCTAATTGGGTAGCCTTGACCTAGATGGGCAGCCCTAACCTTCAAAACAACCATTGTTTAAATACTGTTCCGGGAAACTGTTCACCCATTCCGGCAGCCTATTTCCCCATTTCGAGTGTTGTTTCCTTGTTTGGGGCACCAAAACATCCATCCCAATCATTCGCTTATCCATTTTGAGTATCCATTTTCCCGTTTCAAGAATCTTTACCCAGTTGTTTGGCCCGTTCAAGTCAAAATTCGATCAAGTATTTTCTGTTTCAATAGCCCTAACCTCTATTTGGGCAACCCTAACCTCAAGGGGCGTACTTGACCTAAAGGGGCAGACCTGACCTCCAAAACAACCATTTTTAGCCTTCGTTTGTCGGTCGTTATCTTGTCTCGGGAACCTATTTCCTCGTTTTGAGTGTTGTTCTCTCATCTAGGGTACCTGTTTACCATAAACCAACCTTTGGTTTTCTCATTTCAATCATCCATTTACCCATTTCATCCATCATTCCTCCTTTCTGACCAACCATGCACTCGTTCTGGTAAAGTTGTTTTCCCGTTCCAGAAAACTATTTTGCCATTTTGAGTGTCATTCCACAATCTCTTACACCCATTCACCTTCTTTTAGTGGTCTTTTGCCCATTCCACTAATCCAATTACTTGTTTTGAAAGTCCATTTATCTGCTTTTCACTCTACATTGAAATCAAAACCTGTTTGGACAACCTTGACCTATTTGGGTGGCCCGGACCTGGAGGGGCGGCCTTGACCAAAATTTTGGGTGGCCCTAACCTGAAAATTCACCCATCTCCTAGTCTGATTTAAAAATCCAACCTCTCATGCTATCAGAAAGGCTCGTTAACTATCTTGCTATTTGTGCATCACGTTCACCCATATCACAACCTTTTGCATCCACATCATTCTCCAGATCATATAGGTTGCATCCATAATCATCCTTAGGTTACACACCCATCATCACTTTATCCTTTGAACTTTGTTTGGAGTCATCATCCAAATTGACCTAGGTGCTTGAACCTGATCACCATCTTTGAATATCCACTTAGGATCACTATCCATCTTATGTCAGTCATTATCCTCGGCCCTATCAATCCCCTTTCATCTCAAGGCAGATTCAGTGTCGTGATCATCGGTTCATCCTTAATCTGATCAACCAGCACTTTGCGTCACCTAAGGTGATCTCTGAAATTGGTTTAGAAACCCTTTCAAATGATCCAAAGCATTTGATCTTTAATCGTCTTACCTATCGAATCTAATCAAATCCTTATCCAATCATTTGATTGATTGATACATATATATCTTATCAATCAATCCAACATCCAATCCAAGCCAACAATCTTTCTTCAATCCAAACCAATCAATCCAAATCATCACTTAGATCATCATTTAGAAACTTAGTTGCATCTTAACCACTTAGTTGTTTTGCACTTTCATGCCCGTTTAGACCCACACGCAAGCAAAAAGGAAAATGGTTGATCAACAAGCCCAAGGTACCCAGCCAAACGTCCCACATTATCATAATCACATTCCAAATACTCTGCAAGATCCCCATAACATTCTGACCAATCCACAAGATCCCCAAAACAATGCCTCATCCCAATCAAATACCGACATCTAGAATACCACACCATCCGGTGATGAGAATATGGCTAACCAACTCGAGGTTACTGTTGATGAATATCTCAGTAACCCTGCTAATGCCCAGATGATAGATAGTTTCTTAAACAAATGTGGAAATAAGATCCTTGCCACCTTACTCATGAAGGTGGTCAAACCACCGTCTGATTTTGATACATCATAGTATGCCCTTCCCACATTTGTTGATCCACAAACCTCACAAAATTTCCTAGGAAGTTCCTACATTCCTGAAGGTGCACCCACTGAAAACTGGTATCATCCTAAATTTGAAAATGTCGTCATCCATCAAGTCCAATATTATCCTCGTCTTCTAACCACGACATCTACTATCCCACCACTTGATCCTAATGAACCCTATGCCTATGGCATGCCATCATACATCCCATCCGCTCCACCACTTCTGCCCTCTTATCCCAATACTAGGAGCACACCTATTCTTACCAATTTTCCGCCTCCTGCATTCCAACAACCTCCAATTAATCCACACCAATCCACCACATTGCCAACACCACTGTAGCATATTGCTACTATTGTTGCTTCATCTTCACCTCCACAACACACCATCCCTATCCCGCAACAAAACATTTCGATCCCCCAATGACATACTACCATTCCCCCTCAACCACCACACCAAGTGGTGCAAACTAATCTACAATCACAATAATCACAACATGGCGCTTCCATCGCAATCCCGCAAAAACAACATATTCCACCCCACCCATCTAACCAACAATAGCCACAACAACAACCTCCACAGTAGCACATACATATCCCTATAGAAATGCAAAATAACCTGCTCACAAAATACCTCTATCATCCATCCAGCACATATACTGCTCCATCCCACCTCAATTCAAATCCTCATCAGAATGTCCAAAACCAAAAATGAACCCAAGCCCCACCTTACACCAATCCTTCGTAGCCCCAAAATCATCCCCACCAACAACCATCAAATCCATCCACGTATCCCATGCAACAACCCACCATTGCACAACAATACCAATCCTATCCACCCTATTTTCAACAACAACCAACTTACCAGCTGGGTGCACCTTACATTTCCTATTACCAACAACCCTCATCACATTACCAAGGGGGTCCTACCTCCCTATATTATCACAATTCTACACAACAGCAAGGCCCATCCCCCACTCTTTCCTATCAACAACAACCACCTTACCAACAAGTGACTCCCGCTCATCATAATCCGTCATCCTTCACTTATAATCAACAAATGTATGATCTGAATGTAGTTGGACCGTCCTCATCATACCCACAATACCATCAATATAACCAATCCACTTGGACTCCCATAACTCTCGTTGATAAGGACTTGGAAGAAGTAAAAGCAACATTAAAGGATCTGCAAGCTGGAACGGGTAAACATACATTCAAGTTTGAGGACATATGTCCTTATCCTTTTGATCCCTCTATCTCCTTGGTTCCTTTCCCCAAGCATTTTGAGATACCAAAATTCGATAAATACAAGGGAAACAGGGACTCTAGATTCCACCTTCAAGAATTTTATGCGCATTGCCAAGAGGTCATGCATAACAACAATTATCTTATCCGACTTTTCCCTAAAAGTCTACAAGGAGTTGCCCTTAACTAGTTTATGGGCCTTGAAAAAGGATCTATCAAAACATTTGCACAATTATCTAAACAATTTTTCTCCCACTTCTCTTTTAATCTAGAGAAGGATATTGACACACTTGATCTCCTGAAAGAAAAACAATGACATGGGGAGACCTTTGCAAGCTACTTGCAAAGATGCCATGCCTTGGCCAGCAGGATGAAATTCCCACCGTCGAAAAAAGACATGGTCAGGTTATTTATCAAAAATTACCACCTAGACATGGCTCATAACTTCCAACTCCATTGTATTACCACCTTCACGACACTTGTGGAGAAGGGTCCCATCTTGGAATGAGCCCCTGTTGCAAAAGGGCAAGTCAATTTTTTTTTTGATAAAGAAAAGTCCTTTGGGGATAAACCGCGTTATTGGAATAAAAATAAAAATATTGTCAATGATGGTTTCACTGACACCAAACATGTTCACGTGGCCACCACCACACAAAAATACCCTCCTCAACAACAACCATTAGTCTAGAACACTATATTCGTCCCCCAAGGGGTACCACGACAACAATCCAACCAAAATAACCAAGGGGGGAATAAGCGACAGTTCAGTTCGTTAGGAGAACCCCTTAGCATGGTGTTTAACAAGATTCTTCAAGCTAATTATCCCATCATGTATCCTATCACCAAACCTCTTGATACATCTAAACCCAAACCTGCTTGGTTTAAAGACAAAAAATATTGTGAATTTCACAAGATTAAGGGACATACCTTAGATAAATGTCAAGGCCTAAAAACTTACAATCAAGGCCTCATTGATCAAGGTGAAATCCATGTAGATGCTAACACATCATCTTCGTCCAATGCTCAACTCTAGATATATCAAAATTATTTTCCTAACCACAATCAGGGTCCTAGTGCTTCCAACTCTAATCCTAGACCTAACAACAATAACAATCGAAATAAAAACACCAATAACATCAGCTATAAAAATGTGCCATACAATTACCAAGGTGTGGTCTCATATGTAGAAAAATTGGAGCCACGTGTATCCATGATACATGACAAAGGAAAATATCTACAATGTATTGTTACCACTCGACAAACCTGCGTCATAGTCCCAACAACTCCTGCATCTACCCAACTGCCATCTGTCAGTTCACAATATAACATCCTTGACCACCTAGGCAAGACTGTAGCCCAAATATCCATCCTAGATCTACTTAAGTCATCTCCCGTGCATCAAGACATCTTGAATAAGGCTTTGCAAAGCACACAAGTGCCCAATGATATTGACCCCACCCAATTCCAAGCATTGGTAGGAAATCTCTCATCAACCTATCAGTTAGCCTTTAGCCAAAAAGACATGTCGCGTCTTCATTCAAGCCACAACCGCCCCCTCCATCTTGAGGTTGGTGTAAATTTTCAAAAAGTAAAAAGGGTATTGGTGGATAATGGTTCGGCCCTAAATCTTTGCACATTAAAATTCATACAATAGGTTAGGTACACCCAGGCTGACTTAAGTAGTCAAGTTATCACCGCCAAGGCATGTAATAACGCAAAGTGAGATTCTAAAGGAATTATTTTCCTCCCTATTCAAGTGGGCCCCATTGTATAGTACATTATGTGTCATGTTCTGGACCTTGACCTTCCATACAACATCCTTCTTGGTTGTCCATGGATTCATTCTATGCAAGCCATCCTATCCACCTACCATCAATGTTTAAAGTTTCCATTTGAAGGAATGGAAGTTACCATACAAGATGATCCCCAACCTTTTGAATATTGTCATGCCTTAGAAGCTTCCTTTCCGCATTCACATTACTACCCAGGAGTCAAAATGGGGGCATCCCAAACATCTGATTCTCATCCATCCACCAATCACTAAACACCTCATCTACACCATCACCCACACCTGGTTCCACCATCACCAAGGTCCAAATCATAGACAAAGAATGTGGTGAATACAAAATATGTACTGCACTGAACATGGAAACAAAACCACCCTCCCCACGAACATATGGGGAACCATCTCCATCAGTTCCAAAAGAAGAAGAAAAAACACTCACCCTCACTTCCAAAAACATGGGCTCAACCACGTTCAAAGATCTGGGTTCCCTTCAGGATCAAATGGAAGCTGATATCTGCCAATGAGAAGAACTTGAGCCACCACGTCCTCTCATAGAATAATTCCAGGAAGTTTATCCACGTTCATCCAAGTTCATTGAAAAGTGTCATTACCAAGGCAGAGACCTTGGTGTGGAAGAACAAGGAAAACTCCAACCCATTGAAGCAACTACCATTCGACCAAGAAATTTGGGCTTGGGTTATGATACTAAACAAAAAGGTCCTGTGAAATCCTCTAGCACTTTTAAAAATGTTAGTGTTGATGACGGTTCCCTCGAAGACATACCAGAAGAAGAGTCCATCATACACGTGTAAGATGATTTGAATCACGTTGATCTCCCTGCCATGTTCGAATTCTTGTCTGTTTGCACCATAACCTTATCCCTCAAACATCCTGAACTTATAGATCACGACCTAAAAGGTAGTGCACCCATTGACACATTCCCCTCAGAGGATACCTATGTACATCTCATGGGATTGGGGGAAGATGAACAACCTAACCGCAAAAGAAAAAAGAAACAAAAACAAAATAAGTCATGATATTGCTATCAGGATTCAATCGTGTAGTTTTCGAGTCAAACTAATTGACCCATGATTCATGAGTAGTGGTTCACCAGAACCCATCTCTCATGATAATGAATGGTCCACTTAGCACTCATTGCATCTAGGTGATGCTCACAGAGGTGAAGCAATGTTCCATCCTGGGAGGTCACCCATCCCAATATTGCTCCAACACAAGCATGCTTAACCACAGAGTTTCCCCCAAGGTTAAGCCCACTTAGCTTTCTACCCCTTTTGCAAAACCTTTAGCAAGTGTTACGCCTTATGAACCATTCATTATAGATCCCCTTTAGCTCATCAATTGATAAGTAGGAGGTTTCTTCCACAGCATGTCAAATTATGATATTGCTATCAGGATTCAACCGTGTAGTTTTCAAGTCAAACTCATTGACCCATGATTCATGAGTAGTGGTTCACCAGAATCCATCTCTCATGATAATGAATGGTCCACTTAGCACTCATTGCATCTAGGTGATGCTCATAGAGGTGAAGCATTGGTATGTCCCAGGAGGTCACCCATCCCAGTACTGCTCTAGCACAAGTGTGTTTAACCACAGATTTTCCCCAAGGTTAAGCCCACTTAGCTTGCTACCACATTTGCAAAACCTTCAGCAAGTGTTATGCCTTATGAACCATTCATTATAGAGCCCCTTTAGCTCATCAATTGACAAGTAGGAGGTTTCTTCCACAACATGTCAAATTATGATATTGCTATCAGGATTTTACCGTGTATTTTTCTAGTCAAACTCATTGACCCATGATTCATGAATCATGGGTCAATGAGTTTGACTAGAAAAATACACGGTTGAATCCTGATAGAATATCATAATTTGACATGCTGTGGAAGAAACCTCCTACTTAACAAAATAATTCATCAAGTGAAAACCTCACTGAGGTGATTTTTGACTGAGAAAATGTAAAAACAAAGGGTGTATCTAATAGTGAAAACCTCAATACGACACTGGAAGATGGGGATGTTCATCGTCCCCTTGTGGGAACACAAATACCTAAGCAACCTTCTATTCTCATTGAAGAGACGTAGGAGGTAAATTTGGGGACCAAAGAAAATCCAAGGATCACATATGTAGCCAAATATTTGTCAGAAGAAGAGTATTTCACCATTGTCCAAATTCTCAAAGAAGGGGTTATCAATTTCACATGGGCCTATTCAGATATGCCCGACTTGGATCCTGATCTTGTTGTACATCATTTGGATGTCCGTTTAGATGGAAAACTTGTCAAACAAAAACTATGCAAGATGCATCCTTAGGTAACCTTATTAGTCAAAAAAGAATTGGAGAAATTGCTAGAAGCTGGATTCATTTGACCCATTGACTATTCCAACTGGATTTCCAACATAGTTCCTATCGCTAAAACTAATGGTGATATTAGGATTTGCACAGATTTTTGGGATCTCAACAAAGCTTGTCCAAAAGATGACTTCCCATTGCCCAATATCAACATGTTGGTTGACATCACTACAGGACATGAGATGTTGTCCCTTATGGACGGTTTCTCTGGCTACAATCAGATTTAGATTGCACCTGAAGACCAACACAAAACCACTTTTACAACCCCTTGGGGTACCTTTTGTTACAATGTTATGCCCTTCGGTCTCAATAATGTCGAGGCGACATATCAATGAGCAATGACTGTCATATTCCATGACCTCATACACATTATCTTGGAAGATTATGTTGATGAATTTCTGGGAACCAGAGAAGAGCACCCTACCATCCTGAAAAAGATCTTCGAGCGCTTGGAGCAATACAAGCTAAGACTGAATCCAAAAAAGTGTGTTTTTGGTGTCACATTAGGGAAATTGTTGGGCTTCATAGTCTCCCAGAGAGGTATCGAGGTTGACCCTACTAAAGTAAAAGCTATCATGGATATGCCTCCACCTCGAAACCTAAAACAATTAAGGAGCCTTCAAGGAAAGCTATAATCTATTCGTTGGTTTATAGCCCAACTTGCAGATAAATGTCAGTCATTCACCCACCTTCTGAAGAAAGACACCACCTTCAAATGGAATCAACAATGTCAGTTGGGTTTTGATATGATCAAAGAATACTTGGACCACCCACCAATCTTGATGCCACCTATCCTAGGAAAACCCCTCCTGCTATACATCTCTGCCACTTCAATTGCACTGGGGGAGTTGTTGGCACAACATGAAGAATCCTCAAAAGAGCAAGCAATCTATTACATTAGTCGAACACTAGTCGATTATGAACTTAATTATTCACCAATGGAGAAATCATATCTCGCTGTGGTCTTCAAGACACAAAAATTACGTCATTATATGCTTAGCCATCCAGTAAAGTTGATATCAAAGGTTGACCCCCTTAAGTACCTGTTATCTAAGACAACCCTAACTGGCTGCATGGATAAATGGATCATGCTTCTAAGTGAGTTTGATATAGAATATGTGGACAAAAAATAAATGAAAGGACAAGTAATAGAAGATCAGTTGGTAGATGCTCCATTAGTCGATGCCTATCTGATAGAAGCCGAATTTCCTGATGAAGGAGTCTTTGCAGTATCAGAAGCTACCACATGGACACTATAATTTGATGGATTACACACTAATAATGGATCAAGGATAGGAGTCTTTCTTATCACCGCCCAAGGCAATTACATACCCAAATCATTTAGATTGGATTTTCCCTACACCAACAACATTGTTGAATACGAAGCTCTTCTCACGGGCCTTAGAATCGTACTTCAATGGCACATCACTCATCTACAAGTTTTTGGTGACTCCTAATTAGTTATCAAATAGGTCAATGATGAGTTTCTAACAAAGGATGATAAGTTTTTGCCTTACAAACACATGGTGGATGACTTCAAAAAATATTTCACCTTCATCTAATTTGAGCAGATCCCAAGACTCCAGAACAAGGCAGCGGACGCTATGGCTACCATTGGTTCTCTCCTTTACATGCCAAAAGACTACACATATTGTCAATTTCTAGTCGAACAAATCTTAATCCCAATGTATGGTATCCCTGAGAATGACATGGTGTGTGATATTGTAGGCCCTAAATCCCCTTGGTACCGATGGGACTTTTAAAATTTGTCAAAGTTTTGCCTGGTTTGGGCATGTTTGTTTACCTTTTATGGCTGGGCATCTAATGCTCAGGGTTTAGGGTTTTTGTTACCCATGATAAAATTGATTGATACCTTTTAAACCCTCATGTTATGTTTTAGCCTTGACCTATTATTACGGGTCACCGATCTCTTAAGTCATTCAACTAAGCCTAATTTTCATGTTGTTACCAACCCCTTTCACCTAACCTATCGGTTTTTTCTTTGCCACTTGAGCCTAAATTATTGTGCCTCTGAGGGTTTTTCCGGTCGGCCCCACTATTATAATTATTTTTTCCCTATGCATTTTGGCTAACCGTCGGATCACGGGTTCTGATCTGGACCGCTCCTCGTAGATCTCGCAAGGTTTCCTACTGATGTAAATAAAGTAGTGCGAGGTGTGCGAGATGTCACCATCTATCAAGTATAGTAGAGTGGGGCCTGTCTTGATGCGCGAGCAGTGACAAGTGGATGTCTTTTCAATGATAGATATTAAATGACGGGAATTAATGATGATCATCCCTCACAGGCCTCGCACGATCAGATTAATGTTCTCAGAGGTACTGCGAGGTTTGTGAGCTGGTGACATGTGGCTTGGATCCATGGAACAAGGGGGCTGGGTGGGGCCTGCTGCTCGGTCGTGGGTTTCCTGATTGCGAGGGTTGTGATTGGTTGTCATTTTTCCCAGGTGGTGATGTGGATTCTTCAATGATCATTGAATCAATCTGAGTTGTCCGACTTGCCAGGTCTTTTCACATTGACGGTTTGAATTCAAAAGGTTATTGTTCACCCGTGTGAGGATTACTTGCGCTCTGCAAGTTATTTTCATTAATGGCGTGGGGTTTTTAGTGGATTTCCTCTTGATTTCCTTATGTGTGAGCACTATCCACCTGATAATGCAATGATGGGTTGTACGCCATTTCCATAAGCTTGGAATTATTCTGTGGTGGTGACATCAGCCACTAATCACTCGTTTTCTCGTACTAGAGTTTGGGCAATTAATATTCCATGCACCGACTTGCTCTATAAATGCTTGCTAATTTATTCATCAGTATCATCGCATTTTAAGTTTTTTTGTTTGTAGTTGATTGATTTGCTTGTTGAGTTTGAGCTAGCGTCTTCAATGGATAAGTTAGTAGTACGACGAAGTGCTCGGGTGAGTGTAATGAATTTGCAAGACAAGGAGAAACAAATTGTTCCCAGTACTTCTAGAACAATCACTCAAAGGGTGGGGATGAGGTCTAGATGTTCCATGTCACCTATCGATCTCTCTTCAGGCTTTGATGGTGAAGGGTCCGAAACCAATTTGGACTACCACGGTTACCTCGTGGCCCTAAATGAGCTCATGGGAGTTGACGAGGAGTTTCTCGCAGTTTCTCCAATTACTGTGGTGGCACCGTGGAATGTTGATGGGTCTACTACATGTGCAAGAAAGGATAAGAAAGTGGTCTCATTTCTTACTGAAGAAAGAACCAGGAGCGGTCGCCTGTATCGAGGCCGTGTGGTTATTCGGGGTGTTGGAAAATGAGTGGTGTTGTTGGGGTAGTGCTTTTTTCCTTTTGATGTTGTTCTTGGCGGTTCAGGATTGATGTGGACATGCGCATGGGTGGCGTGGTGTTTTTTCTCTTTTCAACTAGTTACAAGGGTGTAACCGTTTTTGATTCCTCTGTTCGTTTTATTTTTATTTATGATGATGAGGAGTTTTTTGAAGGGAATCTGAATTTCATTTTGTTAGGATGAAATTCATTTTGAAATGAACAATGGAGCCTGATGCTTGTTGCTCTCCTATTCTATAAAGGATATTTCATGACTCATTGTTGCAATCATATTTTTGGTCCTAAGTCTTAGAATATGTACAATTAGAATTATATTGTGGTATTTTGAAGGTCCTAACTAGGAAATTATTCCAGTTCGGGGATTGTATAAGATAAGCATGCTATGCTTTTTTAATAACAAATATTGAAACAAATCTAAAAAATTAAGATAATTGCCCTCCTGTGTATATGTCATGGATTGTGAATGGATTTTATGAATGGTTTATTGATAATATGCTCAGGATTCATTAAGGAGTATTGTTTTAAAAACTAAAAGATCTCATAATGTAAAGCATTATGGTGATAAGTTCACAATGTTTGGGTTATGTTTTATATGACTCCTGCCCAATGGATGAGACACTGGATAGTTTGTTCAAGATTCTTTCAGAAGTACGGGACTGTGGCTCTAAGTGTGGTGGTTCAAGATTTGAACATTTAAAAAAAAATCATTATCTGTCTCTTTCTAGATACAAAACTTACATTAAGTGTGTTTTCCTAGCTCTAGATAGTCATTATTGTTCTTTGTTTTGCCAAAAATAGGGTAATTGCTATCTAGTTGCATTAATGGGGAGTGTATCTATATGTAGAAGTGTTCTTAAGGCATAAACCATTTTTATGAACACATTTAGGAAAACCCTCCTTGGTTTCAAAGAGCCAAAAGTGTAGGAGATCTCAGTCGTTGACTGAATCTCATTAGTTGGCCACTAGCTTTGTTAATTCTTAAGTATATGGATTGGAAAACCCTTAGATAATTACAAAGCCTTACCTGGAAAAAAAACCAACAAGTACCACAAAATTTACACCTATATTCATGACAATACCCTCTTGTCTGATCTCGCAAGAAACCAACATAAATAATTTATCCAATGCACTGCTCGCTACACCATCATCAGTGATACACTTTATTGACATGGGTATGATGGAACTCTCCTCCATTGTTTAGACGAAACCAAAGCCTGCATGACATTAACAAAATTGCATAGTGGTATTTGTGGGGCCCAATCTAATAGTATGACCTTAGCCAAATAGATTCTAAGAGCAGGGTATCACTGGCCTACCATGGAACATGATGCTTGTGGATTTGTCAAAAGGTGTCTTCCATGTCAACAACATGCAGATTTGATTCACACCCCGACACAAGAGTTACAACCTAGCATGACACCTTGGTTGTTTTCACAATGGGGTTTTGACTTGGTTGGCAAGATCTATCCTCCATCCTCTAATGGTCATACTTTTATCATCACAACCATTGAATACTTCACCAAGTGGGTGGAAGCCATACCACTCACTTAAATCACTGGTGTTTAGATCTTTAAGTTCATCCTCTACCATATCCTCTATAGGTATGGTATCCCATCCACTATCATCACTAATAATGGAAATCCATTCAAGAATAGGTGCATGAAGTCCCTCTATGAAACATATAATATCCAACATTGTTGGTCCACCCCCTATTACCCCCAGGGTAATGGACAAGTAGAGGCGACAAACACAACACTGATCAAAATCATTAAGAAGATGTTCAATAGCACTAGCCAGGATTGGCATCTCCATATCCATCCTGCTCTTTGGGCCTACCGTACATCCATCCACACCCCCATCGACGCTAATCCATACTCCCTTGTCTATGGCGTTGAATCCATCTTGCCAATCGAAGTCGAAATCCCTTCACTCTGAATATCACTCAAGAATCTCATCACTGACGAAGACACCCGAGTGGCATGACTGGCACAATTGGAATTGTTGGATGAAAAATGGGTCAAGGATTATAACTATCTACAATCCTATCAACACCAACTCAAATAGAGCTACAATAAGAAAGTCCACCCTCACCAATTCAATGTTGGTGATTTGGTCCTTAAAGAGAATCAACAAAATTGAGAGAAAATAGGTAAGTTTGAAGCTAATTGGCTAGGCCCTTATGTCATCACCATAAAGTATGGTTCTGGTGCCTACAGGCTATCTACCCCTAAAGGAGAGCCCTTGGAAGAACCCATCAACATCACGCATCTGAATAAATTCTATACTTAGGTCAACTGGGATATCCTTCCTAGTCAAATCTCTAAAAAACAAAAAAAGAAGTAAAAAATTGTCAAAAAAATCAAAAAATCAAAAAAATCCAAAAATTGTAAAGAAAAATAATTCATCCTATGGTGAAAACCACCCCTGCATGGCGTCTTGGATATGTACAACTGGTGCAAACCTAGCAACAGGTGCCTCTCGTATAGGGCTTAATTATTATCTACTTCGTGTTCTGGTTACTTTATGGTCTATTCATCAGCTCCTCAATCACCATATCCTCCCATCTTCTTGCATCACCTCGTCGCTTGGTATATTTTTGGTTGAGCATTGGACAACCGTCATCCGCTATCTGATATCCTGAGATTTTTTATCTTAATTTGAGCTTGTGTCGTCTCATTATTGTGGTCATCTCCATTTGGGGTCTTTCATTGTGTCATTCTCCATCTCAGTTTCATCATGTTTTTCTTGAACTACATCACCCCTAAGCTTTCATGTAGGCAAGGTTGATCTTTTGATCCACCCCCAGGGCACTTTGTCCTCCATCATCCCTCACCATTGGTCCACTTTCCGATCTTGATCATTGTTAGTCCTTCGTCCTTTCCAAACTACGTTGCCCTTGCGCTTGCACGTAGGCAAGGCTGATCATTTGATTCGTCCCAGGGGATTTTCTTCATCTTGTGTTTGTGGTCAGCTCGTCTGATCATTGTCCTACATCACCTATCTTCATCGTCCTCTTTCCTCTTTTACCATAGTCTTTTCCTAAACTACGAGGGCTCTGCGCTTTCATGTAGGCAAGGCTGATCTTTGATCAACCCCCAAGCCCCTAGGTCTTTAGGTTGTGTCCATCTTGTATCTTGTGTCTTGTGTCTTGCGTCTTATGTCTTGTTGTTAAGATATGTCCTTATCTCATTGGTACCTCACAAATGGAATCCTTCTGTGTCACAATATTTAATCAATTTTCAAATATCCTGCGTCATTAATCAATCTTTTAGTTTAGCATCCATCTTTGGTCTCAACAGAGTGTATCCTTCCTAATAGACCACATCAGCCTCATCCATCATCTTGATCCTATGGCAAAGGATTTTTTGAAATTTGATTGTGATCTTTCAATGCTTTTGGGTTTTGTTTATCATTTGAGCTCCCTATCATCACTTGTCAAGGCCACATTAATCTATCATACTATGGTGCGTTTTGGCTGGTTAACCTAGGGGCATCTCTTGATATCTTTGTCTGTTTCTTTTTTCTTGGTTTTCCCATGTAGTACCCACCAAGACTCTTGAGGCCTTTTTTTATGCTGGGGAATCCTTTTGTGCTTGTGGTTATCTCAATACCTGGCTCGACTGAAGTCATCGCGACTTTGGGGTATCGGGATAGCCTTCTTGTTTGTTGTTTTTTTTTTATGAATTAGACACTAATCCGCCTTGGTTCCACATACCATGGTATCTGGTGTCTTATGCTACAACAAAAATCATTGCTCCGAAGATGGTAACTTTCATTCACCGTACATTATTGCATTATTCTCATCCATTGCATTCGTGTATCCTTCATCCCTTCTTTTCCTTAGGATTTTGGATTGTGCAAACGACGATTTCCTCCATCTCCCCCCTTTTTCTTCTCAGGGGTCCTATGTTTCTTGATAGGTACAAATTACCCACCCATCACATCATTTATTGCAGGCCCTTATTTACATTAAATTGCATACTCATTTTAAGTTGTGTAGGCTATTTTTCATTAATTATTCTACACCTCTTAACATTCATTTACTAGCATATGCACTCTAGCTCATACATCCATCATAAACATAATTATGCATATCATAACATATAAATAATTCTCCTACATCAATAATGTTAGGCATCAATGCAATCATCATCATAAATCCATATAAGCATAAACATAAATCCATAAAAGCATATCCATCACTACATCATAATGCATAAATAAAGTCATCATCATAACATCACATAATGTCAATAAGGGCCCTCACATATCTAAAATAAAAAAATATACAATATTCGTCATAATCGCCACTAAAAATAAAGTACAAGTACAAGGCTATCATCTACTATGATCTATGTATTGTACCCACCCTGTGACTGTCAAACATTGAGATCCTATGCCTCTGGTACTCTGAACCTTGTGCTTGCTCTATCAGATCTCTAAGGTGATTTTGGCACTAAATCTTTGCATGGAGGCATCTCCCTATAATTGTTGTAGCCCTGTATGTATGTCCTTGATGTCCGTGATGGTGTCGGCATTTGAGGCACTGCATGGAGGAAGGATGAAACACGACAAGCTGGATCTGGAACTGCCATATAATACGTCCCCATATAGTAGCTTGACTCTCGTATGAGCTCATCCCTCTCTATCGCCTACAATCTCACGGTATCCCGCTCTGATCTATACCTGTCACGATGTCCACAAAGGAATATCCTCTTCTACTCCCATAGATCTTGTGCCATCTGCAACTGATCTACCTATCCCTGCACTTGTGACATCTTGCTCGCCAACCTATCTCTGTCACCTCGCAACAACTCTATCTCCTCCTGCATCTATCTCCTCTCCTCCCCTGTCATGTCTATCCCACCCTGTAGTTGTCATGTTTGATCCTGCAACAATGTCATACCCTCCACTGATCTGTCTTGATCTTGCTGAAGCTGATCTAATTGACCCTGCAATTGTGCTGCATCCATCTCCATGGAATGTCTATGTGTCACTGCCTCATCCCTCTCATCTTGCAACAACCCCATCTGTGTATGAATGACCTCCCTCTCTACCTCCATCCCCTGTACCTGAGACCTCAAGCTCTCCTCCCTCTCCTACACCAATCCCATATCCTCCACTGTCTCCTCAGCCACCTCAACTTGATCCTGGATCTCATCCCACTCCTACCTCAACTCCCTCCGCTCTCTTAGCAATCCCTCTACCTATCTCCTCAAATCCTCCATATCTTTCTCTGCCTCAGCCAATGCCTCTGATATCTGACCTGTCTCTCCTCTAGACACGTGTTGACCCCCTACCTGCAATAGCACCACTATCGCCTCTAGTCTGTCCCTCTCCCATCTCAGTGAATCTCCGGCCTCCCGCTCCCTCGCTACCTCTCCCTCCAACCGAGTCACCTCAGGGTAAAAGCACAAAGTTGTGTCACACTTTCAGCCAACATATCAACACAACTAAATTTAAGTATTTATAACTAAAAATCAATTTTGATCAAACATATGACCTAGTAAGATTCATTCTAGCTAAGTTAGATACTTCCACAATTTATTCAACTAAAATTTTTGGCTAAAAATATATGGAGCCCCACTTTGAGTCCAATTTACCAAAAAAATAAATTATTTGAAAAACTTGAAGTTTTAATAACTCCTCCTCATGTAAATAACATTTTAAAAAAAATGTAAAAATACCCTTTTGTAGATCCATAAGTGTAGTTTTCAAAAATATATTTATTTTAATAGTTTAATTATTATTTATATTCATATCTTTTTTTTACTAAAAGTAGGTTATCAACAAAAAATATTAGGTTGATTACCATGCCAAGAAAAAATACTAAAACTTATTAAAAAAATTTGAAAAAAATATGATGCACTAGATAAAAGAATCTATTTAAAGATGGTATAATTTTTTTTCCATTTTAGATAGATATTTAATATGAATGTTGACGTTCAATGGAAATAGTTGTTTTTTATTCACGCACATTTTAATATTATATACAAATGTATATTTATCAAAATTGGAAAAAAATATATCCATGCACTAAAGTTTCAAGTTATAAATACACACAAAAATTATGAAAGAAAAAAAATAAAATTTACTATAAAAAGTTTGGCGTCCCATGCAACTTCATTTTTCAACATTTTATTAGCAACTAAATTATAGTGTTAATTTATGAAAAACTAGTTTAAAATAAATTTTTAATTTCTTATAAAAAATACAAACATAAAATATACTAAAAAATACATATTTTACTAGTTTACATCATTTAAAAATTCAAAACATATATGCTACTTTTTAGTGATTCAAGTTTAAAAGTTGGATCAGCATTGGCCGTTTCCTTTATAAAGTGTGACACAACTTTGTGCTTTTACCCCTCAGCCTATAGCCTACTCGCCTCTACTCGTGACTCATCCCTCTCCCTCTCTACATCCTATACCTGGGCGGTCAGGTGGTCCACAATAAAGCCATACTCCCTCTTTCATGTGCCCTCTAATTTGACTACCTCTGCCTGCAGCCTCCTCCTATCCGCCCTGAGTCTAATAGCCTCTACCTCCAGTCTCCTCCTGGCCGCCTTTGACTCCCTCAATCTCAGATCAGTGGTCTGCTCTCCACCTCCACTCCTCTCGCCCATGTGATCAAATCCTTTGTTATCAGTGGCCTCATCGCTAAGGGAGGAATGCCATGTACCTCTGTATCCATCGCCTTTGCTCCCTCTCCATCCCCTATGTCCATCGCTTTGGCCTCATCCCTCTCCATCGCCTCTACCTCCTGTCTCTCCTTCTTGGGCTGGACCCGACCCCTCTGTCTCCTCCTCCTCCTACTTGATATTCGTGGAGCTCCTGTCTAATCCTCCCCTTGCCCTACCACCACTAGCACCTCCTGCTGCCTACCTGACCTTGCCACCACTAGCACCTCCTGCTGCCTGCCTGAAGCTACCACCTCTAGCACCCTTTGCTACCTCCATAATATTGTCACCTCTGGCACCTACTCTGCCCACTCTTGGTACTCTCGTCTGTCATCCTCTGGGTCTATTCTCATCCAATCCTCTCTACTCATCTCCTCCTCGGGCTACTTCTATCCCTCTGCTCTGCTACCCCCTGACCCTGTTGGCTTGCCGACTTGTCTCTCCTCCTATTGGCCTATCCTCCTCTCCCAATCCAAAACCTATTGCCGTTGTGATTGGCACCTCTAGTGTAATCCATTTAGGATGATGTCGCGCAAACCACGCTGCATATCTCATGGTGATCCCAACATCTACTGGTCCCTCAGCTCTCCTTGGGTACTCTACCATCTCTCACTCCAATGTCGCCCAGTGCTCCTGTGCAATCTCTATTGAAATATCCTCACCCCATGGTCACTCCCACATCAACCATTTAAACATCTTTGGGGTGCCTAAAATATCCTGCTCCAACCCATACTGTCTCGTCACCCGATCCAGCTTGTGTGCCTCTACTATCTGAGGATCTCTCCCCACTATATAACAACATGTCAAGAAGTATATCCTATCCCTAGCCTCATCTTTCCTCCATCCCCTGAAACACTGGAACATATACAGCCTCCACAATATACCCTCCTCCTCCAGCTCATCAAACACTCTCCTCCACCTATCTAAGTCTCCTGCACCCTGATACCGAAACAACTACCCATCCTCTACATCATACCACCAAGCTACCGATGCTGCCTCCTCCATCTGGCCCTCCCTCACCACAACTGGTATGGCCACAATGATGCGCTCCCATGCCCACACCTGCAGCAACGTCACATGACACACACCAACTACATCCCGATAGCACACCACATGCATATCTCTGATAATTGTGCTAGAATGCATGGACCTCATGCAAACTGTCCATCTCTCCCCTTGATGATATGTTAGATAACCTCCATATAACTCAGGCTACATCGTCTCCCACTCCTATCTGGTATGAGTATGTCGCTAATCAACCCGCACAAGTACAATGGCAATGGTGATACTCCCAACCCCAGGCATTGATCCACATCCAAATCATTCTTCTCTACCGGAAAGTCCTCTCGCCCAAATAGGACCCACATGGTATAGTCTAGCTCCCATCCCTCTGACCTTAGCTCACTCACCAGCCAACCTACTTTCGGCAATCTCAAAATCCACCAGACATCCTCTAGTGTCATGGTCATCTCTCCTTTCAGAGGATGAAAGGTCGATGCCACTGACTCCCAACGCTCAATCAAAGCTATCAGCATCGCCCAATGTGCTCTCATAAATGGATATCCCAAGAAATGCAACAATCTCACCTCCACCAAGCACTGATGATCTACTCTAGTCATCGCCTGTTGCGTCGCTGCGAGCACCTCCGATCTCCTCTCCTGCATCCGCAACGTCTCGAATCTCTGCAGTCACACCACATAATTTGTCATATACCTCATCATTTTATTCCGTTCCGGCCCCAGGTCCCCTTTTTCCCTCACTAACATTCTTACGCACCTCTCATTTCCCCCTTTTACCCCGCACTTTCTCCACCTCTTGCCTTAATCCTTTTTTTGCTCTTCTTTGTGGCTCAATCGTCCTTTTTTGATGTGACCACCCCTCTTTCTTGGGCGTCGCCACCTTCAGGCGCGATCGCCCCTTTTTTCCTAGACGCGGCCGCCCCTTTTTTCCTAGACGCGGCCGCCCCTTTTCTCCTGGACGCAACTGCCCCTCGGGTGGGGCCACTCCTTGGTTGGGCACCATCATCTGATGGGCAGGGCCGCCCCTTTCCGAGGTGCCGCTACTGTCTGCAGGCACAGTTGCCCCTTTTTTCCAAGGCACCATTGCCCGACAAGTGGGGTCGCCCCTATTTGGTGCACCATTGCCCGATGGGTGGGGTCACCCTTGTCTAGGGTGTCACTACCCTTGTCTAGGGATCTACCATTGTCAGCAAGTGGGACCGCCACTCGGGGGCAAGACCGATTGTGTGGGGCGAGGCTACCCCTCGAGGGCACAAACGCTCTTGTGTGGGGTAGGTTCACCCCTCGTAGGTCGCGGTTGCCCCTGTGTGGAGAATGGTCGCCCCTCCCTGGGCATGACCGCCTCTCATGGGGCGTGACCGCCACTGTGTGGGGCGTGACCACCACTGTGTGGGGCTTGGCCACCCATGCGCGACAGGGGATGCCCAAGTTTTGGGCATGGCTGCCCCTATAGGGGAAAATCAGATTTTTTTTTTCTCATAGCTAACATTGCCTTTTTCCCCCATCCTTATTGGACGTTTCTTCCCATCCACCCGACGCACTAAAATTTTGTCTCCTACCCAATTTCATATTCTCCTCCACAACCAAAACCCATGTTTTCAAACATGCATTAAACTTCAAAATACATCTAAAACAACTAAACTCACAAAGGGGGTTTTGAGTCTAACCTAGCGTGGGACGACACACTCCGCCCAGAAACTCCGCACCTCGTCTGCATGGTGAATAATCTCATCATCATTGTCGTTTGACATTGTCTCTCTCTCTTGTCTTCCTCCTCTCCTCTCCTTTTTTTTCTCCAATTGATAGTTATCCAAATCGGGACTAGTAATTCTAAAATTACTATTTGTACATTTCCCCCCTTTTTAAATTTAGGGAATTTTTTCCCTTTATTTAAATTTTTCTCCTCCAATTAATCTTGAAACTTCTATCGACCGCCATTTGCGCCTTGTATGTTGAATTGACTCTGTTCAAAAGAAAAACTTACTCACTTTTTTGAGCTTTATCCAACCATACCTTCCGTTTCTTCATATCGAGATGTCACTCGGGGCCCCTTTTCTTCCCCTACCACCCTCTTGAGGGGGCATACCCTACCATACTCACCGCACCACATTTTTGACCGTGATTGGGGCATCTTCTGTCACTCCCCTCCATTTGGACAATCTATCTCGCACTGGGGCATCTTCTTCGAAACATTGTTATTCTAAGCAATATTTCGAAGAGGGGAAAAATGTAGACACCTAAATTTGACCCTTTACATAAGGTCAAATTTATCCCTTTCCTTCATTCCCTTCATCAATGATAATTAAATTATTTATTTAATTAATGTTCCTTTTTTTTCTAACATTCCTAAGGTATTTAATTTAATCAATTAAATACTTTATACATAAGCCTACTTCATCTCTAAATTAAATAAATGCAATCAATTTATTTAATCTAGTCAATTATCCTTGTCATTTTTTATTCATTCTTTCTCTCTCCTTGTCACATCCTCCATAAATTGCCACTTGCTTCTAATCATCATTAATTAATCTGATCACCTATTTGCACAATCCTAATCCTAATCACTTACCCCTTTTAACATGTCCTTAGGTCAACCTTCCTGGTACTTACCCTTTTTGGGTTGAACTCTTCCCCATGTGAATTAAAAATTCACACTTATTCTCCCCATGCATTTGTCTTCCCCATGACATCTCATATGTCACATTGTACCCAAAGAAAAAAAACCTCTTTTAGAGGAATCTTGTTTTATCCTCTGGTCTCTCCCAAAAAGTGAATTAAAAATACAATTTTATTTCTCCAAGGTCTCCCCCATTCCCCATGTTGACAAGGGATGACTTTCTAAAAGTCATCACTAGTCACTTTCGGCCCCATATGGGGCCAAGGAATAAATTTTTAAAGAAATTCTCTCCCATCCCAAGGTACTTGCAAGTACCTTGGGACCACATGGCCTTTTCCATGTCATTTGTACCATTGCCATCTCACCTTGTCCTTTAGAAACCTCACATGCCACATGTCCAAATGTGAGGGCTTGTGAGTCCTCAACTCACCATAGCCCTCCATATTAGCCATGGAAGCTCAATCTTGATTGTTGAATCCTCTAGAGAATTCAACTTCTCCTATAAATAACCCCCTCTCATTAATTGAGTTAATCATTGCATCCTTAGCCAACTTATGATCTCAAACCATTCAAGTCATTTCAAGCCATTTCTTGCAACCTCTTAACATTTTACTTGCATCCTAGAGTCCATTATTGCATTCATCTACCTCCATTAATCCTTCAACCACCATTATTGCATTTATATACCTCCATTAATCCTTCAACCATCATTATTGCAAGCATATCATCCAAGGAGCACATATCAAAGTGATAACAAGGGCCAACCAAATGATCGATTTGAGACAAGGTATAATCATTTTATTTATCTTCATCTTTCTTTGTTTTGAGTCCAACTAGGCTAATCATTTCAGGTGTTAGGTGTTTTGTGCTTCTTTTGCATTCTAGTTTATTTTTCACTTTCGATTAGCACACTTTTTCCCCTTCATAGTATGGTGGGAAAGATTTGGTGCTATCTTCAGGGGATTCTAGTTCGAGTATTGAGCGAACCATGCAGTGCTTAAAGTTGTGAGCAGAATTGGAGTATGTTTGAGCACATACCCTCCAAGAAGCGTAATAGAATGTCAATGCAGAGGTTAAATGATTTAGTTTATTTTTATTACAACCTTCGCTTTCGTCATAGACAGATTTTGGGTAGTGAATTATCAACCATCACACTAGAGGAGGTTGATCCACATTAGATTGGATCATTGAGGTTGAGGATCCTATCTTTAATGATGAGGACCTTGATTGGGTTGAGCAAGTGGATAGAGAGACATAGGAAATAGCCATGGTAGATAATAATTGAGTGGGAAAAAACACCTTGGATGCTGGTGTGGCTATCAGTAACACATAGTTAGAGATCATGCTTGCATCATTATTTGAGAACTATCTTAGATGCCCACACAAAAGGGCTGAGTGATGCAGGCTCCTCTGAGCCATAGACTTTTAGATTTTGTATTAATATTTTTTTGGAACTTTTTATGCCATGAATTTCATATTCCATGAGTATTGTATACATTTGACAGTATTTATATATCTAATTGTGTTATTTCCTTTAGCTAAAATTTGTGTTTATACTTATGTGATTGATGTATACTTGTGTAAGTGATCAAAGTAGCTTCTATTTGATTAGGTTATTGTGTCTTTAATATTTATTTATTAAAGGGTGCATGAAACAAGTTTTAAATTCTTAAAAACCTCTAGATTTATTAGATTTTCCAATTTGTCGAGTCTTTTCCGAGTTTGCGTCGAGTCTAGGCATCAAGTTCGAGTAAAAATTTATGTAAAAACCCAGTTTATGTTAACCCAAAACACCACTATTTTCCTTTTTTTCTTCTTAAATGTTCAAGTGTTGATTCATAAGTATATTCAAGGAAATTCTATTCGTACGAGATAGGTATAGGTCAACTTGAAATAAAAACCAATCATCTATTCATACAGAACAAGAATTCACTTCATTTGTTCATATGGAATAAAAATTCATCTATTCATATAATCGGAATAGGAATCCACCTAAACGAGGTAGGCATCCATCATGCGATAGGTATATGCTCTAGCTAGAGTCTTTGACTCTTCAGGATCATCCCAAGTCGCTACCTTAATGACCACACTTCCTACTAAAAGTGTACCGAGGTCGTCATCCTCAAGGGTGTATAATTTATAATTCTAGGCTTGAAACCCACCTTAGAATTTGGCATATGGCCTCGGGGAATCAAACAATCCATACATGATTATTCCAAGTATAGTTGAATATATTTTAGTTGATTATATGTTGTAAATTTTTAGGTGGTCTCTCTTGCCCTAAACCCCATTCCCGATTGAGTATTGGGAGCATCTTTCATTTCTTAGATTGCCTACATACCCTGCTTCCAAACAAGATCAAGGCATAAAATATGTAGTTATGTTTTCTAGACTATGTTTTATGTGAACTATGGGTACACAACCTTTTCTAGGATTTTTATTCCCTTAGAGAATTCCTCTACGATTGCTACCCACGAAGGGAAGCATGAATAACAAATGATCGACTTGAGCATTGTTTTTTTCCTAGTAACATTCATTTAACCCTACTTCCTAATAACATTCGTCACCCTTGAACCATTTAAATCATTTCATAATAAATTAACTTACATCAACATAATTATAACTTTAATTCCAAATTACATTTGCACTATATAAAATTCCTACTTTGGTTTTCTAGGTCGTCACTAGTAGATTTGATTAATTTTCTTTTTATCTTTTTAAATTATCGATGCAAAGGGGATTTCCCTCCTTTTGGATTTAATCAACCAATGTTCCTTATTTCTCCCCGATGATTTATAGGGAAAATGCCACAAACTTTGTTATTATAGCTATATTAGGTTGTAGTTGCAGTAGCTCAAGCATAACAACTTTACCCATAAACGTGAGCGAGAGGCACCATTAATACCGAATGTTGTTGGTTTTGTTTTCCTTTCTTTGATTAGGTTTCAAAGCCATATCTAACATAATTAAATATTAGTAAGGAAAAGCTCATAATGCATGACAAATTTAACAAAATTCATTAGGGAATAATACCCAAGATGATTAAATAAATTAACAAGCATCATTCAAGAATTTACAATAAGTTTCTAATCTAAATAATTTAAGTACCATAGATATTAAAGGAATTATTTAACCATTTATTGAATTACTAAACAATATCCACTCATAAAAAAGAAATTCTATGCAACATAATTAAGTGATTACTTAAATTAAATACATGCATTATTTTGAGAAGTTTCATATCGTTATTGTTTCCTATTTCCCTTATCAAATTTATACAAGAATGTTTTTTTCTCATAGAGTCAAATGTCTTCAAAGAATTGTTGCAAAGTTTATTATACTATCTCTTTCAAACTCATATCTCTATTGTTTAAATAGTTTATGTAGCATTAAGAAACGACAATTTTAATGATTATATTATGAAATGTAATAAAATATCTTTTCAACACTAACTATAACTATTCAATGAAGTTCTTATGTTGTCTATTTCATGTAGTAGATTACTTCTAGATAAGACGAGGTTTCACTTTATATTTTGAATTGAAGAGTCGAGACCAAATATGTGGTAATAGAAAATTTACTAGAAATGAAAAAGAAACTTGTATGCTTCAATATAACCAACCAAGGATCAATATTAATAAATGTTTAGGAAATTTTTATTTATTAATTTATTTTATAAGCTCTAGGGTTTGATTAGCTATAGTCAAGAGAACTTTAATGATATTATTACATGGTTTTGGATTAGTAAGACTAATAATACCTTTAAATCAATTGGATTGCTAATTTACAAATCTAACTACACTAGATAATAGTTATGTATGTCCAAGTGTTTTATTTGATAAAACTTCTTAAATGGATTAGGTCATATATATATATATATATATATATATATATATATATATATATATACCAAATCAACATACTATTTCACAATTAACATGAGATAAAAGTTAAAGGGTGGTTTAAGGTAGATTAAAGATTAGTTTAATTAATACATAGTTAATCTATTTCTATATGTAATCATGAACAAACACTTATTATATTGTTATAGAATTGATCACATTTTCTATTGCATCAAGAATAAGTTAGAGAAATCTATATAAGCATAAGAATGGGTAAAATAATAAATGAAACTATAATCATTCTTAGTTAACTATAATCCTTAGTGAAGAGGAAGAACATCTTATTGTGAAATGATGCAAGAAAATGGTTGATATTGGTCATGGTCTTGAGATAGTCAATCTTAAGTCTGAGGTTGCCCAAATATGTTAGAATAGGCCAAACCCTTTCACCAATGGGTTCCTAGGGAAGTCCTGGCAGATAGGCTTCAAGCACATACATCCTAAACTTGCATTGTGAACTAATAAAGGCCTAGAAAAAGATAGGGCATTCAATCTTAGAGCTGATGTTGTAGTTGCATTCTACAAAACACTATTTGCAAAATATGAAGCCATTCCATATGGTCTTGATCGCATATGGAATTGCGATGAAACTGGCATCCAAGCAGGAAAAAATGGGTCCATGAAGGTGCTCGCAAGAAAAAGGTAGCAGGAATCTCTCTTACATTATCCCAAAGATCTGTGAATGGATAACCATTTTATGATGTGTCAATGCTGCCAGGCAGAGCATTCCATGATTCTACTTGTTCAAGGGGAGTGCGAACATAGATAATTACATCATAGACTACGAACTAGGTGCGTGCATAGAAGCCCAACCCAATGCATGGATGACCAAATACTTGTTCATAGATTGGTTGACCCACTTCAAAACCTCAATTCTAGGCAATGTCTCACCCACCAACAGGGTCTTTCTAATTTTTGATGGCCATGGAAGCCATGTAGCACTCGAAACCATCGAGAAAGCAAGAGAAATTGGTGTAGATTTGTTAACATTTCCATCACACACCTCACATAAGCTACAACCATTGGATGTGAGTGTGTTTACACCTTCTAAAGCTTACTTCAAATCAAAACGTGCAATTCTTTTGTCAAGGTTTCCAAACATTGAAGTGAGGAGGACAAAACTTGCAATGTTAGGCAGTAAAACAATGAAAAGAGCTTTGATAGTTGACAACATCAAAGTTGGGTTTAAAAGGACTGGTATATGGTCGTTGAATCCTGATGCACTTGTGAATGACATGCATCCTAGTGAGACTTTTGTGGTCGGCGAGGATGCTGACGCAGTTGAAAACATTCTCATCCTTTTTGGACTTGGCATATCAAGCAATGATGTGGTAGTATTGCAGTCCACTCTTCCAAATGGACATTTGCAGACTGCAACAGAAACACAACACTCACCTCATAGTTTTCATGTTGAATCAGTTGCACAAGTGGTGGTTGATGAACACACCCCTCCCATGGTGGACAACCTCGTTGATCAATTCAATGAAATTTTAGATCTTCCATCAAAACATAGACAACCATCATTGTTGGTTGAGGGAGGAATGAACTTGGGAATTGATTTGGAATTCCCACAACAGTAGGATACCTATAATTTCCCATCACCACCACCTACAATTGACCCTTCTCAAGTTGTGCATTACTATGCTACTTCTTGCAATTCAGATTTACAAAGAAATAAAGATGTAGCAAAGGGCTCATAGGAAGTGGAGGAGGTCATTGCCACATAGTTGGATGAGACAAAACAAACACAAATAGTTTCTCACATCAACAAGTTCCTCAAGCTGCTTGTGCACATTGTCCATCAAAAGAAATCCAAAGCTGGTGCAATTCGGATCAGCAAATAGTCTCAACTGTTGACAACAGATGACTACATGAGTCTGTCAATGGAGAAAGAGGAAAGGAAGAAAGAGGTTGAGGAGATAAAATCAAGAAAGAAACAACATAACAAGGAGAAAAAGGTAGAAAAAATTGTGGCAGTGGAGTTGAAGGAGTGCCAAAATTGAGAAGGAGATACTACAAAAAAAAAGAGCAACAAAGATTACAACAAAAAAGGATAGAGATGCAAAAAAGGAGCAAGAGAGGCTTTTATTGTTACATATTCATATATGTATATCTCTATGCATATGCATATGCATATGTATATACATATATACATATGCATATGTATATGTATATACATATATGAATATGCATATGTATATGTATATGTATATATATACATATACATATGTAAATACATATTCATATACATATACTTATACATATATATATATGTATATGTATATGTATATGTATATACATATACATACACATACACATATACATATACATACACATACACATACACATATACATATATGTACATATATCTATTTTGTTGTTGCTCTTCAATTCAGCCATGCAACTATTGTATCTTTTTTAGGTGTCATTGATTAATTTGGGGGTGCATGTAAGCAATGCTATAATTTTTCATTTCAGTAAAAAAACAATATTGTTGGTTGTTTCGATGTCATTCATAAACTTGGGGTTGTTCTCTTTTTTCATAGGTTTTGCATGTGAGCAATTCTATATACATATGCACATACATATACATATATGTATATGTATATGTATATATATACATGAATACACAAATATACATAAATGTATACATATACATACATATACATATACATATATATACATATACACATACAAATATACATATACATAACATTGTTTGTTGTTTCCGTGCCATAGATAAATTTGGGGGTGTTCCATTTTTCAAATGAATGCATGTAAGCAATGTTGCAAATTTTCATTTCAGTAACAAATAATATTGTTGGTTGTTTTGATGCCATAGATAAATTTGGGGTTATCTTTTTCATAGGTTATACATGTACGCAATTCTATATACATATGCACATACATACATATACATACATATACATATATATATAGATAGATGTATATATATACATATAAACATACATACACATATACATCCACATATACATATACATAACACATACACATACAAATATACATATAGGTTATGCTTCATCAATTCTGTCAACTAAGCAATAGAGAAATAAATTTATTCTTGGTAAGCAAAATAATGCATGTAAACAATTCTATATACATATATGTATATGTATACATATATATATATACACATATACATATACATTTATATACACATACACATAGGTTCTCTTTTTCATTGGTTCTAATTCATCACTTCAGTCACATAAATATGTATCTATATGCTATACAAATATGTTCTGTTGTTCTTCAATTTAGTCATAAATATTGTTGTTTTGTTAATGTATACCGTAGAAAATTAGATGCACACATTTCAGCTCATGTCCCCTATAGAGTCATATCTATTATTGCATTTAGTAATGAATTAGGGAGACTTGATTTTAAGAACGCTCTTCTGATGGCAACCTATGTTGCACTTGTCCATAATTCCATTTGAATTGTTAAGTGTTGCATAGGGAACCATTGAGAGCCTTTGCAAACCAAGTCCCCTAAGTGATTCAAATACATATAGAGATAGACAATGTGAAAGGGATGTGCATTAAACACGCATGTACATAATAATAGCAATGAATCTTTGATGAACACACAATAGTTGCAAGACTGAATTAATGCAAAAGAGAATATATATAAATACATCAATGACACCTATGTAAGCTACAATAGTTGCAGGGCTAAATTGATGAAGCATAACCTATAAAAAAGAGAACACCCTCAAATGTATCAATGGAACCTAAGAAAGCTACAATATTTGCATGATTGAATTGATGTAGCATAACCTATTAAAAAGATAACACCCCCAAATTAATCAAAGGCACCTAAAAAAGGGAACACCCTTACAATTCATCAAAGGCACCTAAAAATGATACAATTGTTGCAGGGTTGAATTGATGAAGCATAACCTATAAAAAAAAGAGAATGCCTAAAAAAGCTAGAATAGTTACATGAATTAATTAATGTAGCAAAACATATTAAATTGATAAAAACCCCAAATTAATATATGTATACCTAAAAAAGATAACCTATGCAAAAGAGAACCCCCCCAAATTAATTGAATAGTAGACCTTGATGTTGGAACCATCAAAATAATTGTAATGGTAATCTATGTTGCAATTGTCCATAATTGGACCTTTCAATTGTGAAGTGCTACATAGGCAACCATGAGAGGCCTTCGAAAAACCAAGTCCCCTAAATACATGTTGTAACAAAATTTTACTACCGATTATTGTTCTATGGTAATACATGAGTTGCATGAGTGAATTGATATAGAAAAACCTATTAAAAGATAACACCCCCAAATTAGTCATTGGCACCTATGAAAGCTACACTAGTTGCATGAATGAATTGATGTAGTAGAACTTATTAAAAAGAGAACACCCCCAAATGTGAATACTTGAAGGTTTTCATGGCTATTTGAATTAGGAATTATTTGGATCTGATTGATGGTTGTTTGGTGAATCTGATTGATTTCGGCCATTAATTCTTCAGTTGATTAGTTTGGTGTATTATTTGCAATTATTTGCATTTTTTTTTAATAATGGTTGTCTTACAGCTTGTAAAAAAGGATGCAGATGGGATTTTGGAGTTCGCCACGACTGCGTGCGCACCCTACTTGGCAAGATGGGACAGACTCATGTTGATATGTGTTGTAGGTGTCATGTTTGATGAGACAGGCAAATGCATTTTCTTGTTGGCTTGGTTATGCTACAGTGGGAAACATGGTTGTAATGGGTTCACCAGTCGGTCAAAGATGGGTCAGATGGGTTTGAATTGTGTTGACTTGGCACCTTTTTTACGTTGTGTAGTTGTGAATAATGTGAAAGTGACGCCTGCATTGGTGCACATCATATAAATAAGAGAACACCCCCAAATTAATCAATGGCACCTAAACAAGATACAATTGTTGTAGGTCTGAATTGATTAACCATACACATATACATATATATAGACATACACATATACATATACATAGGCATAAGTGAATTAAACATGGTTGTAGAGAAGTATAGCAAGGGGCAGCAATTGATTAATGCGATGTAGTAGAGTGTTAGGGTGGTGGAGTGAGAGAAGTAGATGTGGCAAGGTAGTCCACTTAAGACCTCTTCACACATCTACACACATTTACATATACACATACACATTTACACATGTACAAATTTACATATACATATGCATACACGCAAACATACACATACACATACACATACACATACACATACACATACACATACACATACACATACACATACACGTACACATACACATAGATGTACACATAGACATACACATAGACATACATAGACATACAAATTACACATACACACATATATAGATACACATATAAATACACATACACATACACATACACATACACATACATTGCCATCATTGTGAGCAATAAACGAGAAGTTTCTAGAATGAAAGGCTCTAAAGTTGATAAAGTGTGCAAGGCACTAGGAGCATTGAATGCAGGTTGGCTCGAAAAATACACGGGATGTCGTGAAAGTAGTATATGTATATTTCTATACATATGCATAAATATAAAGAAGATGTAGAGACCTTAAGCATATACAAGCTGGATACACTTCATCATGTTTGGCTGCTAGTGTGTAATTGTGTTGTTTCAAAATATATACAATTACGTGTGCATTTAATACCTGATATGCATATACATCTGTCTATGTATATTTCTATGTGTATGTCTATGTATATGTCTATGCATATACATATGCATATACATATATATAAACGATTAACCGTACATTTAATATCCGATATGTGTTTGATATCATCGTGTTTTTTTATGCAAGAGTTTTTTCCTAACTTGTGGAGGACCGGCGTACCACTATGGGAAATTATTCAATGGTAGAATATATGATGACTGAATTGATGAATTGGAACTTACAAACAAGAGAAGACCCCCAAAATTATCTATGGTACCTAAAATAGCTACAATATATGCATGATTGAATTGATGAAGCATAACCTAACAAAAATAGAACACCCCCATATATTTCCAAGGCACGAAAAGAAGCTACAATAATTGGATAAATGAATTGATGAAACATAACCTATGCAAAAGATAACACCCCTAAAATAATCAATGGCACCTAAAAATAGAGACAAACATTTGCAATATAGATTTAATGAAGCAACACATATGATAAGCCTAACACCCCCATATTTATCAATGGAAACAAAAAAAGGCTACATAGTTGGTGACTGAATTGATGAAACACAACCTACGAAAAACATAGCACCCAACAAATTCCAAATGGCACCTAAAACTGGTAGAATAGATGATGACTGAATTGATGAAGCCAAACTTATAAACAAGGTAACACCCCCACAATTATCTATGGTACCTAATCAAGAAGAACTTATGAAAAAAAGAAGACCCCCAAATATTTATAATGCAAAAAAAAAAGCTCTAATAATTGCATGACTGAATTGTTGAATCCTAACCATTGTGAAAAATAAAACCCCCAAATTAATCAATGACACCTAAATAAAATAATATTACTGAATGAATGAAGCAACACCTATGAAAAACCTAACACAGTCAATTTTATCAATGAAACCTACAAATGCTATTGAATAACATTAATCGAAACGTTAACATTAACCCATGATTGTAATGGTTGTAATGAAGAAAAATATAAAGCTTACAAATGGAAAACAATAAGAGTTTAACACTTATCACATATGTATATGATTGAATTGATGGAGCATAACCCATAAAAAAATAACACCCACAAATTTATCTATGGCACATAAACAACATACATTTATAAAGTCACTTAATAGATGAAGCAAAACCTAAAAAATTATTAACCCACATTAATTTTTTTGGTTTATGAAATTGAGAACTCATCCTAAGAAAATGATAATGAAGAACCTATGAGAATGTGATAAGCAGAGTCAATGATAATGCATAACCTATGAGAATATGATAAACAGAGTCATGATAATGCAAAACCTATGAGAATATGATAAGTAGAGTCAATGATAATACAAAACCTATCAGAATAGGATAACCAAAGTTAGTGATAATGCATAACCTATGAGAAAGAATATGATAACCAAAGTATATGATAATACAAAACCTATGAAACAAAAATGGTAAACTATGACTGTAATATTTGCAAAATAAACCCTACTAAAAGAGAAATGCCAAAATTTATGATTGTAATATTTGCAATATAAAACCAACAGACACAAAAAGGAAAAAAAATTAATACAACTTCATGTATGGCATCAAAACGAAGAACAATATTATTTCTTATGTTAATGAAAGAAGAAAACAACCCCATATTTTTCAATGGCACGGAAACAACCAACAATATTATTATCTACATTTAAAATTTAAAAAAAAAATCCATGGAAGAGAGAGATGCTTGAACAAAAGATTAATTTCCAAAAGTTTAGTCTGTTTATGAAGACAATATGGATAGTGTTCATAAACACAATAGTTGAACCCAAAAAAATAACTTCTGCAACACCAAAAGTTAAATAAAACAAACACAAAATGCAAAGAAAACTAAAAAAGCCGAGTAATGGCAAGCCTTAGTGAGCAAGCTCACTTGGGTCGAACGGATCAATGTGTGTGGACAATAGCTAAATCCCAAGCACACAACATCATTCATGCGGTTTCACCTGCATGGCGGTGAGGAATCCATTCGCTTCTTGCATGGCAGAAGTGGAGCTATTGTAATGTTCACCGACTAGCGTCTACCCATCTCTTAACTAGAGTCTGAGCGTCATAGGTTGTGGTTGTTGTTTGAAACTTGCAAAGGATGAATCAAGCACGTAGTGGTGTGCAAGTGAAGAAGAAATGAGAACTTGCTAGAATGAAAGGCTGTAAAGATGGTGAGAAGAGCGAGGCATTGAGAGCATTGAATGTAGGTTGGCTCAAAAAAAATGTGGGGTGGCATGGAGCTAAGGAGAAGTGACGTGCATCAAACACGATAGAGAAGTATAACAAGGGGTGGTGAGTGATAAATGCGACGCAGTGGAATGTTAGGGTGACGGAGTGAGAGAATTAGACTTGGCAAGGTTGTCCTCTTTGGATGTCGTGCCATGAAGGAAGTGGCACGCAAGGTGCCTACATATCAGTCAAGAGGTCTTTTTGGGGATTTAAAATTTTGGTGGACAAATTTTGTCGTCCGACATGGCAAATTATTATTATTATTATTATTTTCGATATTGTTAATTAGGCCATTATTCGTAATGGTTTTTTTCAAAAAAAATGTATTGGTCCACGTGGCACGCCATGTGGACTGTCGAAATTTGGGTGCACACGTTCCAACTCCTCTCCCCTAGTTAGATTTTTCAATTAGTGTTTAGTGACTCATGATTTGAACTGGCAGAGATTTTAGGAAACGTGGGAGAGTACTTTAGTTTTCATGAGCATGCACTTTTCTAAAGTCTAATGATACGCATGAGGTGGCTGGAATAAAAATCTCTTTTATTAGTTTAGCGCTATGAATTTTGAATAGGTAACTAACTCATTGTTATGTTAAGATAATATTCAGTTTAAGTGACATGGAAGATCTTCTTGCTATGTTATGAATCACTCAACACCGAGTTACTTATTGGTTTGAATTGATTTCCAAATTTATTAGAGGCACATGAAATTAGTTTAATACGATTTAAATTTTGACAAGCATGAATAAATTAGAAGTTGTAAATTTAAAAAGTAGCAATAATTAGAATAATAAAGAGAGGTCGTGACAAAGTAGCTTGTTGAGTTTGAGTCTTGTAACATTGGTATAAACCCAACAAATCTTGTAATAAATTATACTCAAAATCTTGACATGGAGAATCAAATTGAGTTGATCAAAACTCCAATCAAATACAAGGAAAAATTATTTTTCATCCTTGATGAGAAAAGCAAGGATAACGACTTAGTGCTTGTCTTCTATAATGATGGCACAATCAAGAAATTCACTACAAAAGAAGATGTATTGTTTATGAGTAACCTTAAATCAAGAAATATGAAGTATGAACACATTTACAGGGAGAATGATAGACAAAGGTAGAAAAAATAATGTTCAATACATATCAGGAGGCATGCTATAATTTTCTCTAGAAAGCTGACATTACTCATTCTTTTCAAATGTTGTTAGAATGGAGATATTATTTTACATTAAAATGGAGAGGATCATTAAATATTTAGTCTTCATAAGTTAAATATATGGTTAGAAGGGTGTAGTGGTATCATCTTTCAAAGGTCTTAAGGGAAGTGTCGTAGTAGAATTGGCAAGGAAATTGCCAACACATAAAACAATAACAAGACTTACATTTTATGGAAGGAAACATTTCTAATACTCCTATACAATAAGAGCATCAACAAAAATATCAAAGTGGGAATTCATTAGTGGGAAAAATAAAAAGAGCAAGATTTAAATTTTGGGGAAGGTGACACTATCAACACTCCACAATAAAAGCACCACCAACAATATCATGGGGTATCTACTATTTGGTAAACTTTGAGGCATTATACAAGCTTTATTTATGAATAGATATCAAATTTATACCCTCAAACTCTTGCTTAAGATATGTCAAAAATTAGTTTCAAAGAGTTTTACACATGTGCAGCCTCATGTTGTCTTCAATAATGGGATCAACATCTGCAACAAGACATTATAGGCACGTTCTTATGCACAATAGCTAGTATTTAATGGGGACATGTCCCCATGGGTGTGGTGACATATCAAACATCCCACACATCCTAGGGACATGGAGGGGAGCTCCTTTTTTAGGATTGGATTACTTGCTACATTTGGCGCATAAAGAAAAAATGTTAAAACCCCCTAAAAACCTAAAAGGGGGAGAACTAATTGTAGAGCCCCACTCTCTATTTGGTTCTAGATCAAGAGTCAAGTGACAAGTTCTCATTTTCATAATGTTTCTTGTGATGGAATGTGTTTGATTAGTCTTGAGAAGGGGTAATGCCACATGTAAGTAATTTGCAACATTTAAACCTTGTTAGTCCTAAGAGGTTTTGACGGGGTTTGTTGTTATTTTAAAATTTGTCGATATATTATGATAGAAGAGATTCACGTGTCATTATAGTGCAAGGAGGAAAGGTGCACAATTTTTAGATCATTTCCCTTGCGCTATTGGTCAAAAGGTGTAAGTCATTAGCAGGTGGGCTAGATAGAAATAAAGAGGAAAATGTGCGAGGGTCCTTTATGGGACAAGTGTCATTTTGGCACATTTTTGTGAGATAACAACACTAAAAGGTAAAAAAAATTGCACCATTGGTTGTCAATAACAACTTAGCAAGCTAGTGGGTCCAATCTCATGGCGAAGAGGAGGTCTACCAAAGATACATAACATCACTACACATAATTTGGGTTAAAATAAATTTGACACTTTTTCTTGGTGCACCATTGGCTATATAGTGACCCAAGTTGGAATGGTGGGTCATTTTTTCATCAAAGAGATATTGATGATTCTTGACGATTGATTTTCAATAAAAGGTGTCCAATGGTTCGCTCATTTTGGAGATCTTGTCAGAATAAAAGAAGAAAAATGTTGTGCTATTGGTTGAGAATTAATGAATTAGCAAGTTTGCGAGATTTTGCATACAGAACAAGTGTTATCATTGCATTCCTCCAAAATACAATAGTCAGGTCGTGGTCTCCAACATGCATGTCTGATGCAAATTTAGTAATAGATCTCATGTAGGCTAAGGATCTTGTGCATCTGAAAGCTTGATGATTTCCTATTTTTGATCTATAGTTAACTAAATTTTTTTGAATGATCAATAGCTTATGATTTTATTGTAACTTAAGTAATGTTAAGAAGGTTAAGAGTGGATGGTAAAAAGGAGATGTATGAAATCATTAAAAAGGGAGATAAAATTTAGACATTTTTGGGCCTTAATGGATGCTTCTAAAAACTTGATTGAATATTTAATAACTATGCAAATTGTGCATTTGATATTTTGTTCTCAAATGAACAATGAAGAGAAAGTGGAATTTTGTGGTCTTGAAATTTTTCTTCTTGGTTACATAACGTTCCTATATTTTATTTTTTTGATGAATAATGTTTATAAATGGTTTGAAGTAGTGCTTACATATGCTCTTTTATGCCAAGAGTTGATGTTATTCTCAAACAATAAATGTTGTGCCATTTCACTATTAGTATAAGAGTTTCCTCACCTTATAATAGTTTTAAGAAGTTGTTTCGCTCCTTTTCCTCTGCAAAGCTTGAAATTAATTGAGCATATTAAGAAAAAACGGCTTCTAAAATCCTTGAGTTTATCTTGAAAAATAGTCTCACATTTACATGATTTACCATTGTTGGTGTTGATCTATATTTGATAATAAAACACATCAACAATTATTGGCATGGTTGGTGGGACTTGAACCTGCAATCGCTTGATTAGAAGTCAGATCGTATGAATAGGAGACCAACCACAAGATCAATCTTACATAATAATCCCACTCTCTTGGTTCCTTGATTAATGACTATTTCTCAAAAAAGGGAGCTCAATAGAATCCACCACCTCTTCCAATGGCTATTCAAGGATCTCCAAGGAATTTTGTTAACAAGAATAATAGTAGCCCTTTGATTCCTCCAACGCCATTAGATACATGAGATCCTATTCTAGTTGATGTGCTCAAGGCTCTTCCAAAATTCATTGGGGAAAACTCAAAAACTCTTTTTGAGCATCTATAAGATGTAGTAGACATGAAAAATCCATCATGTAACAAAGAAAAATGTTGCTCTAAGATTACTAGTAGCTTTTTTAAAAGGAAAGGCCCTTGATTGGTATCAATCTCTACAATCCAAATCCATAGGCACATGGGATTCATTAGAAAATTATATCTTTGAAAATTTAATGAAAAAGGGGACAAATCATCATTGCTACAACAATTGATAACCATCAAGTGTGCACCACATGAGGCAATCATATATTTCAATATGCAATTCCACAAGACCTGGCAAAGGATTCCAACCACAACAAGACCACCAATGGGTATGCCTATTCTTTTTTATCTAAATGATTTTAAATAAAAAATTATTGTTATGATCCAACAATTAGGAGGACAAATTCTTTCAACACCATATGACTTAGTGGTTAGGGAAAATAATAGCATGATAGATGCGAGGAAAATACCTCCTAGGCCCCCTTTACCAGTATTCCCCAAACTATCAATCCCACTACAAGAGGAAATTCCTAATGCTAATCAAGCTTCCTCATCTATGTATGTTTACCATTTCTCTCAAGTATTAGTAGTGGCAATTCGAGTTCCACAATTGTTATCAAAGATGAATGATATGAAGAGTATTCTACAAAGTTTCTCGAATGAGATTATTAACTTGAAGAGACAACAAGCTTCATATCCTAGAAATCCTTATCGAAAATTTCAAGGACCTCGACCACAATATCAACAAAATAGATATCAAATCTCATAGGGAGCAAACCCTCCTCAACCATCGAGTCAAATAGTTCTAGTACCAACTCCATTACAAAAGATTGCATGTGTTTCAAAAAGAGATTTGGTCCCATAACAAAATATAGTTATAGATAATATGAATGCATGGTGTTTTCCTTGCAATGACATACATACACCCATAGTTTGTTTGAAAATTAATTTACAACAAAATATAGTAGAACAAATGCGGCAAGGTGTTTGGGCATAGGCAAATCCAGGGCAACTTCCATATCAATCATCAAGAGTACAAAATGTAGTTTTAGTGGTGAAAATGCAAGGCATATCTTCATAACAAGAAAAAGAAATTGCTCCTGAACATGCATCAGTCTCTTGGGTTGAAGAGGAAGAGGCTATACTCATGATGCAGAGGTATTCAAATCCATGGGCAATCCTACATCACCCAAAAAGATTTATCTTTGCTTTGCTTGCTTATTTTATTCTTTATTTTTCTTGTAAGAATGGATTATGCAATTTTAGAAGAATTGTGGATGGTTCATGGAAAATTGATTGCTTCACCTTGAAGAAGGGCCAAATGTGTGCTCACGTTTCAAATTTGGTGAAGATTCGAGCCAAATTGAGTAAGTTATGCAATTACAAAACTTTTGTCTACAATTGGATATTACAAATTTTTCCTAGTGAGTGGAACATCACATTTCAAATTTGGGGGAGATTTGAGAAAAATTGAGGAAGTTATGCAATTTGAGGATTTTCCTAGTGTTTGGTATGTCACATTTCAAATTTGGGAAAGATCTGAGCAAAATTGAGGGAGTTATGCAATTGCAAGATTTTCCTAGTGTCTGGGATGTCATGTTTCAAATTTGGGGAAGATCCAAGCAAAAATGAGGAATTTATACAATTGTGGGATTTTCCTAGTGTCTGGGATGCCATGTTTCAAATTTGAGAAAGATTAGAGAAAAATTATGAAAGTTATGCAATTGTAGAATTTTCCTATGCTTTAGGATATTTTGGTGTTGTGGAAATTTTCATGCAATGCGGATATTATCCACATACTCCTCAAAACTCTGGAACAAGCTTAATTTATTTCAAGTCATGCAACTGTGGAACTTTCTAGTCAAGTGGATATATCCTTGTACCCCTTAAATTTTTGCAATTGCTACCAAAATGCAAATTTTTGCCAAAAAATGACAAAGTGACGGTTTTAACCCCCATGCACGTGGATCCTACGGGTCAATGAGGCCTTGCCACATGTCCTATCATGGGAAACCATTTCTACTCTATTTGTAAGCTATAAATAAGGATCTTGAGCTCTTTTGGAGGTAGTTTTCTTAGACTTCTTCTGCAAGAGTAAATTAGAGGGAAGCTAGCGATTGTTTGCATATTGAAGGGGATTTCATGGTGAACGTTGAGGAAGCTATTTAGATCAAACAATTGTGATTATAAGGCTTATTGCCATGACATGTAAGAAGCCGCACATGTGTGTTGAATTATAATGTATTGAACATCGAATATTCCTGCTATAATGTTTTAGTTTAAGTTAGTAAAGAGATTCAAAATTGTTGTCTATAAGTTTTATTTGTTGCCTAATTCAGTAGCTTGTGCTTTGTTTTTCTTTTTGCTTCTATTGGTGGTAAAAGACAAAATTCCTTTAAAATCCTTTCCTTAGATTTGATATTTGAGAGAGTTAAAAATTTCACCATGGGTGAATAGAGGTTCAAAAATTAACCCAAGTTGCCTTTTAGAATTCTCTGAAATTCCTAATAATTTTCAAGTTATGGACTTGTGGGTGTTTTCTCTCCTACCAACACAATTTTTTTCTGGTTCACTACCATATTCCTGTAATATCTTATTTAGTTAGGTTTACTTGCAGTTGCTTGGTTTTTGTTGATACGTGAGATAAATGTTCTTGGATTTCAAATGTTAGACTATGTGTTACTTTCCTGACCTAAGCTAGTCATAGAATTGAGTCCTAAATGAACTAAACGTCTAAATGTTAATTTTCTTCTTCACTTACATTTGTCCGCTTTTTTCTAGTTTAGTATGATTTACGTGCAATTGCGAAGTTTCTTATTGATACTGAATGTCTTCTTTTCAAACATCATATTCTTTGACTTAACCTTTAAACTTGAATGATGAATTGAATTTAACTCTTTTGCCAAAGTTCGATGGCCATATGAATTGAACATTAACAATTTTCCGACTCACTTCAATTTCCCCACAATTGTACATTAATGACATCATATTGACATGTTTTGTGGGTATTTCACTTCTAAGTGAACTGTACCTCTTTTAAAAACAATTTTCTACTTTTCAATTTCCTCGCGTCCGTACATTGATGACATCACCAATATGTCATGCTTACATCATCAGTCCCAAAGACCAACTTAACGATCAACTCCAAAAGGATGGCGTCATTATCGAAGATCTCCATTTGAACTTGATACTTAACATTAATATAACTCGATGGCTTGAAATCTCCCACATGCAGTAGCAACAGGATTTTTCGCAAATGCGGGAAAACACCTCCCAACTGAACTAAAGTCACAACGAATGTAAAATGACTGTTTGAGTTTGAATTTTCAATACATGAGTTTTGAAAACTCAGCTATAAAGAGTTTGCATAAGATAGTGCATCATCCGAACCTGAATAATTTGAATGATAAAAATGTCAATTGGCTAACGTTCACTTACATGTTTGTAAAAGCCTATTCCCACCTACGTCAATTAATGCTTACCTATTCCATGCCTGCGTTGAATGCATTTTTCTTTTCACGAATTTTACGACTTTAAAATGCATTTTATTATAACATTTCGTCAAAAAAAGAAAATCAGCAAACGAAAGTGATTTGGAGAACATAAGAGAGAGCAGAGAGTGAACACAATGGCGATTTCGATAAAGTTTGCAAAGAATTGCTAGAGGTGAAATCCAGAAGGAGCATTGTGGTTTATAGAGTTGTATAATTGACTATCCTAAAGGTTTGACAACTTTCAATGCAATCAGGTATGCACCTAGTTAAACCTTAATGCAAACTACAAGCTTCTCTTTTATGAAAAAATCACAATTTTGTTAAAAACATTCGTCTAGAACTATGAATTTTTTACTTAATTCAGATCAATGCATGTTTTTAGCTATGGTAAAACTGATTTTACTGCAATAAAATTGAAAGCCCTAAGTTGAAAACAAAATCAACTCAAACCCTAGTTACATAATTAAGGTAATTGCAGAATATTTATGATTTACAGGATCAATGAACAAGAGGGCTAAGGTTATGAAGTTTGAATTTCAAGGGGTTTCTCCATCATCCAAAATAATCCCAAAATATGGTGTCATCTTTGATACCAACTTAGGGCATATTAACATGGAGGACTGCCATCGAAGAATGATGACATCGAATGCTACCCAATAGGCAAAGAGAATTGTTACAAATGGGTTATATAAGGCTGCAAGATTTCCCCTGTCTATGGAGACTTCAAAATTAATGCTGGAATGCATTCACTATTAAGATGAAAGGAGGATTTTGGTAGTAAAAGAAGGAAGGGATGTGGAATTGCTCTTGAAGGAAACACACAAAAAATTCATTATTCTAATTTACTTGGTCATGCATGCATTCAAGATGGAGCAATGCACAAAAGAATTCAAAGAAGCTGAGGATAAATGCAAATAGGAAATATATGCTAGTTGGATGAATGAAGAGAAGCCAAAGGCCTTGTCAAAGATTCCTAAGACTCTATACATGAGCGATTTCAAGGAGGAAATGAGTGATATCATAACTTTGTTGAGTAGAGTGGTTGGATTACCCAACTCTGGTACATTTGAACCTTAGATGTATGCATACACCCAGTTCATACTAAACAGAGATAAAATGATCCATTGGGCACATACAATAAGCAATTCTATTCACAATCAAATGGTAAATTTCAAAAAGACAAGAATGTTTTACATGATCTCATTTGTAATATATTGCTATGAAATTAGATCCAAAATTGTAGGATTAAATAGAGTGGGGGTCATGGGTCATGGACCTAGTAAAAAACTAGTATATGATCACTACCCACAACTGCAACACTAGGAATACACTAGACATTACAAGTGAGTAAAAGATGCATTTGCTATGTGGTTGGTGAGGACTATTGAAGGAGATAAGTCCAATAGATTATTTGTGGATGCACAAAGCATCATTGACCCACATGGGTGTTGGTTCATCCAATTCCAAAAAAATTCATACATTAGAATGAAAGGTTTCTTTGGCAAACTTTACATGAGCACTAAGATATCCAACAGACGAGTCCTACTGGAGGTTTTCAGACCGATCATTGAATCTCATGAAGCCTTTGAGGCTAAGCATCGTGGTGGAAGATTGAAGTTCCCTATTTACTTGGGATGGTATGTTTGCAATAATATAACTAATGCCAATACCTCAAATGTTGAAATTTAGCCATTGGGATTAAATCCTTTTGAGTTGGAAAGGCCTAAATATGATCCAAATAAAAAATGGAGAAGTGAATCTCCAAAGATAAAAGGCATGAACCTCATGTTGAGGATTATTGGGCATACTATGCAAATGATTTTGTAGTAAGGAAGAAATTTCATCAAAGACTAACTCTCAATCAAATGAGAAAATAGGTACCCACACTGTACCCCAACAAATCAAAGATGATGAAAATATTTTGCATCCAGATTATGAAAGGAAGATAATATTAACCCCTTCTAGAGCTTAATTGGTCACAACTTGAGGTAACATCCATTATGGAAATTGCAAAGCCAATCATTGAAGCTAGTTAAGCATGGCTTAATCAATGTGCTCAAGCACTAAAGGTGAAAGAGGTGGTCATAACTTACATTAAGTAGAATACAAAGAATGGGAATCTTAAGTATAACCAAGAAGTTAACTATGATGATTGCTTGATTAAGAAAAGTAAAATCCAAGAAACTAAGGCAATACAATCTGTAGAAGCCAACACCAACTAGCCCACTAGAAGAGTAACAATAGCTACAGTGGTAGAAGACCCAAACCAACCGGTTTTGGAAATTCCTACCAATATCCTCGAGTCTTCTTCAACATCGTCTTGAAAAGGACCACTTCCAATAGTTGAAATGGTGGCCCCTACATTAGAACATGCAATACAAGGATCTCTGCCTACTATAAATACTGAACATCCAAAATGTAAATCCGTGCAATTTCAAGAGTCTACTTTCTCATCAGTAAAATCACAGTTTAGATCTCATTCTATGGGTGCTAAAATGAGAATAGATGAAAAGATGGAAGGAGTAGTATTAAAAGAGACCCTCTAGTGATAGAGGCAAAATGGGGAATTTCAGTTGCAAAGATAATGCATCAAAAAGAGAAATTAACAAGAAGAATTGCTAAAGTTGAAGGACAAAATTAGAAAAGAAAAATCAATAGATCCTTCAGTGCTGATCATCATTGAAAATGACAAAGAAGAAGAAGATGTAAGTACTGATATTCTTTTAGAAACTCAACCTATTCTTTCAAGTTCTCTTGAATAGGAAAAGGAAGATCCACTTTTTGAGGAAGTTTTGCAAAGAGAAGAGACTTTTGCATATCACATTGAACAAGCAACAAGCGCATTGGTTAATTTCATTCTTTCTGAGATGATTGAAGATCAATCTCAAGAAAAGAAGAGACTCATGAAACTCATATTAGAGGTACGTCTTGAAGGCAAAAACTGAGAGCTACTATAGTAGGAAATACTTGATCCACAAGAGGGTATGGATATTGAAATGATGCAAGGTGTCAATGAATGCAAATATATTAGCTCAATAGGAAGTACATCCTAAGGTATTTCTAGAAGAGCCAGTATAGGAAAACATCCCTTCATATCCAAAAGAATAGAGGGAACATGACCTTTACCATGAAGAAAAAGGAATAATTCAAGAAGAAAATCTAAAAGAACAAGACATATTGCAACAATAGTTTGACTCTTCAATTAGGTAGAATTGAAAACTCAGATTCTAATTAATTAGCTAGTTACATGGATGAAGAAATTAAAACGATGAATATTATCATGCCTTTAGTAGAGTTATTGAAAATGCATGTTATTAAGAGAATTTTTGAAATATTTAGAAGAGTCTACTTCCAAAGATATTTTTGCAGCTAAAGAGTCCTCTACTAAAAAGTATAGTTATAAGCCAAAAGATAAAACCATTGTGCCTATAGTTGACACACAAGTTTCCTTAGACAAAGAAAGGTGATTCCCCACCCTTTCAATAACCTTAAGGATATTTGGAAAGAACTTAGATAATTGCCTTGTAGATTTAGGAGCATCAACAAATGTTATGCCCTTGTCAATTTGCCAGACCTTAGGTTTATCTCCTACCAAGTCTTTAAAGCAAGTTATTAGACAAAATTGAATAAATGTGATAGGAAAGTTAACTTATAGTCACATGCAACTTGTATCCAATCCTAGGGTGCAACATTTTACTGATATACAAGTGGTGGAAATCCCTAACACGTGGAATGCTACTCAATAGAGACTGGTCGAAGACCTTAAATGGATACATGGTAACAAACTTCGCACACATGTGGTTGCTATCGCAAAGGATTCCCAACTAGATCAGAATCAAATTGGAACCTTGTATGAAACATATAATCACTGAATATAATCAGGATAAGGAAGTTTTCTATACCAAGGTTAAGCATAGAATCTATGGATACAACTCAAGTATATATTATAATGAAGAAATTTCCATTTGTTAGATCAACTACAATAATGATATCAAAATCACTCTAGGGATAGATGTATTGATAGAATCAGATTATGGTTCATCCTTAGATGATGAGGATGGATACTTGGATAGTTTCCAATGGTTCATTGAAAACAAAGCAAAGAAACACTGCAATGAGGTGGTCTATATGCAAGATATACTTTTGAAATGTTGTTGTTGAATACACAATGTTTCCCATTCAAAGTCTTCCTCCACATTATGTCTTGATGTGATCTCTAGATAAAATAATTTTTTTTTTTTGATGGAATCAAGAGAATACAAAAGAAGAACATTCAATTGTTCAAAAATTGATAAGGAAGATGAGCAACCAAAGGATTTGATAAGTACACTCAATCGATTGCTAGTTAGCAGAAAGAAATTGGAAGCAACCATTCTAGTTGAAGTAAAAATAGAACAAGTTGAAAAGATTATTCCTCAATTAGATCCAAAGCTCATAACACGTAAAGAAGTTAAAAGCTAGATGTGGTTTTTAAAGTTTGATGGATCTAAGTCAAAACAAGGAGCAAGAGTAGGCATTGAGTTGATAAATCCTCATAGTAAGTCTTTCCTTGTTGCTTATTAGTTACAATTTCAGAGCATAAATAATATTGTGGCCTTAATCCATGGAATATGAAGCCTTAGTCCATGGATTATTGCTAGTATTGAGAGAGAAGGTTAAGATGCTAAGAGTACAAGGAGTCTTGAAACTTGTATTCAAACAAGTAACAAAGTTATATGCCTATCATTACAAAATATTATCTAGTTACAAGCATAGAGTTTTGGATCTTATTGAAATATTTGATGCTTTCAATATGTACCATATTCCCAAAAGGATAACATCACCAACTTCCAAGTTGATGCCTTAATCCATGGAATATGAAGCCTTAATCCATGGATTATTGCTAGTATTGAGAGAGAAGGTTAAGATGCTAAGAGTACAAGGAGTCTTGAAACTTGTAGTCAAACAAGTAACAAAGGTATATGCCTATCATTACAAAATATTATCTAATTACAAGCATATAGTTTGGGATCTTATTGAAATATTTGATGCTTTTAATATTGACCATATTCCCAAAAAGTTCAATCATAGAGTGGATGCCTTGACTATTGTAGCCAACACCTTAGAACCTATGCCTTTATCACAATTGAAGATTTTTTTTGTAGAATTGGTGTCAACACCCTTTGTACCAGATAAAATCACCAACTTCCAAGTTTTTGAAGATGATCAACACATCTTGAATTTCATCTCAAGCATATGAGTGTTTGAAGCACAAGTCGTTGATGAAGTGGACATGGAAGAGCTCAAATTGGAAGAGGATGGTGTAGTTAACATGAACAATAATAATGGTGATTCCAAAAGGGATGATAGAATTAGAAAGATTATTTGATATTGATGAAATGCTAAAACATAAAGACATCCCAAAGTTGGATGGAGGGAAATGTGAATCCTTCAATCTAGCCATTGATGATGATCAAAAGAATGCATTGATTGGAAAATTTTGCAACCTTAAAGAAAGGGAAGGTTTATATATTTCTCTTAAAGATAACCATCATGTTATAGCATAGAGCTATGAGGATTTGAAAGCATATGATACCTCTATCATCACACATACAATCTTGTTGAAACCAAAAGTAAAGTCCTTTTGGCAGAAGTTGAGGCTTGTGAATGCACTCCTAGAACCCCTCATTTTCTAGGAAGTTAAGAAATGAATATTTGATAGGATCATATTTCCTATAATGCACTCAACCCGGGTCACCAATTAAGTGCCAGTTCAGAAGAAGAATGGAAACATATGACTACGTGTTGACTTTAAAAATTTGAATAAAGCTTCAAAAAAGGATAACTATCCTTTGTTGTCTTTGGACAAAGTATTGCAAATTGTCAATGGATCACAAATGATGGCATTCCTTGAGGACTCTTGGGTTATAATCAAGTTATGGTTGACAAGGAGGATAGAATAGAAATGGATTTCACTACCAAATGGGTAACACTCGCCTATAGAAGAATGATGTTCGAATTGATTAATGCTAGCCCAAATTTTTAATGTGCAATGGAAATTGGTTTCAAGGACCTAATTGGTAAATGCATCATCATTTACATGGATGATTTCACAATATTTTCATAGAAAAAAGGAGACCATATAAGAGATTTAAGAAAAGTGTTGTAGAGGTGTGTGAAACATGGAATATCATTGAACCCTAATAAATGCCTATTTGGTGTGACTGAAGGGAAATGACTTGGTCATATTATTTCAAAAAACAATATATCAATTGACTATGATAGAGTTACTACAATAATGAAGCTACAATTACTTGGAAGCAAGGAGTTAAAATTTTATTTTGGTAAGATCAATTTCATTAGGAAATCATTATAGGCTTTGCAAAAAAAAATCAACCTTTGAATCCAATGCTTAAGAAGGATTCTAAAATAGAGTGCACATTTGAAGCAAAAGCTACATTTGAAGACATAAAGAAGGCTATAACAAATGCACTTGTATTGACAAGTTCATATTATACTAGGTCTTTCTTCATTTATTCCTTTGCCTTAGATCACACATGTGCTACTATCCTCACACAAAAAAATGACTCAAAGGAAGAAAATCCAATAGATTTCATGAGCACACCATTCAAAGATGTTGAGCTCAAGTATCTTAATGTTGAGAAACAAGCTTTTGCCTCTCTTAAAGATGTAAAGAAATTTTGGCACTATATCTTAAGAAGCCAGATGATTGCCATTGTACCTAATTCTGTGGTTTAGATGCTTCTAATGCAAAGAAAACTTGGTGAATGCAGGGCCAAATGGATCATAGTTTTGCAAGAATTCGATCTAGAAATTACTCATATGAAACTTGTTTGAGGTCAAGCTTTAATGTAGACTATTGTTGAAACATATCCTCAACGTACAAGCCATTAGTATGTTGCTAATGCCGTGTCCATAGATGATTGGTACACCGACATCATTCATTATTTAATTACCAATAAGTTCCCACCCAACATAAAGGCATCTCAAAGAAGAGCTTTGAGGTTGAAAACTTATAATTATATGATCAAAGGAGGTGCTATTTTAAGAAATAACCACGATGTGATTTATCTTAGATGCTTGAATCGCTAAGAACTTGATAATGTTCTAAAAGAATGACATGAAAAAATTAGAATAGCTCATGGATCTCACTTAGCAACAACACATCATATCTTGAGATCTGGCTATAACTGGCTAATGATGTTCAAAGACACACTTGACCATATTAAATATTGTCATACCTTCCAAACTATGGTTGCTAAAGTGAGATATGTTGCACAACCCTTACAACCTGTGATGGAGATGTGTCCCTTCACTTAATATGGTTTATATTTTATTGGAATGATCAATCTGCCATTGTCTATCATGCACAAGTATGTTTTAACAATCACTGATTATTGCACTAGATGGACTGAAGCAATATGCACCAAGTTGTGCATGATTGAGAAAGTAATAAAATTCCTAGAAGATAACATCATAACATGGTTTGGAGCCCCTCATTCTTTGGTATGTGACAATGGCCCAACTATTTCTTTGTCAAAATTTTCTAATTGGGCATTTGAATATGGTATTGTGTTAAAATTTTATTCAAATTATTATCCACAAGGTAACTGGTTAGTAGAGTCTACAAATAAGAACTTGTTGGATATCATCAATAAATTAATTATGAAAAATCCAAGGGAGTGTCATACCCTCCTTAAATTTTCTTTATGGGTAGAGAAGATATGCAAAATATGCTTTAGGAAAATCAACTAGTATATGGTGTTGACCCTAGCATACCCATAAAATTGAAAACTCCCACTTGGTAGTTTTCTCACGAATACCTAGGTTAGAAGACAAGATGGAAGCTAGAGTACTTTAGCTTCTACACCTAGAAAAAAAGGAAATAGAGCCATCAATCACTTTCCTAAACATCAATTAGTGGTAAAACGCTAGTATGATAAGAGGGAAAAAATAATATCATTTAGAATATTTGACTTGGTACTTTGATGGGACAAAGCTCATTAAAAGAAAGGTGATCATGACAAGTTTGATAACCTTTGGATTAGACCTTTTCAATTTTTTGAAGTATTGGGAGATAACACATACATTCTAAATGTTAGAGTTATCATGCATTAGCTAATAATTAATTAATCTTTAATTAATTATTAGTCTAATTTATTTTCATACAGTTAAGCTAAACTTAGGATTGCTTTATTAATTGAGTTAATATTAGATCATTATGTCTCATCTCATGTGATGTAGACACTTCTCATGATTTGATCCCTTTCTCATTTAGGGCTTTACTCTTATAAGCATTCAACCCTCTTTGTAAATATCTCTTGGATAATATTTGGAGCTTTCATATCTTCTTGAAAGTCTCTTATGTAGATTTTCTTGTTGATGAATATTACACATATTGTTTGCAGATCTCTTGTGTGGAAGGTGTACTTGTTTTTTGTTTGATCCTATGACTCATGGTTTTGTGCTTGTTTCACAATTCTAACATGGTATCAAAGCGTGGATTCAACAAACCCTTCTCGATTTATGAGATTTTTTTCCTTCAACAAGGGTTACAAGCTTAAGATCTGAATCCTCTTTGCTCTTTCTACAAATTTTGGAGGTGGGCGAATTTTTGGTAAATTTTGGCGTGAAAAGGACCTCACTGTTGGATCCAAAGCTGTCGAGAAAGTCAAATTTGGCTTTTTTTTCACCTGATTTCGATTCCTGACGCCAGATCTATAAGGTTTTGAAGTGGTTGCTCTTTTTTCAAATCCAAAGGGTAGCTATATTTTTGGTGCAAAATGAACATCACCATCACGCTCAAAAGGCCCAAAAACCTTAAGAATGTTTGTCAAATCGTCAAATTTGATGAAGTTGGATGGTCTTCCCAACATGTAGGTCAAGGTGATTTTTTTTTTAAATAATATATTTTTTTTCCTGCAATATTTAAAAAAATAAAATAAAATTTGGAAACCTTTTTTAAAAAGGTCCCATGCAGGTTTTTTAAAAAGTTTTTAATTAAAAACTATAGAAAAAAAATTCTAACCCCATTATGTGGTGGGGTACCCAAGGGGTACTGCCTGCCATAGTGGCAGGTCGACAGCCCCTCGGGCCCTGCCACCACTGTGGGGGGTACAAGGTGGTATCGTCACCTATACAGGCGACAACCCCACCTCGGACCCACCCATATTTAATGTTTTTTTCAATTATTATTTTTAAATACAATCAAAGTTTTTTTTAATATATATGTTTTTTTTTTTAAATATATAAAGTTTTTTTTATGCTTTTATTTTTAAAAAAACAAAAAAAATTATATGTTTTTATTATTTAAAAAAAATATAATAGTTTTTTTTGACTTTTTTTAACTTAAAAAAAATAGTCAAATTGTGCAATTTTTTTGCAAAATAAATGCACTCTCTTGGAGAAATTTTTATCTACAACACTAAAATTGGCGGACCTCCAAATTTGGAGGTAATTTTGCTAAATTTGGCGGAGGAGTTTTTTTTGCTCTACACAGTCCCTCTCCGTTGGGCTTTTCAATTTTGCACCTCAACTTCCAGAGGCCATATCTTGGCCATACGGTGGTCTTTTCCCGTGAATATTTTTGAAATGGGGTGAAATTTCACGCTCTTCGCAGTGGTGTAGGTATTTTCCAGTTTGGAATTCTGGTTTTTTCAAAATTCAATTTTCTTAGTGTTGTTGATGTTTAGTTCTCGTTTTGGAGACTTTGACGGGCCATATCTTCTGCATCCAAACACATTTTTGGGTGTCATTTTTTTTGGAAGTACATGTTTCATGTACTTCATCAGGGTGCTACCAGTTTCATCTCTTTCTGTCAGAGAATTATATTTTCAGCATGTAGTCCTTTTTTGGACATTATGGGCTCACATTGCATGTATTTATCTTATGTAAAGACACTAAGATAAAGTGCCTTAGCTTTGTGTAGTATTGGGATTCTTGCACATCAATTTGTGCTTTATTGTACTCACACTATGGTATAAAGTGCCATGGGGGTTGATGTTTTCCTTTGTTTTTCCTTCATCCCTTTCTCATGTGTGTGTACCTTGGTTTCCACACCCTTTATATCTTCTTGTACTTTCATGTCTGTACATTCATATGTTCTTGGTTCTTTATCATGCACTACATTTCGACATTCAGTTTTAATGTACCTGTCATACCTCTCCCTTGTCAGCATTATGGGGGGGTTTCTACTATTGGTACTAATGCTTCTTTGGTTTCGCATTGGAATGAGCTATGTATACAATATTTGTTCCTATGTACTAGGCAGATGCAATGGCTGGTTACCCATGCATTTTGGTGAGATGGAGCACTTACCATATGGACACTCTTGCATTCCTATTATCTGGAGGTGACCTTCCATTTTTCACTTGATCAGTTCTTTAGACTATTGGTTATTGTGTCATATGTATCTTTGAGTTCTTGATGTATGCCTTGGTTTGCCATTAGATTCGAGTAGTGTCATTGGGGGCACTCATACAAATTCTTGTCTTCTTGATCCTGATCATCATATGTTTCAACATAGGTTCTTCTTTCAACATTTCAAAAGTCATTCTACAATAGAGTTTGCAGCTTCTTTATGCTTCAATGGTATTCTCTTTGTTCATCCTTTGTTCCTATCTTTTGGGACAACATTGTTTTGTTTGGAGGCTTCTTCAGTCCTTCACTTGGATTTCATCTCTTTTTGGAGTGGAGTTTCTCCCACAAGGTTTTCTCTATTTCTCCACATTATAGAGATCTTTTGTTTGTACATGGGTACCTTTTTTGGCCTTGTTTACCAAGACCCATCATGCATTCTTTTTAGGGTTTTTAGCTACTCCCTAAGTTCATCTTAAGGGGGGGTGTTAGAGTTATCATGCATTAGCTAATAATTAATTAGTCTAGTTTAATTAATTATTAGTCTAATTTATTCTCATACACTTAAGCTAAACTTAGGATTGCTTTATTAATTGAGTTAATATTAGATCATTATGTCTTATCTCATGTGATGTAGACACTTTTCATGATTTGATCCCTTTCTCATTTAGGGCTTTGCTCTTATAAGCATTCAACTCTCTTTGTAAATATCTCTCAGATATTATCTGGAGCCTTCATATCTTCTTGAAAGTCTCTTCTGTAGTTTTTTTTGTTGACGAATATTGCACATATTGTTTGCAGATCTCTCGTGTGGAAGGTGTACTTGTTTGTTGTTTGATCCTGTGGCTTGTGGTTTTGTTCTTGTTTCACAATTCTAACACTAAAGACTTTAATTGGTGAAGATGTTCGTTTACTAGTGAATGGTCAATTCTTGAAGCAATATTTCCAAGCATAAGGGCTTTGCAAACCTTAATAAATACCTTTTTATTCATGTATAGTTTGTGTGCTTTGATTTTGTTTTTCTTTGTTTTATTTTATTTTGGAAGTATTTATTTTGCTAGAATGTTTAAGTAGGATAGGTTGCAACCTTAGAAAATAGTGAAATTTCTTGAATTATGGAAATAAAAGAAAATTTTGTATAAGTTTGTGATTTTTATGACTCTAGTTTGCTTGATATGCCCCATAAAATTATGGTTCATCAACAATAATATGAAACTATAGACACTAAAAATTGTCTTAGGCCTATGACCCTTAACTTCGTCATAATTCTTTCATCTTCATTTCTCATAATTAAATAATGTTAATTATTTAGTTATTTCTAAAGTTGTATGTCTTCTATTAATCAAATAAATTTAATTATTTAATTAATTAATTCTTTCTTGATTAATTACATTGCTAACTGAATCTATCTTCTATTATATAATCATTTTAAATTATTTAATTAATTCCTATCACACTTTCAACTATAATTAAATAATCACTTTAATTATTTAATTATTCCTTAGCCTTTTCTCCCTTTAATTAAATAAATCTTTATTCATTTAATTTAATCCCAAAATCTTGAATGTTGAATTAAATCATTATTTAATTCATAAAAGGATTTATCCATAGCATATATTCCTCTATAATTAGATAATCTCTTTGTTATCTAATTAGTCATTTATCACTTATGTCTAGATCTAATTTGATCATTCAGTTATCTGGTGAGATAATATTTGATTGTCTCTAATGGACAATCTTTTTGTCTTGATCACTTTATCAATCTCATCTTCTACATGCAATATTTATTCTTATGTGTCTCAACTAGTTTCCGCTAGTGATTAAATTATTATTTAATTTAATCCCCACCATTTATGCTTTATCACTTACACTAATTTAAGCCTAATCTTATTGCATGCCACATCTTTTAATCTTAATCGTCGATTTATCTTTTAATCTGAGTCTGTCATTTGAAAATCATATTTTTTATAAATTGGCTTTACCTCTATCATTATTACTCCTCCTGAAATCTTATGTGTTTTTGGAAACAACTTTAAGAAAAAATATATTCATTTATGCATTGTTTCTACAGTTTTCCATTGTTCTCAATTATTAGCTTAGGTTTAGTTTGAATTACGCTTGTATTCCCAATCCTTCAAATTTTCCCTGTGCTACATCTGGTGAACCCAACGTGAAGGACAATTTTTTTCGCAAATTTTGTACGATTTTATGTGTTTTGCAGGTTTTCCATACATTTTCGACGCAATCACCAAGATAGAACGACTCAATCGCCAATAACATGAGCTGCATCTGCTATACCGCACCGCAATCGTCATCTCGTATGCTGCAATTGATTTTTATGTATCTCATTTGATCATTACCGTGCACTACATCTAACATCCTGCGATGCAATTGTTTGGTTCTGGGTTTGCTTTAAATTTCTACAAGTAATTAGTTTTTTTTTAACATTTTTGGTTTAGTAGGTTAGGATTTTTCTGGTTACCGATAATCTGTTGACAACATGTGGCAAGATAAATTTAATGTTTATTTTGTAGCTTCATTTGACCAAGACCTAAAAGCTATAAATCTCGTTTGTCGAAGGTTGAAATTTAAACTACTAATGAAATTTGATGCAAAACATTTGTCGAAGAATGGATTTTGAAACTGATTGTTTGATTAGCTTAGATCATGCTTTCGTTTGGTGCTTAAAATAAACAACTGTCTACTGTGTTTGGTGCCTTGCACACTCTGTTTAGATTAGAACTCGATTTAATAACAAAAGTATCCTCTCCCCTTGTGCACTTGTGCGATCCTCGGTGTAAGATAAATTGTTATTAACTCTAGATCTAGGCCTGTCTTGGTGGGAAAAAGTACTCACCCCAAGGCGACTCAAAACTGGTAACGAGCTAAAGCCAAGTTACTCTCGATCGGTATACAAATTTTAATGTTGAGAAAATCTCATCATTATGGGACTTCCTGCAGACAAGCAAGTGATAGTGGTTCCCTCAGTACCCTCGTGGTGCGTTAAAACCTATAGAGCATAACCTCTACAGGCTGGGAAGCGTCCTTATCGAAGCTAATCTTGCCTCTTGCGTGGCCTTCCAAACAGGTGCCCTTATTAAAACACCATTTTTTTTTAGATTACCAAAATCCCTCTATTTGTTGGTATAGGAGGTCGAACCTCCGAAGCCATCCCACATATTTGTGGTTCTTAGTAGAGATGAAAAGTTTGTCATGGTAGATTCATGAGAACTCAAAGCTTGGCTAACCCGAGAAGTGAGTGTCATGGAGGGGAGCCAGTGTGGTCAAACTTCTAATCATCCACTTTGAATAAGCACAACTGGATAAATACAAGTGGGAACTCAATAGATATTGTCCTAGCCAACCATAGGATCATACATGCCTATTTGGATTTAAACATTTTCACATCAAAATCAAACTGAAACAAAGTGTTTTCTGACTGTCTTTTGTTTTTGCAAAAAAATGATTTGAAACAAACCTGCAAAATTTGCCAAAAATTAGGTCCTGTTTATAGAAAATCGCATTTGCTAATATGAGCTGCATTTGCTATTTATGAACTGCATTTGCAGTTATAAACCACATCTTCCATTGAAATACCACATCTACTATTTATGAATCACAACCATCTGTCAAACGTCGCATTTGTTACTGAAAATTGCAATCGATTGTCAAACAACACATCTAATAAATCTGAACTGCAATTGCTTGACAATCAAAAAAACAAATTTTATTGTCATGGCCTGAGGTAAAAAATTCAAAACCAATCTCTGATTATCCTTTCACAGTGATCTCTGAATAGAAACTAGAAATATTTGCTCACACTTTTCATCATTGCATCTTTTAGTATCATTTAGCCATAGCAAGAGACATATCAGTTGCAAACCTTAGTTACATTTTAGGTATTTTCATTATCTGCAGATCAATCAAACCTTTTAGGATAGTCACCTTTGCAGATTCTAAAAATAGGCCAACTTTCCATGCTTTGGATAAACCTTTCCTTCAACGAAAATTGTCATAGAACCAAGTCATTTATCACACCAATTATCTTTTGTCATTTTGGTGAGTATTTTCCATCCAGTTTGGGAACTCACTTTGTCTCTAACAAAAGTCCTTTTGACAAACTAAATTGAAGCCTTGACTAAACTTTGTATGGTTGGTAACCTCTTTTCAAATCTCCCAAAGTTGATTATTTTAGTATACTTAGACAGTCATTTTAGAACATCATCATTTTAGACATTAATCAACATTTAACATCCTTTATTTTCCAAAAAAAAAACAAAAAAAAACAAAAATTAAGTTCATATCATCTCCATCCATAGACATAATTCCATATAATTTTCATTACCATCCACCACCATGTCTTCCATTCACCTTGACTATGCTTTCTAGTCAAGTTGAATACCAATTAATCTGCATTGGTCAAGCCCAACAAGCCATAGACTTCAAAAGACAATTCATCCTATCCAAATACCAATCAACCTCAACCCATAGTCAACCATCCATCTATCCCTCTTACCAACAACCCATGAACTCTAGTCCTTTATCCATATACCCTCACTATCAAGAGTCCCTTAGCACAATCCATGCCATTAATCATGACATCATAATGTCACCTTCATGTCAAGATCAAAGTAGTCCATCCCATGACCCTATCTTTAAGTCCATCCAAGAAGTCCTTCTAGATAATCATGGCATCCAAAATACACATATCCTTGATCAATATTCCATTCCCAACCATATCATTCAAGATAAATCCATCTTTGATCAAGACACTACTACTGAGCAAGAAGTCCAAAATGATCCACTCCTTGACCTTTATGCCATTCATGATCAAACACTTGAAGACGACTCTATCCAAGCTCCAAATATCAACACTTCCCAAAATGAGACACTTACCTCCTTGGGACACATAGATAATCAAATAAATGACATAGACAACATTCAAGAATAACATAAAAAGGCTACTATGGATCAAGAAGAACATAAGGAAGCTATCATTGACCAGGTCAAAGATGAAGGCGCAAAATATATTATTGATCAAATTGACATCTTAAGGGACCAAGAAGACACAAGCATGACAAATGATGATGCCAAAATATCCTATCAACTAGGATCATCCACTTTTGTTAGATCGGGATTTCTCATAGAGGAGAATATTCAAAGAAACAATTTCCACAATGATGGGTTCACATCTTGTTTTCAAAACAAAAAATACCCCATCACAAACAGAATCTGTCAAAGCATGCAATATCAAGGAAAAGGACTAGAAATACATGAGCAAGGAATTCTAGAATCAGTACAGTGTCCATCAAATTTTAGACATTAGGGTCTTGGCTATTCGTCGATTGGAAAATCAAATGATGTTAGTGATACCTCCTCGATATTGGGGCAACTTTATTTGATAAAAACATCAAAATGGGTGTCAGGAGTAGTTCTTACCATAAGATTGCTGGCAACACTCCTTCCCTCCACACCACAAACCATCATTCCGACCAATTCACTAAATCTACCCATTGGGACCAACAAAAATAAAATTATTACAAATCAAAAGTTCGAAATCAAATGTCAAAGGCCATTGAATCAATCAAAAATCCAAGTGGAAAAATGAAATTAAAATGGATTCCAAAGAAGAATGGATCAAGAAAAGAAAAAATTTCCAAAGAAAAAGTCAATCAAAATGTGGAGCCACAAGAAAAGAGGTATCCCACATATAATAAATGTCCACCTCCTTCAAAATGGTCATCAAGCAAGACATATAAAAGTGTTGGTTCCAAACGCTATCCCAATCAAAATCCAAAACTCCTCCATCCAACATCCCAAGTTTGGAAAATAAAAAGTGATTCATCCAAACGTCCAAACAATCCTTCCACATATACCATCATCCATCACATCTTGGCAACAACTCTTTATTGTAAGGAATCTCATGACACCCGATCGTGATGTGCATATTCTGATAGGGCCAACTTTAGTATCAACAAGGATCACAATGACATCAATTAGTTGTATGCAAGCACTATGATCTGAACAAGGAAACTACTTCATAAAGGTTATTATTGGCATATCATGGCTCCAATCTCTACATTAACACCATCAATGGATTCAACACAATCAGTGATCATCTAAAGTATTGAGGCCATCCAAAAAATACAAAAATACAAAAAAATTGAAATATCAAAAAAATTGTCACCTTGATGAAAACCTGGCAAACAGGCGTCTTGGTGACACCAAAAAAAAAAAAATCAAAAAGTCCAGAAAAAGTAAAGAGAAAAATTTCGTCCAATAGTGAAAACCATTCTTATGGCGCTTTGGATAAGTACCATGATGAAAATATGGAAAATAGGCGTAATGTGTAAGAGCAATTATCTATGTGGATCTTTACACTTGGGGGAAAGTTGTCTCATCTCCCATGCCTTCCTCATGAAATTTCCATCCATATATTTAATCCATATCATTTCCCTCCATTTTCCCACCTATTTTGATCTTGATAGGAAATGGGGTACAAACATAAATCATTCTTTGGAAAAAACTCTTGACATGTTTGTCCTCTAGTCATACACTGTCCATGAAATATCATGTTCATAGCCTCATTGTCCCTCTGCGAAATTGTCCTTGGAGACCAAGTGATAATTCTTCTAGCCCATAATCCTCCTCTTGCTTATCTTTTACTAAAACCATCCATTATCCTTCCATACCTATTGCTAGACTTGGTTTTCCCTTGTCAATGGTCTAAGGACTCTAATCCCTCCTATCCAACATCATCCCATCATCCCATCTAGTCCTAACCAAGTCCTTCCAAATGCAACCATCCTAACCCATACAATCTTGCTATGTATCCTAGCGCATCATCCAAAAAATTCCTTGGCTTTGTTCCTAGCTTTGTTGCAAACCTTGGCCCTTTAGTCATATTATCGTCATCCTCACATTGTTTTCGGATGTGTCCTTCCCACGTCAAACAATGTCGTCGTCATCATCACCTGTCAATTGGTTTTTAGCTTTACTAGGGGCAAGATCATGTTTGTCCTTGGATTCTTGTGCATGCTTGTTTGCTTGCTTGTAGGCATAATTCATATGCATTTGTCACGATCCTCATAAAACATTTGAAAAAATCCAAAAAAATCGTAAAATGCCTTGAAAATATCTAAAAACATCGTAAAATGTCCTGGAAAAATCCAAAAAAGAAATCATAAAACCTCAAAAAGACAAATCAAAACATGTCAAAAAACCCAAAAACATTCAGATATCTTTCAAAAATCCCCAAAAAAGAAGAATCGGAATAAGTTGTATAAGATAGTCGTTGTCGTGTCGAATTACGTTGCCTCTGCAACTAGACGTAAGCAAGGCCATCAATCGATGAGACCTCGAGGCTGCACTAGGTCAGTCCTTTAGGGTTCGTTGTGTTAGTCAAAATAAGTCAACAAGGTCATCAAGTCAAACCAAACAAATTGCCGAAACTCTCAAATAACAAAAACAATCAACTTATGTCTTATACAAGATGTGTCCTTGAAAACAAGCATTATCCTTTAGTCAAGCATTACTATTGCCTTATACAGGTGGTCACATGATCGAAACTAGACTTGACGTCTTATACGATATGTGTCTTCCTAAAATCAGGCTTTATCATTTCCTTATACATGTGGTCGCATGATCGAAACCAAACTCAACGTCTTATACGATATGCATCTTTCTTGAAACCAGGCTTCATCGAACACTCAACTAAACAACAAACAGATCAAATTTTGGAAAACTTTCTTATTGGATGTTGACATTATGGCTTATTTTGTCTTTTCTTTTTATTTGGCTTTGTCTATGAGTCCGGTTACTAGCTTTCTCGAGGATGTCCCATGAAGGATTTAGAGAAGCAAGGATGTCTCAAGACTCTTTTTCTTTGACTATTGTTTGTCTATTGTCTTTTGGCTTTGTCTTCAAGTCAGGTTACTAGCTTCCTCGAGGTTGTCCCACGAAAGATTTAGAGGAGTGATGATGTCTCATGACTCGTCTTTTATTTGATTGTTTTCTATGGATTGTCTTGATAAAAAGACTGGGGAAATTCTGCCCTTAGTATGAGTTAGGACACTCCTTGTCTGCGACTGTCTATTTATAGCAGGTGGATGACCTTGCACACCTTGGTTTATCTCATATCAAGGTGTTTGTTCTCCATTTGTGTCATTTTAACGCCCAATGATGATTCATGCATGAACTATTATGTATTTGACAAAGTATTAAAGATTCTAAGATTCTTTTAACATCCACGTCTTCCATGCTAACATCTATGTCTTCTATGCTACTATTCATCTTTTTCGCTCTAACATTTCTTCTTTTTTGCATCTTCAACACCCCTATCCGTGTTCCTCTATCCTTTTGTCCTTCATCTTCTAGTTCTCTCATCCATGTCGAGAGCACACTCGTGTTCTTCGAACCCGCCTATCCTCTTGAGGGGGTATACCACTACCTCCTTGTCATTCTCCCTTTCATTGGGGAAATTTTTTTGGTTAATTTTCTTTGACACAATGCGATAAATAGCATTATATCAAAGAGGGGCAGACTATAGACACTAAAAATTATCCTAGGCATGCAACCCTTAACTTCTTCATAATTCTTTCATCTCCATTTCTCATAATTAAATAATGTTAATTATTTAATTATTTTCTAAAGTCGTATGTCTTCTATTAATCAAATAAATTTAATTATTTAATTCATTCATTCTTACCTTTATTTTTTCTTAAATCTATCTTCTATTAAATAATCATTTTAAATTATTTAATTAATTCTTGTCACACTTTCAACTATAATTAAATAATCACTTTAAATATTTAATTATTCTTTAGCCTTTTCTCCCTTTAATTAAATAAATCTTTATTTATTTAATTTAATCCTTATTCTATAATTAGATAATCTCTTTGTTATCTAATTAGTCATTTATCACTTATGTCTAGATCTAATTTGATCATTCAGTTATTTGGTGAGATAATATCTGATTGTCTCTAATGAACAGTCTTTTTGTCTTGATCACTTCATCAATCTCATCTTTTACATGCAATCTTGATTATTCTGTGTCTCAACTAATTTTTACTAGTGATTAAATTATTATTTAATTTAATCCCCACCATTTATGCTTTATCACTTACACTAATCTAACCCTAATCCTATTGCATCTCACATCTTTTAATCTTAATCATCGATTTATCTTTTAATCTGAGTCTATCATTCGAAAATCATATTTTTAATAAATTGGCTTTACCTCTATTGTTATTACTCCTCCCGAAATATTATGAGTTTTTGGAAGCAACTTTAGAATCTTCAATGTTTTGCTAATATTATTTGTCATAAGGCCATACTTGCATGCTTAATTAAAAATCTGAGGGCTAGTATCATACTACAACAAAATGGAGAAGTGTAATGGAGTTATTCATGGAATTACATAGATGTTTGGTAAAATACTTTCATTTATGTATTGTTTATATAGTTTTTCATTTTTCTCGATTATTAGCTTAGGTTTAGTTTGAATTACGATTGTATTTCTAATCCTTCAAATTTTCCCTATGCTACAGAAACATTCAAAGAATCATATATATCTGCACACTTTCAAATTCTTTGAATAAGTTGGAGCTAGTGGATGTTTGTATAAGTGAAAAATCTAAAGGTTTTCCTTTGTTACCATTATAATTCCCAACCTAATAGCAAGGATTCATTTCTTGCAAGTTGAAAAGAGCTATGAAAAGAAATATCAAAAGAGAAAAAAATGCTTATATGAAAACAAGTTCAACTCTTTAGGTTATACAAATATCTCTACTAGGGCTATGGACACCTGGTTGGTAGTAGAGCTATGTTTGGGGGAATTATAGAGATTACCTTTCTGGGGCTATGGACACTTGAATGACAACAAGACTCTATGTAAGGAGGCTTAAAAGGCTAGAACAATCTATGTAGCTTAATGCAAAGATTGTTGTCTTCACACTTTTCCAAGAAGGGAATGAATCACATGCACACACTTAAATTCCTTTGAAAAAATATGTTATTCTTGTTGAATATACTTCTCTATGGTTGGCTTGATACCAAGCTTAGATTTCATAAAAGTTGGAAAATCTATATTTAAATTTCCCTTTATTTCTTGAATTGTTTGAAATTTTGTTGTTTTTTTAGTTGCCAGTTGTGTGATCTCACAACACGCCCCATTTTTCTTATGGAAAAATGAAGACCCTCCTCTTTTTATTGTACTTTGTTTTTGCTTTTTGCTTGTGTTGGAATTTAATGGAAAATTTTCTTAAATTTCTTTCCTTAGATTTGACCTCTGAGAGAGTTAAAATTTTTACCATGGGTGAACAGAGCATCAAAAATTAACCCATTACGTTTTGGAATTCTATGAAATTCCTAATAATTTTCAAGTTATGGTCTTGCGGGTGTTTTCTCTCCTAGTGACACAATTTTCCAGTTCACTACTATATTCCTGCAATATCTTGTCTAGTTAGGTTTACCCGTAGTTGCTTGGTTTTTATTGATATGTGAGATAAATGTTCTTGGACTTGAAATGTTAGACTATGTGTCACTTTTCGGACCTAAGCCAATTTTAGAATTGAATTTAATGCTTTGCAGGAATCTGATTCTTAAGTGAACTGAACTTTTGAATGTTAATTTTCTTGCTCACTTAGATTTGTTTGCCTTTTTCTAGTTCAATATAATGTACCCACAATTGCAGGGTTTCCAATTGATACTGAAATTTATATTTTCGGGTCTCATATTATTTCACTTAGCCTCCAAACTTGAAATATCGATGAATTAAATTTAACCCTTTTGTGGAAGTCCAATGTGCATCTGAACCAAACATTTCAAAGGTTAACATTTTTTTGATTCAATTTAATTTCTTTGCAACCATACATTAATGATGTCATGTTGACGTGTTTTGTGAATATTTTACTTTGAAGTGAACTGAACCTATTTTGAACATAATATTTTGGCTCACTTCAATTTCTTGGCTTTCATACATTGATGACATCACCAATATTTCATTCTTATGTCATTAGTCCCAAAGACCAGCTTAATGATCAATTCCAAAAAGGACGGTGTTATCATCTTTTTGATGACGTCATTGTCATATTTTCCATCTTAACCTGATACTTAACATTAATATAACTCGATGAATTGAAATATCCCATGTAATAGCAACTGGTTTTTCCACAAATGTGAGAAAATGCCTCTTAATTAAACTAAAATCTCAATGAATGGAAAATGACAGTTTGAGTTCAAAATTTCAATACATGAGTTTTGAGCAATCAACTAGGTATAAAGAGTTTGTAGAAGCTATATAATTGACTATCCTTAAGGTTTGACAACTTTTGATACAATCGGGTACGCATCCAAATAAACCCTAATACAAACTACAAGTTTTTTTTTGTGGTCTAAAGTTACAATTTTGTTTAAAATATTCATTTGGAACTATGAACTTTTACCTAAATCAGAACAATGCAAGCTTTTTAGCTATGAAAATTATTTTATCTTAGTAAAATTAAAAACTCTATGTTGAAAACAAAATCTACTCAAACCCTAGTTACACAATTAGGGTAATTGCATTTTTTTTATGATTTGCAAGATCAATGAGCAAGATGACTAAGGATATGAAGTTCAAATTTCAAGGGGTTTCTCCATCAATGAGAATACTTGTATATTTTGGTAAAGCCTTGGAAATTTGAGGCTAATTCAAAGGTCATTTTCTAATAATATATCATACATGACTATAACTTGTTATTTTTAATTGAAATAGAAAATTGTTGCACTGGAATTCAGGTGCATGTGAGCTAGTTGTTTGAGTAATAAGTTTTCGCTGAAGATTTGTAATATTTATATATGTGTTATCTATTTCAAAGAAAAATATGTTGCTTAAAGAATCTCTTAAGAAGAAAGAAAATGCAATTGCAATGAATCAAACAATTGTCCATGTTGGAGAAAAGGCAATCGGGCCTCTAAAGGTAGCACAAGTTCAATGTCACATTGGTCTCGTAAATGTAAATTCATAAATAATAGAAAGCCAATGCCTTTTTATTTGACAGTGATAGTGGGTAAGGCGTTGCACAATTCTATGATAGAATTTGGCACTAGTACCATTGTAATGCCTAAATAGATAGAAAACTCTTTTCAAATAGCATATGAACTTATGAAAAAGGGGGTCATGCAATTATATGGAAATAAAGTACCAAAAATTGGGGTAATTAAGGAATTACCTCTTACTTTGTATGCTTTTCCAAACATTACTATGGCTTAAGAGGTTGTAATTTACATTCCTCTAGTTTTTGGCTTATGCCTTTCAAGAGATTTCATTACAAAAATTGGCAAATACCTTTTGCTTGATTGGTCTCACCTTATCATTAGAACTAAATATGATTCTAAAATGAAGGTCCTATGAGATCCGCTTCATAAGGAACATATCACTCACGAAGTGATGGGAAATTGTGAGCCAACTCATACCATGTTTTGAAAAGATGAAAAATATGACATAGAACTCATGAAAGAAGAAGCCATGTTAAATAGCCAAATTGATCAGGAAGAAGCACTTGTATTTGAGTCTATGCAAATCGATCTATTCGGTAATTTTGATTCAATAAGTCTAGGGACATGGGATTTATGATTAGGAACAATGAATCCCTAGAGTAAACACCTCCTCTAAAGAATTGTTGGCACCCATAAATCTTCACATATTGGTCTCACTTTATCCTTAGAACTAAATACGGTTCTAAAGTAAAGGTCCTATGAGAGCTGCTTCATAAGGAATATATCACTCATGAAGTGATGAGAAATTTTGAGCCAACTCATACCATGTTTTGAAAAGATGAAAAATATGACATAGAACTCATGGAAGAAGAAGCTATGTTAAATAGTCAAATTGATCAGGAAGAAGCACTTCTATTTGAGTCTATGCAAATTGATCTGTTTGGTAATTTTGATTCAATAAGTCTAGGGACATATGTGATTTATGATTAGGAACATGAATCCCTAGAGTAAATAGTTCATCTAAATAATTATTGGCACCCATAAATCTTCATAGATTGGTCTCATCTTATCCTTAGAACTAAATACGGTTCTAAAATGAAGGTCCTATGAGAGTTGCTTCATAAGGAACGTATCACTCATGAAGTGATGGGAAATTTTGAGCCAACTCATACCATGTTTTGAAAAGATGAAAAATATGACATAGAATTCATGGAAGAAGAAGCTATGTTAAATAGTGAAATTGATCGAGAATAAGCACTTCTATTTGATTCTATTCAAATCGATCTATTCGGTAATTTTGATTCAATAAGTCTAGGGAGATATGCGATTTATGATTAGGAACAATAAATCCCTAGAATAAACATTTCCTCTAAAGAATTGTTGGCACCCATAAATATTCACAACTTTGGAAGTTGTATTTTGATAGTGCAAGATGTATCAATGGTTATGGGGTAGATGTCTGCCTTGTTTCCCCTCAAGGGAATAATATAGTCGATTTTTTTTTCTTTTCATTCAGTTGCACTAGTAATAAATTTGAGTATGAAGCATTGGTGCATGGCCTCATTTTGATAGAGAAGAGATGAAAATCATACAATAACAAGTGTTTGGTGACTCAGAGCTAGTTATTAGACAAGTAAGGGGAATAGTTGTGACAAAGAACGTTAGGATGAGGTCATGTCTTCATAGGGTATGGGATTTTTTTGAAAATTTTGAAGCATTGAGTATTGAAGTGATTCCCAAATCTCAGAATATAAAAGTAGACATAATGGCTAGCTCAAATTGGATCATAGTTTGATTTGACGAGAAATCTTCTTGTAAATGAAGATGTTGTCAAATTGATTATCAGGTATGCTATCCATGAAAATAGAAATCATTGGCAAGTTTTTGAGAGTGATGCTCAAATTGCTTTATTTTTATAACAATTTGGTGAGTTCACAGATCAACTGCAACAAAATATTGAACAAGATTATGAGGAACAAATAATGCAGCTAAAATCAAACAAACTTAAAAAAAAAGGATTAATAACTCCTAAAAGCTTGTTTGATGCAGACAATGCCAAAGTAGATAGAAGGGGTTTTTCTGCTAACAAAGGAGATTATATAAAAGATATACATTAGTAATGGGAAGAAAGTAAAAGTAGGAAATGTTAATACTCAAGCTGAAAGGAATATGATGATCTATTTTGTAACAAATATGACAAAGTGATAGCTTAAAATTATGAAGATCTTAGAGGATATTATAGAAAAGTGGTCCAATACACAATTGAGTTAACTCTCGAGTCAAAGAATGTTAGACAAAAGTAGAGACCAGTTAACTCAAAGATTGAGCCTTAAGTATGAAACAAGAGCTCAATAAGATAATTGATTCTAGGATTATCTTTCCAATCAAACATTCAACGTGGGTGTCAAATTTGGTTTATTTAAGAAAGAAAAATGGCGAAATAAGCCTATGTGTTGACTTCAGAGACCTTAATAGAGCTTCACTTAAGGATCATTACCCACTTCCTCGATGGAACATATACTCTAAATAGTCGCAAGATTAGAAAGGTTCTCTCTATTAGATGGCTTCTCCAAGTATAATAAATTTGGCTTAAGGATGAAGACATGTATAAAATCGTGTTTACCACAAAATGGGTACATTTGCTTATGCCAAAATGCCTTTTGGTCTTTCAAATGCTAGAGTGACCTTTCAATGGGCCATGCATATAGCATTTAGTGAACAGATTAGCCAAATCATCATAGTATACTTAGATGATGTCACTGTATTTTCATAATCAAAAGAGGATCATTTTGATTCATTTGGAAAAGGTTTTTCAAAGGTGTCAAAAATTTGGGATTTCCCTGAATCCTAAGAAATGTATTTTTGGGGTACCAAAAGGTAAATTTCAAGTTATATAAACTATCTCATCACCTTACCCAAAGGAGAGGAGCCCTTCCAATTTCATGATACAATCATTCTTAGGTCTCATTTCTTTCACAAGGAAATATATAAGGCCCCATTTCCACCTCAAGAGGATTCAAAGGATCTATCTCAAGAAGATTTTAAATGCCTTGATATTCTTTTCTAGGACATTGACACCTACACCTTATATTATTTAGTAGTTTCAAACAAGTTCCTTGATATGGGACTTTAGAAACTCTCTTGATGAAGGGACTTCAGGTATTCAATCTTATGATTATGAGAATTTGAGGTAAGTTGTAGGTTGATGTTCAAAATAGATATTATTTTCTTGAAAGGATTGAAATCAATTCCATGGGAAAGGGCCTTTAGGCACTCAATTGTCTAAAATTTGAGAATTCAAGGAGGGTTGAAAACTACTATTCAAAACAACAAAATAACTTGTATGGATGATTAAGGTGTTGGAAATTTCAAGGGTGTATCATGCTCTCATTGGTTTTTATTCAAGAATCTTGCAATGAGGCTTTAACTAGAAAGATATAAAGAAATAAACTATATTAATGTTCATGGATGACCAATAATGGGCCAAAGGGATTGTAATCCACAAATGTTACAATAGTGACATATTGGGGTAGAAAGGGCCCTAGTCTCTAAGCAAACACAACAAAACAAAGAAGAGCAAGAGAGAAAAGAAATAGACAAGTGGGGGTAAACCTAAAATAATACCCTTGAAACAAGTACAAGAATAAATAAATGCACGAGGGGGTAACCCCTCAAAGTGGTGTGAGTAGATGAAAACCAAAAATTGGTAACCAAGATAGAGCAAAAGTCACTAGGTGTCTATACTTTGTTATTGTTTTCCCTAAAATTGGTTTGCATAAATTGATTAGGGCAATCTGAGGGATTAAGTCCCTCCACTATTATCAGGGGAGGTTTTTGTTTATTTTAAACTTGTGAAAATTTTACAAGTGGTGGAATATACATGAATACATACATACATAAGTGAATTATGCAATAACATATAATCTTAAGAAAATAACACTATTCAAAAAAGTAATGATTAATTTTTTCTTTGGTAGCTATGAAGTAGAATATAAAACACCTACTTAGATTAATGTAGAGAACTAAATGGAGGTAGACCTATTTCATTAGTCAACATAGGATATAACCATTGTGGAAATAAACCAAAAAATCTTCAAAATTAACTTTCACAAAATAGACCTCTCTTGCAAAACAAGATCCTTTCAAGACATAATCACTATATTGCAAAAACTTGTTATTTCTCTATTTAAGCTCGGAATAGCTCTCCTTTGTTGATTGTAAAAACATCCTTTACTATGAGAAGGGGGTCTTAATTTAATCACCTTGGGTAGTTATAAATGATAATGAACTGATAATTACCTACATAACCAAATTTTATAATAAGAAACCCTAAAGTAACTTTGAAATTACATAATGGGACCTAGTGATTTTTCCTATTGTAACAAGATCAAGTGACCCAAAATATTTTGATATTGATAAAAACAAGTTTTGAAAGGGCTCAAATCCTTGTATAAAAAGTAGCTAATAGGGAAATGAAATGAGTACCATGAGATATGGGACAAACAAATCAACCTTGCTTAACTAAACAAATGACAATTTCCAAATGCAAAGCAAGCCTACAGGTAGAGACAAGAAAAAATATTCCTAGAATGGAGTAGGAAAAAATGTAGCTAAGTTTCCAAGCACCAACCAACACAACAACAACCAAAATGTATGAAAAAACGTAGGGGGTCTAGTCTAATGCTAGACCTAATTTTATTCAATCTCACATCATTTGCTTGAGTATGTGATTGGGAGAGGGAATTGGTAAGACCTGTCTTCCACCTTTGTACTATTGTCTAAGAAATATTATCTTGTAAGTCCTTAAATTTAGAAGTTGGTGGGATTCCCCCACAAAGATGTTGATGTTCAATGTCTGGACGAATCACTTCCAACCACGTATTGTGAAGATAAATTCAAATATAGCCCTCGGCTATTTTAATTTCTTGAATCGATCTATTTAATATTGAGGAGGTGCCTCAATTATGATTCCTTATTTATATGATTAATAATAAATAATATTTAATTATTTATGTAGCCGACTTTGTGAAAGTTGTCATTTTATTAAGAGGCATGATTTTCTAAAGGGGGCCAACCTTTGTTATGAAGAAATACATCCTTTCTAAAGGGAGACAACTTCCTTCTTGAAGAGGTGAATAATTGTGTATATATACAAGTTATTATTCATTCATTTGATCATCAAGTTCATTCAGCATAATTCACATTCCTAGAGGAGTTCGTACTTGAGCAGCAGACCTTCAATTTGTAGCAACAGATCATTTCTGTAGTAGCACATCATCATCTCTGTAGCAGAAAATCTTCATTCTGTAGCAGTAGGTCGAACTCAAGGAGAAACATATTCATTTGTATCTTGCATCTAAGAGAGGTGCTATCATCTATTGTATCAAATTGGCATTGCGTTGTGCCTGAGTTGTTAGCATATTTTTGCTCTTACTTTATCAATATATGAGAGATATATTTATTGGGTTTTTTCCCTTGAGTTAGGAGGGTTTTCCCAGGGTATCTGTTATGTTATTGTGTTGATTTTGAATTAAATTTTTTCTATCTAATCTGATCATAAAAACTAACATGGTATCAGAGCCAGGTTTGAAGAAGATCTGATCAAATTTGTCCATGCAATTCTAAGAGAGATTCAAAAGAAGACCTTGAGACAAACTTCATCATATTTGCTACGAGCAGTATTCAGATAGTCTTGAAGACTTCTAAGGTTTTCAATCCTTAACATGTTAGAAGGCTACAAATATAATGGTTCGTCGAAATTGTAAGGAGCAAATATTTCTAAAATATCAGTCTTTATCTTGGAATCTATCTTTCAAGAAATTCCTCTGCTTCTAGGATTTTCCAGGTCTTACAAGAGACCTTCAGCTAGACCACACAAACTTGATAAGAAGTCATTTTCTACTTTGGCTAATGCGCTTGTGTTGAAAGTGGAATTCTTTAATACTTGGGGCAGCTGGGGTAATGGCACCCTTTGGCATTCTTTCTTGAGTGGAGAAAAGGATACTTTGAGCTAGGAGTCAGAATTTGTGTAGCCATAGCCTACTGATAAATCTATATCATATTTCTAGTTCTTTACTTCAGCTTACAGTTGAGTGCCTGAAGGAGAGTATGTGGATGATCCTGCATGTAATTGTCTTGCATGTTGTATAAAAGATAGTTTGGAAATTACACTATTTTTGAGTTAAGATGGGCATGCAAGAGGAGAAAATTTTTTTAGTGCAATGTGAAGATTGTGGTGTACTAATAGAAAGAGATAAGTATTTTTGTTTGTACTCTTGAAATCATTTTTTATCTAGGCTGTAATTCAGTTTGCTGAGTTATGAAAATTTGGCATCGTTTATTTGAACATAGGTGTTTAGAAAGAGATCGTGGTTTCTCTTGAATAGTGATCACTAAGATAAGATCCTTTGGAGACACAAATTACTCCTTGCAAGTTGGTTCATGCAAATTATGAAGATCTCTGAGTGTGAATCTGAGATGAAAAGAGAAATACAACTTTGTTGTGATTAGATGACCACATCGATAACATTCTCTTTGTGCATGAACTATGTTGGTGCCTTGAGAGGCTTGATTTTTGTTGTATATGCTGGCTACATAATATATAATCTAGTATTATTATTAATCCTTAAAATGCAGATTGGATCGAGAAGAAAGATGAATTAATTATCTAGGATTATTTAAGGAGATTCTGATGAGATAAGTACTTCATGCTCATGAACTTCTTATGTAGTTATTGATTCATACTATAACATTTGAGATAGTAAATCATGTATGCTTCATGATTAGGATCTACAGACTGAGTTGGTGGCTGAAGACATCTCTCAAAAGAGAAGATCCTATTTAGGTTATCATTGTGATCAATTTTTTTCAAAGAGGAGAAATTAACCTTCAGAGGGAGTTTTGTGACTCTTGAGAAGAAGCGAAGGTTGCAGTGTTACAAGGCTTGATGCTAATCATTGAAGATCCTCTTCAACAATTGAGATAAGAATTGCTCAAGACAATCAACCTGGATTTAACATTGGTAGCTCTACAAACCTATTCAAAATAGAGTGATTTGGGATGAAGTCAAAGAGGAAAGCCTTGAATCTCTACAAATATGTGTGCTGGAAACATTTCTCTAAAGGAAAGAATTGCAAGAAATCTTGGACGATGAGGTCAGAAGGTTGATGCAAGTACTTGAAGATTCAGAGGGAGCCTACTAGACTTGAAGTAGATGATAATCTAGCTGATCTTGTGTCTTTATATGATTTAATTCTGAGTCAAAGGAAGTATACAATAGACATATTGAATATTTTTGGTATGATGGATTGCAAATCCATTGAAACCAATTTTCAGAAGTTAAAAGATGCTGCAGCTAGTTCAGATCTGGTGGATCCCATGATGTACATGCAGTTGATTGGATCATTGATGTATCTAGTCAATACTAGAGTAGATATTTGCTATGTAGTGAGTGCACTTAGTCAGTTCATGTGTGAACCAAGGAAAATACATCTAGTTGCAAGAAAACATATCCTGAGATACTTGTGTGGCACAATTGGATATGGGTTGAGATATTCTTTAGGTGTGGATATTAATCTGCATGGCTATACTGATTTTGATTGGGTAGGGTGTGTTACTGATCGGAAGATGACTTCTAGATGTTGCTTCAGTTTGGGGTCTACGATGATATCCTGGTGTAGTAGGAAGTAGTCTTCAGTGGCATTGAGTACACCAAAGTCCGAATATATTGTAGCATGTATGGAAGCTCAAGAAGCAGTGTGTCTTCGTAAGATTCTTGCAGGATTGTTTGGACAATCAATGGAGCCTACTATCAGTCATTGTGATAATAAAATTTGTGTGAAGCTTTCTATCAACCCTGTGTTTCATAACAAAACTAAGCATATTGAGATTAAATACCACTATATCAGAGATATGGTATTGAGGAAAGAAATTCAGTTGAGGTATATTAGCACTGATGATAAAATGAGAGACATTCTCACCAATCCTCTCTCTAGGATAAAGGTGTGTACTTTCAAGATAAGCTTGGTATGGTGGATAATCAAGTCCTGGTGAGGAGTCTCAATATCAGTGATCCTCTTTAATGCATTTCTCTTTGAGATTTGAGGTGAAATCCCTTGTTTCCACTCTCCGGGAGAGCCATGGTGGATGTCATGTGTGTGACTCCATGACAACATCATGAGAGAGAGTCTGTGATGATTTTCTTGTACTTGTGTTTACTCCCTCTGGGAGAGCCATGGTGAAACATCATGATGAGGTGACAACATCACGTTGAGTGATGAGCACTTGTACATACCATACATGGGTGCAACCATGATGGTTGATATCACGATGAGGTGATATGATTCTTATTCACACATGGGTGTAGCCATGGTTGTCATCACGATGAGGTGATATGACTTATACAGTTGGAAGTATTCCTCCCTAGCCGAGAGGGAGTGTTGATGTTCAGTGTCTGGATGAATCACTTCTAGCCACATATTGTGAAGATAAATTTAAATATAGCCCTTGGCTATTTTAATTTATCTTGAATTGATCTATTTAATATTGAGGAGGCACCTCAATTATGATGCCTTATTTATATGATTAATAATAAATAATATTTAATTATTTATATAGCTAACTCTGTGAAACTCATCATTTTATTAAGAGGAACAATTTTCTAAAGGGGGCCAACCTTCATTATGAAGAAACACGTCCTTTCTAAAGGGAGCTGACTTCCTTCTTGAAGAGGTGCATAGTTGTTTATATATACAAGTTATTATTCATTCATTTGATCATCAAGTTCATTTAGCATAATTCACATTCCTAGAGGAGTTCACACTTGAGCAACAAACCTTCAATTTGTAGCAGCAGATCATTTTTCTAGTAGCAGATCATCATCTCTGTAGCAACGAATCTTCATTCTATAGCAACAGGTCAAAATCAAGAAGAAACATATTCATTTGTATCTTTCATCTAAGAGAGGTGCTATCAACTATTGTATCAAATCGGAATTGTGATGTGCCTGAGTTGTTAACAGATTTTTTCTCTTACTTTATCAATATATGAGAGATATATTTGTTGGGTTTTTCCCCTCGAGTGAGGAGGGTTTTCCTAGGGTATCTATTGGGTTATTGTGCTAATTTTGAATTAAATTTTGTCTATCTAATCTGATCATAAAAAATAACAAAAGAGCCCATCCATGGGCGCAATAAAAGTAGAGGAATGTTGAACCAAAAAATCCAATTAATGAACAACCTCCTTAAGATTAGGTTGAAGCAGAACTAAAGTTGATGGAATTAAAAACTAAGCAACTAGAGAAGAAGGTGGGTGAGGCTCTCTAATAGAAGTTTATGGAGTAATAAGAGTGGGGCTTGCACTTATCACTTGAGGAACCAACATTAGAAGAGAAGCACAAAAATCTTGAGAGGACTCATCATCTTGAGAGGAACCATCATCTAGGGAATCAAAATCATGAATAGTCGAGTCATCTTCATGGGAATTTTTCCACTTGGGAGAGTGGAAAATTAGAAGCCAAGTGGTTGATGGATAAGAATCATCTATATCAGAATGATAGACCCTCATAGTCGAGTGATTGAGTTAAAGGCCTATCACTCACCATCAAAACAACATCCATGTGAAGAGTCTTGGAGATATCAATGTCCATCAAAATTCGAGAAAACATAGAATGGCACATGTAGGAAGTGCTAGAGTCAACCTTCAAGAAGTGACTAATGGTATTGCCAATGGCCTTATAGTAAAAATCTTCCTAGAACCAAAGAGAGATTTGGAAGTTCAACCAACACAAATCTAACATTGAGAGGTTAAAAATGGGGGTTGAAAGATGTAGTCCAAGGCTTGACCAAGAGGGATTTCTCTCCCCACATCTATAACTTGCCATGAACCAACAAATCCATGTCCTTTGAAGACTCAAAAGATGCAATGAAGAACCCCCTTGCACAATGAAAATTTTTAATCCAAGTATCCAAAACCTAATTGTGAAGGTCAGGAAGAGAAGGCGATAAGTTATTGATTTTGTAGACCAAACCATGAGGAATGTAAAAATCCTTGTTTTTAATAATGTCTTGTCCATAAACCACCATAGGGGAGGATTATGAATAGGGAATAAGTTGAATCTTGTCATGCCACAAGGGGTGGGTAGGAAAACCAAATTTGATTTAATGGATGTGAAAGACGTGGGTAGGAAACCCAAAGCTAATTTAATGGATACGAAAGACTATTTTTGATCTGAAGTAGAATCATCATACTTCTCACTCACAACAATATGATGCATAGAAGGATCTGAAACGGTTTGAACATAGTCTCTAGAAACATATGGGTTGATAGTTAGATCAAAACCACCAACATTGGTCAAACTAGGGCTGACACCAAGAGTGACATGGGTAGAAGTACTCACATCACCAACAATAAGAATGAGAAAGATGATATTAATACCCTAGAGAGGTAGAAAAAAACTTGTAGAAGGAATAGAAATAATAAAAGACCCATTTGTAGCACCACCATTAGAAGACACTGCCTCAAAACCATTGGAGGTTCTTGAAAAAATGTTGAAATGACCGCCATTCATAGTTACATTGAGCAGGGAACCATATCCTTATTCTTACCAAAAAGAAAAATGTCAACAACACAAAAAACGACAATAAGTTGTTCATCTATTTGATCATAATTGTTAGTGTATATTATTATGTAGATTACGCCTCAGTATATTCATCTATCCTAGGTGTATATTAAGATTATTTTGTACCTATTTTATATATTGTTATGATATTCCTAGGATATAGTAAATATTCTCTATTTTTTTCTTATAGTATTTTGGAAAAATCATGTCTTGTTTCTATTCAAAGATTGACTACTTATCCTTATCTACTCTTTTACTCTATAAATTGCAATGTTTATCTTAACACTTTCATAATAAGATAGCCTTATTCTATCTAAATTGCTCTTTCAATTTCCAATATGCAATAGGGTTAAATATAGCCAATTTCAAAGCATTCAGGTTTTGGGTTTAATTTCCTTATTGAATCTAGCATTGTATAAGAGCCATGATATTGCAAGATTAGTTTATTTTTTGTTTGAGAGCACTAGGATCTTAGTTGCATACATATTTGGTGAATGGTGGAGTTATTTTTCACTCATCATTATATTTAAAAGGGTGAGTATAGTTTGGATCAACTTTGTTTTGTTGAAATCAAATAATAGGAAGTTAGGTAACAAGGTTAGTAGGGTTTTCATTTTTTATGCATATATATCTCTTGTAGAAAGCCTTCTCTTGAAAAAAAAGGGCATTGGACTATTTTGTTGGAATAATGTCAATATGCTAAGATAAACAATAAACACACCTAAGCTAGAGAATTTTGTTTGGGGATCTTATTTTCTTCCTCTAGTTATGTTTGTATGTAGATTGAGGTAAACATTTTGTTTCTTTTTTACAATTTTTGAAAATTTCAGAGAAAGATTGTTGGAAGACAACAATCTACTAAGAGGGGGGGTGAATGAGTAGTTACTAAAAAATAATTATCTCTTAAAAACCTTTTGTGCAGACTACTTTCTTTAACCCTTAATGTGTAGGTATTAAACATGTGATACAAAAATACAACCAAGAACATAAAATATCACAAAACACATGATATACATGGAAAACCCAAGATGGGAAAAATCATAGTGAGAAATGTTGCTAGGATCTATTGTCCTAATCCAGCCTCACAATCAAATCCTTTGTTACAATGTTTAAGAGCACCGACCCTAAGGATACACAAATCCCCTGGTTTTAGGAGCACCAACTCCAAGGAGACACCAATCCCTACCCTAAGCATAGATTCAGTTATTTGATAGTACCAACAACTCATATTTACAATACCAAATACAAAGTGATTCAAATGAATCCAGTTCTCTATTACAAGTTTGATCTATAACTGCTCAATATTTGCTTGGTGATATTGCAAGCATCCTCTCTACTGCTGATCCTAAGCTCTCAGCAACACACCCTTTACACTCCTCTTCCTTTCTTTCTTTGCACTCTCCTCTACACTTAGAACATTTACTATTCTATTTGTTGCACTACACTCTGCACCATTAATATTAACCCAAATAAGATCTTTTTGTTTGGGTTCTACTCATTCATCATTTGTGCATTCTCTCTTTTTCTTAACTCTCTCTCTTCACATAATTATTTGTTGCATACTCAACAATACATGACTCTACTAAGCTCTTTTTTCCCCCATAGACTATTCTCACTCAACTCACATACATAAGATGCCACTCACAAGAAAATTACTTGATTATCTTCTTTTTGCATGACTCTAAATTACTTCCTCAAGAATCTCACTCATATCTCATTCCACTTGAATCCTCTGTTAGGGTTTACCACACTTGCTAACTTCACCAACAAGCTTCAAGTTCATCTCAAGCCTTGCACCACCGTCCAACTCATCTGAAAACAACTGTTAGGGTTTACTAGATATCTTACTTCTATGCCATACCTCTGCATTGAGCCTCACAACATTAAATTCTATCACAAGGAATTTGCTATGAATAGCATCTTGGAAAACCCTAGAGTTAGATATGAATTAAATGTTATACTTTGTTCAATCGATCTATTTTTGATCTTCATTGTCTTAGCAATCTGGCCATTGCTTAGTAGATCAAATCTTCATCGACAATGGTCACATGTGCAATTGGACCAATAATTTTTTCCCTCTGTGTTGGCTACCAATCAAAATCCTATTTACACAAACTTAGTCGTTGTGCAGTTCTTCATACTTGAATTTGGGCCATCGATCCTATCTATTTGTGCTATGATCCTCTAGCTCTCCATTGATCTCAACAACTTTAAAACACAACCATTGGATTGATCTACATTAAAATTTTGCTCTTGATCACATTTCCTTTGGAACCATAGCCATCGTGTATCACTACTTCACTTAGGGCTTCCACATCTATTTCCACGATGTGAAGAGACACAACGATCACTATAAGATATATTCCTTTTTTATCCTTGTCATCCATTGCATATCACTATTTGTAAAGAATGCTCCTCTTTGTTCCCGTGATGTGAGGAAGTGCAACCATATTTTTTTGATCTTCATTAGATGATCTTCAACATTCATCGCTCATCGCACAAATATTTCCTTCACCTTGCTTTACTATAGTGATGAGAACATCCTTCATGATGGAATAATGTTCTACCACTTGTCTTTGCTGGCATCATACTCCACCACACATTGCTGAAGTGATTAACCTTTGACTTCCATTACAGTGATGTGAAGGCTTTATGCAATGTAACCTCATTCTGCCATCTATCCAGGGTGACGTCATACTCCATTATCTTCCACTCATCGCCCATCATGAAAATAATATCTTCCTTTGAAGTCATAACCACGATGTGAAGGACTAAGGTGATAGCAGTTTGATATTCTAACTTTGAACATGCACCGTCAGATCTCCATCATGAGCACACAATGCATCATGAAAAACATATCTTCCCTTGTCTTCACTATAGTGATGTGAAGACTCGTCGTTGTTAATGGGTGTTTTGATACACTTTCTCAACATAGGCAATGCGTAGGTGCATCACCTCTCTTGAAAGGAAATATCTAGCAAGTTGCTGAAAATTACCCCAAGGTCTCTCGGGTGTCAGGTCATGACTTGCATGGAATATCTCAATTAATGTTGATGTGATTTTTTTGGTTATCATAGGGTAGACTTACATGGATGGAGTTGGAAGAGAATTGGATCTACGAATAGAGTTCTCAGGATGTAAAATTACTGTATTTAGCTATAGGTTCAAACAACAGTCTTGAACTCCATTTCTATTTTAAGTTTTGGCTTTACAATGTGCAATGAACCTTAGCATAGGTTTCTTATAAAAATAAGAAAAGAGCAAGGAAGAGAGAGAGTTGTTAGACCTGCAACTATCGATGAATAGTGATCATGGAGGCCTCTAATGTGGATAGTTTCCTTAAAATAGAATTTCACTTAACTAGAAATTTCATATTATCATGAAACCTATGCTATCTTCTAAGGACTACAGATATTTTATCATTCATTCACCACACATACGCATGAAAAAAGATAAAGTTTTAAAGGTAGCTTTAAAATCAAAGTCCAAACTAACTTTGCACAACCATCTACCAGCAACAAATGACCAAAAGTATGGACAAGAAAAGCATCAACACAACATAAATCTCTACAATCAAAAACAACATTACTAAATCTACCAAAGTTGACTGAAAGGAAACTAGAACAACAAAGTAAATATAACTAAATCTTAACTTATGAGAGAAGAATCATGAAACATGAGAAGAAATCCAGAAATGCACAAGATCAATGTATTTTGCAACATGTCTTTACAACAACTCCACTCTCTTGAAAATGAGAGGAGACCCCCTATTTATAGTGTCCAAAAAATAGAACATGTGGCCAAGACTGATTTACATTTGTGTGGCCACAATTCACTATAAACTAGGGCTCTACCTACCCCCCAATATATTACATTTTTAAAATACATTTTGTCCATATCCCTATTTTGTCTTCTAGTGGCAACACTGTAGCATTTTCATCTTTTTGTTGATTGCTCTTTGCTATAGCTATTCCTTTATAAATTATTCATCAATAACAGGGTTGCCTTCCTGCTTCTTCGAAGCTGCATACTCCATGAACCTCGATGATGTTAGATCTCAGCACTTGGTAGCTCCATTCTTTGGAATTGTTAACAATATTTTCTTAGTCTTCCTCATACTTGGCAATGTGGTCTCTGAATAGTTCGGATTGGGCGAAAGCCCGAATAAAATCTGCAGTAATCTTGGCTAACATCCCATCTTCCATCCTCTTTCGGAAGTGAGGCTTTAAAATTTTTGGATTGATCCTGACAACGGGCACTTCATACCTTGTCATCAACTTTAGGTATTGGAAGAAATCCCCCCTAGCCTTCGTGGCCCATTCAACATCCGGAGTTAGTCGATCAAGTACCTGTTCTAGCCTTTCTTTCCGGTGATCGAAGTCTCGTTTCCACACATCCATCAACCAATGGTCATCATCCTTGAAGGCGAATTCTTTTTCCCAAATCTGACTTGGCAGCCTGAGGATATCCTCAATTTTTGGGTAAGTAGCCCCATACTTCTTAGGGAACTCAATGCAGATTCGCCTTGTACCTTCAAGAGATGTTTGTACTTCTAAGAACTTGTTTGCTATTCAAACAGCCGAATTGATACCTGTATTCCCAATATCCAAGACCTGTCAGAACCACTTTTTCGTGGTCTTGTCCAAGTTCTTTATTTTCTCCAGCTTGTTAATCTGTTCTTCGAACAATAGCTGTGGCCGGGCCGAGGATGTGGTTGGATGTTCCTCTGTGGACAACCATTGTTGGATATAGACTGCTAAATCAACCACCTGTGTGTTAAGTTCCTCCTTTAAAACTTTATCCTGCTGAATGGGGTGCACCACTGTGGCGACTGATTCCTGGAGATGGTCAACCTTCTGCTCTCTGGTGGCCACTCCCAAGTCGATGGTGGAAACGTTGTAGCTTATTCCTTGTTCTCCAACCACCGACATAGCTATCTGCACTGCTTTGGATCTAGAGGTATCCATTGTTACTCTTGATCTAATTCTAGGATTTTTCTCTTTCTTGGTACCAATCTGAGCTCTAGCCAATATTGCCTGCAGTCTTGCTTTCAAGTCCTTCAGAGTGGGAGTCCTCTTTTCCAGCTGCCTTTCCAACTAGTCGGGCATCGAGGACCCTTCCTTGGGTGATTCATGTTGATCTTTGTTGTCCTCTACCCTGAGTTCAATGGCCTTGTCATTGAGGGCATCTTGCTCAATCCTTGTATCATCCCTTTCCTCATCGGAGTCTTGAATGAACACCGTGCACTTGATGGGAGATTTGGTGGGTAGTTTTTCATCGGGGTGGTCCTCCCCTTCAACATCCTTTTCTTCCTCATCATGATCATGCCCGCATTCTTCAAGCTTATCTTCTTGTCTATCTTCACGAGAGGATGTTTCTTCATCATGCTCAAGGGCACGACCATGCCCATCCACTAGAGACTTATCACCCTCTACCTCTGGAGCAGCAACTCTTTCTTCATCCATAAGTTGTCTTTCAGCCTCTTTGTCTTCAATATCCTTGAGTTGTTTGACCCACTTGGTGTCAAGCTCTGGATCAACTATTTCTTGGATAATATCTGTGCCTAGATCCTCGTTTTCATCACTGGAAGAATCATAGGCGACCTCATCGATTACCTGATGCTCATACATAGGATGTTCATGATAATCACCTGTCCCCTCTTCCAGCCTCCTTGCTACCTCCAATTGTTGTCGTTCCAACTCATCAGATATTTGCATTGTAGCCTCCATATTGGGTGGCTCAATAAGAAGAAGAGGAACCAGGATGTTAACCATTGCTTGGGAAATTGCAGCTTGCACCATTGGATTTGAAAACATTCCTAGAAGTTCAGATGACACATTCTGCATATATTTCACGAAGTATTCCAAGAGAGCAAGGGCAAGCATTGTAGTAGTAGTGACAGAAGTTGGAAGAGAAAAGGAGGGAGACATGGAGGATGAAGAAATTGACGAGGTAGTGGTGGAGGATGAATCCACCGATATGACCTACGTGACGGTAGAATTAGAGGTGAGGTGAATACTGATATCCATTGCAGGAAGGGAGGATGCAACTATTACGCGTGGGATAGGCGGGGCTATAGCAATAGCAATAGCGGTGGCAGCATCAGATGAAGCAGGCGGAGATCTTGGCAGATCAACCTCCATATCCTCTCCCTCATGGAGTGGATCTTCTCGTATTACCAAAATTTCAGTGACATTGCCCATTCTTCTATGTTTTTTGGGAGGTTCACTCTCTGAGGCCTTTCAAGTGTATACTTTCAGGTTGGGTTGCTGCTCGTCAACCTCCTTTCTCTTCTTTGAGCGAACAAATGGTGGGGACTTAGATGTTTCTCCAATTGTAGCAGCAATTGTCCCACCATCAGAACCACTTGGTTCACTCTCGAGTCCCTTGAAGGTCAAGGCGACTCCCTATTGCTTCAGACAAGCGACTTGCCCATCGATCCATGCCTTTGTTTGAGCCTCAACGGGCTTGGTAAGAATGTTGAGGTCATCAACCTCTTGCTCATTCCAATCAATTAAAGGCAATGGTAAATTTGCAATAGCATTGTATCTTGGGTCGATTATGGTGCTCTCTTCTTCTTCTAGTTGATTTGGCATCGGAAATAGGTTCACCCTTTTTACAAAGTACGCGATCATACGCATATAGTGCCTTACTCGCACTTCAAAATCATCTTTGCAATTGGCCCATAAATCCTCCATATGGTGGAGGTGGGCATATTCCTATCCAATTTCCTTCCTAATGTGGTCATATGGGTCCATCCACTATCTAGTTGTATGTGGCCTAAAGTGGTACTCAGCTAGCTCCTTCTCTGAATTTCTTGCGCATTGGGAAGTATAAAGTTCATACATCCCCTGGCCGAGTATGAGGGGATAAGGGGTCCCTGCCAAATGCTTACTACTTAGAATGTTGTGTATATGTCATAGCTACCAAGATAGTTCCAATAATATGATCCAGTCATTAGGGTACTAGGGCAGCTTATTCGGCCTTTCGAAGAATCCCTGGGCGCGAATGTAGGTGAACTTGGGGTACTGGATGAATAAGAAGGCATAATGTTTGAGGAGGGCCCTAGCATTGTGAGAGACTCTCCTCTCAAAATCTACTCCAAGCAGTCTGATGATGTAGGTGGTAAACACATCATTTACCCTAGTAATCCCTCTTGAAATTTATGTACTGCAGCTGAGGGTACTTGTCATATGGTTTGAGCTCTCTTCCCAGAATCTCATTGGGCACTACGGACAATCCACTATAATACCACCGATCGACAAGCGAATATACCAAGTAGGATGTCATGTAGAATCTAGAGGTTTTCTTTACGTTAATGAATTTCTCATGGAAGCAATTACTGATTATCTCTCCCCAAATAGAATGCGGTGTCCTCTCCATAGAGAATTTGTTCGGAGAAATACATCATCCATTCCTAGAAGAAGGCCACAGTAGGAAGGCCCATTAATTTGCTCGGTAGGGTAACCAGATCGTGGTAGTCCTCGAAGAATTCATTATGGTAGAGCTCTTGAGGAACCTTGGAAACACTACCCCGCCTCTCCTTCAACCAATACTAATTGATCAGCTTCTTGCATCTCAAAGAATCCTCATCCCACAACGCCTTGCATTCCCAGATAGTTGGGGTCTCCATGCTTTCGAAGACAAGCATGTGGAAGGTTTTTGTTATCCCTAGAGGGGACATATTAGCCAATATGTTGTCGTCTCTGTCCATAATTGTCCTTGTTTCAAGTTGGTACGCCTCCCTGCAAGCCATTACCAACTCGAGGGTGGCCAAGGCGGGAGGGAAGCCAACAACCTTAGCCAGTCTGCTGCTTCTGATCAGCTTGGAATTCTCAGTCTTTGGCTCTACCCTAACTCTTTATGTGAAGTCATCAATATTGGTGTCTATGATATCTTTCCATTTAGTTGTAACTTTGGAGTGCAATGGCACTCCCTAGAATTGGTACCTCATTTGGTCTTTGTCCTCCTTGCCTCGAGGAGCCTTGGTGGTCCTTTTCCCTTTGTCCTTGACTGCCCCTGAAGCTTTTGCACCAAATTCCATATATCCTACACAAAGAGGCGGGAGTTAGTAAAATTAAGTATGAGGGTGCAGCCCTTGGCAAATTCTTGCAAATCAAGGTTAGATTAAACAATTTATCATTCAAACGGATGACCCGGACAACAGGGACCAAACTTCCCTTGCCAGAATGTTGTTTCGGAAGGGTGAACAGTGCAAGGTGTCCTAGATGAATTCTCTCGATCTTGGATTTGGATAATGGAGGGTCCATGTGGGAGAAGGTCAAATTTAAGCATGTGGGTCGAAGTTTGTTCACAAATTTGAGGTCATTTAGATCATCATTAAGGAATTTGAGCTCAAACTGAAGGAAGGCTATCAAGGGCTGGCTGTTTAAAACAACCTTGGAAAAACAACGTTCTGGAGATGGAGTTCCAGAGTTCAGAACCCGGGAGGCCAAAAGTTGTTTGGGAGCTTAGGCCACAAAGGTTGGGAAGCCATTTAGGAATAGCCATGTGAGACGATGAAGCATGGAAAAAAGTCTGAGGGATGCTTCCCGGCGGACTAGACCCAAGGAGATAGTTTGCCTTCATCCAAAAAAACTTGGAGGATAAATTAGGTTTGGGGTCCGAAGACCAAAAATATGGGTTCGCTTTGCTATTTAGGATGACGGGGACGAGACAGAATCTCGAGGACGGAAGTCCGACAGGCGGGGTCCAAATGCAGTGAGGACTTCGCACTTCATCATTAAAATGCCAAGCGGTTGGGAAACTCTCGAGGCCCGACAGCCAGAAAGATACCATGAGATGGCCATTCGGGACACCAGGAGAACAACGACGACTTGGAGATGGAGGTCTGGAAGGCGAGGTCTAAGGGCAACTTGGAATTTGGATTTTTTTGGCTTAACCCCCACGCATAATTTATGAGCTCGGGGTCCAGATGTGAGAAGGTTGTTAAGAAAAAGCTATTTTGAAAACAACGAACTGGAACGATGATCCGGGGAAGGAAGTTCGCGGATCGGGAACCGAGAAGCATTTGGATGTGCCCCTTTTCTCATGGGAAACTTAAGTCAATATGAGGACTGGAGCTCGATGATCAGACAGATGAAGTGAGGATGTCATTGAGAAATGACGAATTGGAAGGGGATTCTGGGGTTCGCAATCTGGAAGAAGCTTCACCATCGAGGAGATTTTTGCAAGCTAACGCTTCAGCTAGAGAGAATCTCGAGCCTAAAGACCATGGTCACCTGCCCCGAAGAACAATGACATAGCGATAGGGTTCCGAATTAAAGTTTGGGTCCTCATAGGGACATTTTCGGAAATTTGGACAAGTGGTTTTTAAGGTGAGACCTCTTTCCCTATCAGGTTTGCAATCATTTCTCCCTTTTCGTTTTAGTTTTCAATCATAAAGCTTAGAAAAAGGGAAGGACTATTGGACGACTATCGTACCTCGGGGGCTCGAAGAAGCAAGATGTCGAATCCTCGAAGAACGACGAAGCTGAAGCTCGAGCGCGGAGGTGGCAAAGGCTGGGGTCACACTATGCTTGTTTACTATTTCTGACATGTGAAAATGACATGTTGAAACCTTCTTATATAGCCCCTAAGTGCATTCAATACCCCCTAATGAATGCAAGTACGATGACCAATGAGGTAGGTGAGTTCAAATTTCGGGACGATGGTGGAAGAACAGGAGTTTGAGGGTCAGAAAGATGTCGGAGAATGGCCTTTCAGAATAGACAAGTGAGGCAGACGACAAAGGGAGCACCGGGGTCTGGGAGGATGTCGACTGTTAGCCATTTGGGATGGTGGGACAAAAATGACAACCCAAAAGGGGAAACCTGAAGGGCCGGGCCTAGAGAGTCCCACGGATGCCCAGAAAGGAAAACTGACAAAGAAGGCCTGGAAGGACCCAAGACTTAGCGATTTTTTAGGGGCAAAACCATGGTCAACCTAAATGAGACTTTGAAGGGTGTGCTAACCAACTAGGACACCAAAATAGAGGGCACACAAAATGAGGCGGCCAAAAAGGGCCCGGCAAGGTGACAAAAAGAGAGATTCCCCCTTCTGAATGGGGCATGTGTGCTATAGGCACAACAGTCGTGATGCACACAAAAAATCTCCAACCGAAAAGATAGGTAAAGGGGTCAATCACCACATGATTTTAATGACATAATTTTATGACTTATGTGACCTACAACCTCCAACAAGTTGTCAATGATAGAATAGAAAAAATGTTAAGGCGCCATGACTGCAACTCTAAGGTTTAACTAGTAAACCCTAATTTTGGCCGAGAGGAAACATAATTTATTTCTAGGTGCATCATACATCCTCCGGATCTGCACTTTACCTTTCTGAGAAACTCTTAGAAAGACCATGTCAAATTTGGCCTTAGATTTTACTTTTGGACACCAGAAGAATTCATTTCAACACCATGACAAAGTTGGATGACAATAATGCAACATCCTGAGCAACTTTTGCAACTTACACTCCATCTTCTAGAACCAGATCCACAACCTGCCATATCTCTCCTTAGACATCAATGACATGATTTCCTTGGTAGGATTAGTTCTAGTACTCTCACAACGTCCTCTGAGCTCTATTTCATTCAGGCACACCACTGAGCACACAACTGATCTATCATCATGCCAACATCTCCATTGCATGATCAATTCCATCTTTCCTCTAATACTCCTTTGACATTAATGACACTTTTATATTAATGCCAACATTCTCCTTTATAGGATCAAATCCATTACACCTCTGATCCCTCTTTTGACATCAATGACAAAAATATTCCAAAAATCTCCCCTTTTGTCATTGATGGAAAAACTAAATGCTCAAACTGCCAATTGTGGATAATCATCTGGGCTCTCAATTATCCCCCTTTGACATACCTTCTCCTTTTCTCACACTTATGAGAAATTGCATACTTTTTCTCATGCTCCTACTTTGAGAATTTTCTCAACTCTCTCCCCAAAGGGTCACACTCGTGAACATATTTTCTCAAGTCACCAATATGCTGCAACAACCTTCACTTCTCCTTAGCAATGGCAAGAAGGAATCTTTCTCCCCCTTTGACTGATACCAACTTATACCAATTCTTTATTTCATACTAATTGTTGCTCTCAACCTTTAACCCTAATGGAAAAACCAAATGCTCCAACTGCTCTATGCCAATTAACACTATCTGATGCCAGTTGAAGTGCCATTGCATACTCTGAACCAATCAGGTCTGATACCAATTGTAGATGTTTGCACTTTATGCTCTATACCAAAAGATATTCTAGACTGCACTGTATCAAGTATAAAATTGATTTTATACCAAAAGGAGCTCCCCCTTAGACTTTTCTCCTTTCTCTCCTGCATACTCGAGCACTAGCTTCACTTTGGGCTCTGCATCAACTAAATTTCTCAGTACTAGTTCACAATGGTTTGACACCAATTAGAACCACTCTATACCAATTATAACAAAAGTAATTGTGAGTGAATTTATAGAACAAATCCCCCTCAGATATATCCCCACTTCTTTTGCAAACAAGGAGAATTTCACTTAATAGAGCACTTGCACAACTACCTTCTTTCTCAACTACACACATTCTTCCTTTTGACAAGCCATACAATGAGAAATAATGTACCCATAAGTCTGCAATCATCAAGTCGTTATAAATTTGTAAAATTTATTTTACCAGACTTGATCTATCCTTTCATTTCCAAGGATGAATAATATACCAATTTAGCTCCCCCTAGAATCATGCCCTATCACTACAGATTAGTGATTTGAGGCAGGAGCAACCACGTTGAGTGATTCTTGTTGATCTTTCACTATCCAGACCTTCTTGTGCTTCTTCTCTGTCCGATCTGCCTTCTTCTCAGGAATATGTGAACCATTGTTCACTTTGGGGGACATATTCTTTCTTTTTTCATAATGTTCTATTTGTCTTACATAGTTTAATCTACAAATCTTAGCTATGCAACCAAAATTATTACAATTGTATCACATTACATTCATATCTATAATAGGAGCAAATAAATTTCTATTCACAAATTTTGTGCTCCTTCTAGGTGCAACTCTACATTCTCTAGCTCTATGACAAAAAAATATTATAGGTATAATAGTAACCATAAAAATGTGAGGAGTACTTGGTCATATCTTTTTTTTGTATTGAATGAGGTGGTCTTCTTTGATTTGACATCTTGGCATGTCTCATCCTTGTAAATATTTCTACATTAGCTCCCTTTGTATGTCGCTTTCTCTTCAAATTTTCAAGGACTGATTTCTCCACCTTCTTATCTACTACGGACATCTTCTCTTATTTTGCTTTCTTCACCTCAACAGTGCTTTTTCTTGATCTTCCATTTCTAGAGGCATTTTCCTCAGAATGGGTCATGCAAGCTTTCTCTTCCTTGGTGCAACATCTTCCTTCTACTTTAAATCTATCATATAATTTTGCAGAAGCATTGGTAGAGGGACTCTTTCCTTTCTCAAATCCAAGGCCAACCTTCTCCTTTGGTTTTGATGGCTTTTTTAATTTTACCAATTCATCTAATATCTTAGAGCCACCTTTTAGCTTTAGAAACTTGTCAATCTTCTCCTTAGCATTTTTTAAATCTTTTCTTAGGGCCATTATTTATTCCTCCAACTTCATGCACTCATATAATTTAGACTATAGTTTAGATTTAACTACATCTTCTATTCTCTTTACTTCTTCCACTTCAGTCTTCAAGCTTATCACCATCTGATTAGATTCTTCAAAACTCTTGGCCAACCTTTCTATCTCCTTTTGTGAATGAAATTTTTGTTCTTCATTCTCCTTCCTCAACCTTTTAACCTCATCTAGAGTACAAATGAGTTTAGCTTCAAGGTCAACTTCTTCTTCTTCACTAGACCTTTCAACTTCTTCATTAGAAGTTCCAAAATCCATGGACAAAGATTCATTTCCATCAATCTTGCAAGAAATTTCATGTTCATCATCTGAGCTGCCAAAAATATTTGATAACCTATTTCTCCTTTTGTGTACAAATCCTTCTCATTTTCTCTTTACTTTCCTCTTCTTTCTCAAATTTGTCTCTTTCATCATGATGGAATTTAGCAACAAGAAGAACTTATTCTACCAAATTTAAAACTGTTAAGGGGTAGCTTACCTTTATGCTTTTTGGATCCTTTCCTTAGTCTTCTGATGAAATAAACATCAGACTACTTTCTTTAACTCTTAATGTGAAGATATTAAACATGTGACAAAAATATAACCAGGCACATAACATATCACATAACACATGATATACGTGGAAAACCCAAGATGGGAAAAACCACGGTGAGAAATGCGTCTAGGATCTACTATCCTAATCGAGCCTCACAATCAAATCCTTTGTTACAATTTTTAATGGCACCAACCCTAAGGAGACACCAATCCCCTATTTTTAGTAGCACAAACTCCAAGGAGACACCAATCCCCTACACTGAGGACCAACTCAGTTATATGATGGCACCAACCACTCAAATTTACAATGCCAAATACAAAGTGATTCAAATGAATCTAGTTCTTTGTTACAAGTTTGATCTGTAACTGCTTAATCTCTGCTTGGAAATATTGCAAGAATCTTCTCTATTGCTGATCCTAAGCTCTCAACAACACACCCTCTGCACTCCTCTTCCTTTCTTTCTCTACACTTTCCTCTTCACTTAGAACATTTACTGTTCTATTTTCTGCACTACACTCTGCACCATTAATATTAACCTAGATAAGATCCTTTTGTTTGGGTTCTACTCATTTATAACTTGTGCATTCTCTCTTTTTATTCACTCTCTCTTCACATAATTCTTTGTTGTATACTCAACAATACATGACTCTATTAAACTCTTTCTTCCCCCACATACTATTCTCACTCAACTCACATACATCAGATGCCACTCACACAATAATTACTTGATTGTGTTCTTTTTACATGACTCTAAATTACTGCCTCAAGATTCTCACTCATATCTCATTCTACTTGAATCCTCTGTTAGGGTTTACCACACTTAATATCTTCACCAACAAGCTTCATGTTCATCTCGAGCCTTGCACCACCATCCAACTCATCTGGAAACAACTATTATGTTTTACTAGATATCTTACTTCTATGCCATACCTGAAGGGAAAATGGGGTGGATCTATTGACCCAACAGTGTAGAATAAATTCTCTTAACAATAATACAATAGGGGAGAAGAGCATAAATAGGTTCTAATAGCTTCTAAAAAACTACTTGAGATGAATACAACCAGTAAAATAGATAACATAATTCAACATTCACAGATTGACACAAGATATACATGGGAAAAACTTTTCAGGTAAAAAACCCACCACACAAAGTCAAGACAATTGTATTCCAGTAATAAAACATTTACATACAATGTTCAGTCTTCTCTGATAAGCTCACAACAATTCTTCCTATTCTTATCTCACTATTACAATGTTATATTCTAACATATAGTTCGAAGTAATTCTTGCATTGTTGTACTCGACTTACAAAGTCATACGATGCAATCAATGTCATCAATTAGGGGCCGACCATCAGGTTCATGAATCTCTCATCCAATCACACAATCGATCTGCCCATGCCGATCTCCCTACATCGAGCCACCCACGCATTAATTCCATCACCCAAATCGGGTCCTGTTCGCCAGCCTGCACCTGCTGCAATTACTTATTTGGTTTCTAACCAATCATCGTTCTGACATTGAGCCACGTGTCCGCATTTGATTTGTCCATCGCTTTTGTCACCGAGTCCAACTCGGTCAAAAGCAACCATGAGATCGTCTGAGCTCTCTACATTCTTACCGCTCTACTGCCAAGCTGACATGACTTGCTCATGGTATGGCGGTGAGCTCGTCCGAGCTCACCTTGACCATACCCGCACTACCGTGCTCCTGTTGGTCTTGCCTCATGGTGACATGGTGAGCCAATCAAGTTCACCCTTCAAATCCATCGAGCTCCGTCAAAGAACCCCGCGCAACTGCCAAGTCCAACCGACCCATCTGCAGTGTGACGGTAATGACCACCCGAGCTCGTCGTCGACTTCACTGAGTTCTCAAACTGACTGTCCCACACTACTTCCATCCATATCGAAACTAACCATGACAATGAGATAACCGATCTGAGGGATTGCTAACGGTCAAATCACACTACCGTGGGGGCCAACAGGCCACCCCACGGTAGAGCGGTGACCGTCAGCCAGACCGTTGTCGGTCTCACTATGGTCATCACGGTGAGTGGAACCACTGCCCATAGTGTGGCTATAACGGCTGGGTTGACCGTAGGTGGTCACACTGCGACCACCACAGTTAATGACTTAACCATCCACGATGTAGCGACAACCAAAGAAATAGGTCGAACGAAGCCAACTGCACCCACCGTGGTTAGGGACGAGACTGCAAGTGGTAAAGAGGTAACGGCTACCCTTCCACCGTGGTACCGCCAGGGTAAGATAAGACCACCACGGTAAAGCGGTTGAGGTTGGAATAAAGCCAGGTGCGGTATGGTGGTAAACTACAGAAACACCATATTTTCACCAAGGAAAGAAAACAGGGACTTCAAGCTGGAAGTTGAGACACATTTTCTCAACAAGCTCCCACTTGGTGAACACTTACAGCTCCCTCATGGATTTGAAAAAAATACTGTTTGTCATAGGCCCCAAGGCCCATCAATTTTGCGCACCATATGAACTTGTCTGTGCTAATTGACTTTGTTAAAGCGTCTGCAACATTCTTCAAGGTGCCCACCTTTTCCAGACTGACCTTGCCATCTTCAACCATATCCCTCACGAAGTGATATTGCACATCAATGTGCTTGGTCCTAGCATGAAAGGTCAGATTCTTTGCCAAACAAATGACACTCTAACTATCACAGAAAATAGTGATCTGCTTAGCATTAAATCCTATGTTTGAACATAAACACCTCCACCAAACAACTTCCTTACAGGCATGAGTTGCAGCCATGTATTCTGCCTCTGTCATGGATAAAGCAACTACAACCTATCGCTTGCTTATCCAACTGATTGCTCCACCATTAAGTATGAAAGTGTATCCACTAGTGGATAGCCTGCTATCAATGTCCCCTACCCAATCTGAATTAACATACCCATGAATGCTGAGAGTCCTCTGTGATGCAACCAAGCTGCCATGGTAACATAGGGCGTAGTCTGAATTCCCCTTCAAATACCTAAATACTCTTTTCACAGCATCCCAATGCGATCTTCTCGGATTTTCCATAAATCAACTTAGAACTCCCAATACTTGGGAAATGTCTGGTCTTGTGCAGACCATAGCATACATCAAACTGCCAACAACACTTGCATAAGGCACACTGGTCATGTCCTCCATCTCAGTAGCAGAATTTGGAAAGTCTTCAATGGATAGCTTCATTCCCTACATGATTGGAACAACTAGCTGTTTGCAATAATCCATTCTAAACCTTTCCAGAACTATTTTCACATACTTACTCTGACTAACCCAAAGATTTTTGCTTGTTTTGTCCCTGGTTATCTCCATTCCAAGAATGTACCTAACTGCACCAAGATCTTTTATTTCAAACTTTGTAGATGAATGAGATTTAAGATCAGAAATCATAGACTTGTTATTCCCAATGAATAACATATCATCCACATACAGGGTAATAACAAGAACACGATCATTCTCAGATTTATAATAAATGTAGTGATCAGATTTTGATCTCATAAATCCAATTGACAACACAAACGTGTCAAATTTCTGGTACCACATTCTAGGAGATCGCTTTAAACCATAGAGAGATTTATTTAACTTACAAACCAGATTTTGTTTACCTCTTTCAATAAAATGATTAAGCCGGGACATGTAGATTTCTTCTTCCAGCTCACCATGGAGAAACGATGTCTTCACATCCATCTGTTCAATTTCAAAATCATACACAGTTGCCAATAACAATAAAAATCTAATGGATGTCAGCTTTGCTACAGGGGAAAAAATCTCTCCATAATCAATTTCCTCAATTTGAGAAAATCCCTTTGCAGGAAACCTTGCCTTATACTTCTCAACACTGCCATCAAGGCCCGTTTTCTTTTTGAATATCCACTTACAACCAATAGGCTTTCGCCCTTTAGGCAGTGGTACCAAATTCTAGGTTTCATTCTTTTTCAAAGAATCCATCTCTTCATTCATGGCTTGCAGCCAAGAATTCGAATCAGCCATGTTGATTGCTTCTTTCACAGTCCTAGGCTCATCAGTGTTGGTAATTAAAGCATAGGCATAGTTCAAATTTAACAATGAGAAACCATACCTTTCAGGTTTCCTTTTTTCTTGTGTAGATCTTCTTACAAGCTGAGGTTGTTCTTCATCATCAGAACTTCCAGAGCTGTTTGAGCTCTCCTCAATCTCAGGTACACCATGCATCTCTTCCCTTTCTGGAGTTTGGGGAATCTCAACTGCATCCTTCTTCTTGTCACTTTGATCTATCTCAAGTTATTGATCACTTACTAAAGGTTTTAGCTCACGAAATATCATGCTTTTTCTATACAAAACCTTCTCAGTAACAGGGTTCCAAAGCTTGTATCCCTTCACACTGACTTTATAGCCGATGAGAATACACTTGACAACCTTGTTATCCAATTTGATCTCTTTTCATTTGGCACATAAACATATGCCTCATAGCCAAACACACGGACATGCCTCAGAGAGGGCTTCTTACCAGACCATGCTTCCAAAGGCATCTTATTAACAAGAGTAGAGCAAGGAGATCGATTTATTAGATAACATGTTGTAGCCATAGCCTCAGCCTAGAACTTCTGCTCCAGACTAGCACCGCTCAACATACTCCTTGCCTTTTCCATCAGTGTCTTGTTCAACCTTTCAGCAACTGCATTCTACTATGGAGTGTAAGGCGTTGTATTATTCCTTTTAATTCCATGATCAGTGCAATACCTTTCAAAATCTGCAGAACAAAATTCATCACCATTGTCTGTCCTCAAATATTTAATTTTCCTTCCAGTCTGATTCTCTACCAAAGATTTAAATTATTTAAACCGACTGAACACTTCTGATTTACTTTTAAGAAAGTATACAAATTCCCTTCTCAAACAATTATCAATAAAATAAACATAATATCTAGACTTTGATAACAAAGGAACATTAACTGGACCGAACACATCTGAATGAACATAATCCAATATACCAGAAGATTTATGAGGACTAGAGTAAAATGAAATACGGTGTTGTTTTCCATAGATACAATGTTCACAAAAATCGAACTTAAGGTTACAATCATCAAGCCCTTCTACAAGATTTTTATTTTTCAAGGTTTTTAAACCTTTCTCACCTATGTGACCAAGTCTATGATGCCATAGTATAGTCTTCTCAACTAGGAGTTTTACCTCCAAAGCATTTGCAGATAGAGAAATGTTTACATCTTTCTCTACAGGGACCGATTCACTTGACTTTGTAGAGGCACTGTTACATTGAACAAGATGTGCATCCAACTTATACAGAGTGCCAGTATGAACACCCTTAGCTAGCACCATTGCACCTCTAGCCATTTTACATCCCTTACTAGAGAACGAAACTTCTACAGCAGCATCATTTAACTTACTGACAGAAAGAAGATTTCGAGCCAGACCTGGTATGTGAAGTATGCCACCAATACTTTTGACTCTCCCATCAGGAAACTGAATTTTGACTCTTCCTCTACCAACTATCTCCAACGTTGAATCACTTGACAAGTACACCTTTCCACCCTCATACTTCTCGTATTTAGAGAAACATTCTCTATTGGACGTCATGTGAAAGGATGCACCTGAGTCAACCAACCAGACACCATCTGATGCTTGATTTGTGAAGGTTGCTACAATGAAGGCATCTGCATCACTTTGAGAAGATTCATTGTTAGAAGCATTCTTCTTCTTCTTTTCCTTGCAGTCCTTCTGGATATGACTAGGTTGCCCACAGTTCCAACATCTCACCTTAAAATTTTTACCAGGAGAATTTGATCTCCCTGTAGATTTGGATTTTGACTTCTTGTCCTTCTTCTTTCCTTTCTCCTTTGGTCTACCTCAAACAACAAGAGCCTCTTTGGCCATCTCTAAAGACTTCCTTCACATTTCTTCAGACAAAAGCGAAGCAACCACATCATCCATCTTGAATGCAGTGGTTGTGCTTCCAATAGCCATCACTAGATGATCCCAACTATCAAATAATGAACACAATAGGAGCATGCAACGATCCTCCTCCTCAGTCTTTACACCTATAGACGCCAGCTAAGTAACACTCATATTAAACGAGTTCAAATGGTCTGCAACAAATGCACCTTCTTCCATTTTCAAGGAGTACAAATTCTTCCTCAGAAATAACTTATTTACCAGAGACTTTCCCTAATAAATATCACCAAGCTTCTTCCATAATGAAGTTGCAGATCGATCCTCATGGACGTTCAGGAGCACAAAATCCGCTAGACTCAGTCTTATCAGACCTCTTTCCTTTCTATCAGCAAGATCCCAAGCCTCTTGCGTCGTACTTTGTGGCTTAGTTCTAGACACTGCTAACCAGAGGTCTCTATCCACCAACAAGTCTTCCATTTTGAGTTTCCATAACTCAAAGTTGTTGCCATTAAAATTTTCAATATCTACTCTACCTGATGTACTCGCCATCTCAAACAAAAACAAGTTTTAACAATGCAATACTCCCACTGAAACAATATTAGCACAAAAAATTGAGCTTTCTCTCAAGGATAACACAATGAGCCAGGCTCTGATACCACTTGAAGGGAAAACAAGGTGGATATAATGACCCGACAGTGCGGAATACATTACCTTAACACTAATACAATAGTGGAGAAGAGCATAAATAGGTTCTAATAGCTTCTAAAAAACTAGTTGAGATGAATACAACCAGTAAAATAGATAACAAAATTCAGCATTCACAGATTGACACAAGATATATGTGGGAAAACCTTTTCAAGTAAAAAACCCACCACACAAAGTCAAGACAATTATATTCTAGTAATAAAACAATTACATACAATGTTCAGTCTTCTCTGATTAGCTCACAATAATTATTTCTGTTCTTATCTCACTATTACAATGTTATATTCTAACATACAGTTCAAAGTAATTCTTGCATTGTTGTACTTGACTTACAAATTCATACGATGCAATCAATGTCATCAATCAGGCATCGACCATCAGGTTCATGAATCTCTCATCCAATCACGCAATCGATTTGCCCATGCCGATCTCCCTGCATCGAGCCACCCAAGCATTAATGCCATCACCCAAATCGAGTCTTGTTTGCCAGCCTAAGTCAGCCTGCACCTGCTGCAATTACTTCTTTGGTTTCTAACCAATCATCGTTCTGACACTGATCCACGTGTCCACATTCTATTTGTCCATTGCTTTTGTCACCGAGTCCAACTCGGTCAAAAGCAACCCCGAGATTGTTTGAGCTCTCTACGTTCTTACCACTCTATCTCCGAGTTGACATGACCTGCTCACGGTATGGTGATGAGCTCGTCCAAGCTCACCCCGACCATACCCGCACTACCCCCCTGTCGGTCTTGCCTCACAATGAAACAATGAGCTTATCGAGCTTTGTCAAAGAACCCCGTGCAACCGCCGAGTCCAACCGACCCATCTACGGTGTGACGGTAACGACCACCAAAGCTCATTGTCGACTTCACCGAGTTCGCCAACTGACTATCCCGAACTACCACCGTCCATATCAACACTAACCGTAGCAATGAGGCAACCGGTCTGAGGGATCACTGACGGTCAAACTGCGCTATCGTGGGGGCCGACAGGCCACCCCGCGGTAGAGCGGTGACCATCAGCCAGACTGCTAGCGGTCTAACCACGATCACTGCAGTGAGTGGACCCACCGCCCATGGTGCGGCGGTAATGGTTGGGCTGACTGTAGGTGGTCACACCGTGACCACCGCAATCAAGGACTTAACCGTCCGTGGCGCGGTGGTAACTAGAGAAACAGGTCGAACGAAGCCAACTGCAACCACTGCGGTTAGGGACAAGACTGTGAGTGTTAAAGAGGTGACTACTACCCTTCCACTGCGGTACCGCCGGGGTAAGATAAGACCGCGGCAGTAAAGCGGTTGAGGCTGGAATAAAGCCAGGTGTGGTATGGCGGTAAACTATGGAAACACCAGATTTTCGCCAAGGCAAGAAAACAGGGACTTCAAGCTAGAAGTTGAGACACATTTTCTCAACAATACCTCTGCATCGAGCCTCACAACATTAAATTCTATCACATGGAATTTTCTATGAATAGCATCCTACAAAACCCTAGAGTCAGATATGCATTAAATGTTATACTTTGTTCAATCGATCTGATTTTGATCTTCATCATCTTAGCAATTCGTGTCGCCACTTAGTAGATCAAATATTCATTGACAATGGTCACAGTTGTAGTTGGACCAATAAATTATTTCCTCTGTGTCAGTTACTAGTTGAAACCCTGTTTACATGGACTTATCCGTTGTGTAACTTCATATTTGAATTTGGGTTGTCGATCTTATCTCTTCGTGCCACGATCCTCTGGCTCTTCGTTGATCTTAACAACTTTAAAACATAGACATTGGATTGATCTCCTTTAAAATTTCATTGTTGATCACATTCCCTTTGGAACCATAGCCATTGTGTATTGCTAATTCACTTAGGGCTTCCACATTTGTTTCCACGATGTGAAGAGACATAGTGATCATCATAAAATATATGCCTTTTTGATCTCTGCTATCCATCACATATCGCTATTTGTAAAGAATGCTCATTTTCATTCTCGCGATGTGAATAAGTGCATTGATATCCATTTGATCTTCATTAGATGATCTTGACCATTCATCGCTCATCACACAAAGCTTTCCTCCACCTTGCTTTACTACAACGATGAGAACATCCTTCACAATGCAATAATGTTATGCCACTTGTCTTTTTTGACATCATACTCCACTAGCTCCCATTGTTCATCACTCATCATTGGAACCATCCCATCACTTCACTTCACAACAATGATGTGAAGTGACTGAGTGATATGTCACCACGTGTCTTTCTTGCATCATCAGGACCCATTACCAACTTCATGCACCATCCGATCAAAACCCTTTTTGATCTCCACCATTCTTTGCTCCCCCGTGAGGTATAGATGGGGTCCCACCATAGGTGTCACAGGCTAGCGATTAACCTTTGACTTCCATTATAGCAATGTGAAGGCTATATGCGATGCAACCTCGTTCTACCATCTATCCAAGGTGACATCATACTCCATTATCTTCCACTCATCGCCCATCGTGAAAAGCATAGCTTTCTTTGAATTCATAACCATGATGCGAAGGACTGAGGCGATAGTCATTCGATCTTCTAACTTTGAATGTGCATCGTCGAATCTCCATTGCGAGCACACAATGCATTAAAAAAAACATATCTTCCCTTGTCTTCATTATAGCGATGTGAAGAGGGTTGTGATACATAAACAAACTTCTCCAACCAGAAAGATAGGTAAAGGGGTCAGTCACCACATGATTTTAAGGACATAAGTTTATGACTTATGTGACCTACAATCTCCAACAAGCAGCCAACAATAGAATAGAAAATTTGTTAAGGCAACATGACTGCAACTATACGGTTTAACCAGTAATCCATAATTCTAGCCGAGAGGAAACATAATTCATTTTTGGGCGCATCATACATCCTCTAGATTTTCACTTTACCTTTCTAAGAATCTCTCAAAAAACCCATGTCAAATCTCATATTTGATTTTACTTTTGGACACTGGAAGAATTCATTGCAACACCATGAAAAAGTTGCATGACTACAATGCAACATCCTGAGCAACTTTTGCAACTTACACTCCATCTTCTAGAACCGGATCCACAACATACCATATCTCTCCTTAGACATCAATGACATGATTTCCTTGCCAGGATCAGTTCCATTACTCTCACAACGTCCTTTGAGCTCTATTTCATTCAAGCACACCATTGAGCACACAACTGATCTATCATCATGCCAACATCTCCCTTGTATGATCAATTCCATTTTGCCTCTAATACTCCTTTGACATCAATGACACTTTTACATTAATGCCAACATTCACCTTTATAGGATCAGCTCCATTACACCTTTGATCCCTCTCTTGACATCAATGACAATAGTATGCCAACAAATATAAACAATTTGCAAGCTTTTTATGGGAAAGTATTTTTAAAAGTTTGATTTCCTTTTGGAAAATTGGCTTTGATAAATGCAAGTGGTTTTATAATAACCTCTCATAAAGAACTTCTAAAATGTGGGCGATCATGTACTAAGTATGGTGTAATCATACTTCTTTGTGTATTTGGCTATTCAATTTCTTTCTTGTAATCATATGGTTCCCTACCACCACCATTTCTTCCAAATCAACATAACCACAAGTCACCTTCAACACTAACATGCATGCAAACCTCAACATGTCAATAGGCCACATAAGTGCCATATTATCATACATTCAAGTAGCCAATTAGTGACGAGTCACCAATTATGCCAGTGTGATATCAACATCCACTTGGATGACCCCATAGTGCATTGTTTGCATTTGTGATCTGACCTCTTAGCTTCAAATGAATCCTTCTCCCTTATATGCACTCTAATTAGGACCAATTCTTTTTTACTAGCTATTTTTTTGGCTTCATAATGGTAGTTTCCATTTTTTGATTTGGTGCCCCTATTTTCTAGAAATTATAGTTCTGTTAGACCTTTTCTATATAGTTCTTGGTTTGGGAAGTTTTAGAGAATTTTTCTTACACGTATGGACATCTAGATTGTCGTTTTTCATGAAAGTGGTATTTTTGCATCCTTCACATTAAAGCTCTTTGGTTCTCATTTTGCATCAAAATTATAGTTTTAGCTCATTGGTCTTAACCGTAAACTATAAAATCTAGGAAATGCACTAAAGTTCCAAGGTATTTCATGGGGATCGTGTATTAATAAAATTGAGATAAGGTTCCACTTTGAGAGGTTTTTATCATAATTTTCGATAATTATTTTCACCCTTCTATTGCCATTTTGAATCACTAGAACTATGCATACTTGTGAGAAGGGATTAAAAATCATCACATACAACATTATCTATTACACTATCTTCTTAGGTTCGGTTTTTAGTAAAGTGATTTTGAGTAGAAGGTTGCAGGGTCAAATATGATTCATAGGGTCTATGGACTAATTTGTGTTACTATTTTTGAGTATATTTTACATCACATAGAACACATTAATGCCCTTATTCTACTTGGAACACCATCAAGTAGTTGTTTGGAGATCCTTGGAGAATCTTACACCTATGGATGATATTGAGACAACTATAAAGACTTCTCATCTTGCTACTTCTACAAATATTATTGCTTCTTAAAAGGATTCAAAATGACTCTTTTCAATGGAATCGTTATGTGTACTAGATACACCTCATAAGGGTACATACTTATTAGACATTTGATTTTTGTTTATCAAATCTTATCTTTGGTATCTATATGATAGTTTCAAGGACATGGTTTTCCTTTGATGACAATTCTGTTGTAGCTACACCAACTTCTTTAGATGTAATATTGAGACTTACAAATCCTTTCATTCTCGCTCCACCTTTACATGCTCTCATGATGACACATATTGTAGTTATATTTGAGTGTATTGATTAAATTTAGTCACAACTTCTAGAGATATTCATGTTGTTACTATTGGCCCCATAGTTTTTGTTGCGCAAAAAGGTTGACCTATTAATGCCCGATACAACCATCAAAGTTAATAGATCCATGGGAGGTGGTTAAGCCATGTCATGAATCTTGAGGGGAGCACTGACCATCTTCCAACAATATCCCCCTTAGTGTTACCTGAGGGGATTCGAACTTGTAACCTTTGGATCTAATACCAATTGGTGTCCCCACAACTGCCATTGCACCAAAAGGTCGACCTGTTAATGCCTGATACAACTGTTAGAGTTAATGGATCCACAAGAGGCAATTGAGCCATGCCATGAATCTTGAGGGGAGCATTGACCATTTGTCAATATTTATGTCCCTTAATTCCACTTTTGGAGTGAATTTAATAAATACATAGCATGGGGTTTCCTTCTTCCAGAAGGGAGATGCATTTTTTGATGTGGAGGGACTGACTTTAGCACTTTTGATGAGACTGATTGCTTCAACATTCTCTCTTCTTGGCTAGGAAATGGGGCCTTTCATTTGTGAGCCTTGTACAAAATTCATAAGACCATTTGCAAGCCTATCTAGTCCTCTCTCTCTATCTCTTTGGAAGGAGCTTCTCTCTCTCTCTCTTTGGAAGGGGCTTCTCTCTCTCTCTCTCTCTCTCTCTCTCTCTCTCTCTCTCTTTGGGCGTGGGGGGAATTTTGTAAATGGGTACTTAGTATGGCCTAGTTGTTAGGACCTATCTTTTTCACCCACTTAAGATGCATTTAAGGAAGGATGTGTTGGTGTAAATCATTATTTAATTTACATTTTAGTATATTCATCTAATTTAGGTGGATACTAAGAGTATTTTATACTTTAGTGTAGATATTGTTATAATATTCCTAGGTATGATGGATTTTTTGCTTGAATTTCCCTAGAAATCTTTTGGGAAAATCATGCTTTCTTTTCATTAAAAAATTGAGTGGTTATTCTCATCTCCTCTTGTACTCTCTATAAAATGCAACTTTATTGCATTTTATATGGAGACAATCGTATAACAAGATGGGATTATTCTATCTAATTTGTCCTTGCAATTTTATTTATGCATTTGGGTTGAATATAGTTAATTTCTTAGCATTTAGGTTTTATAATTAGTTTGCATTGTAGATCTAACGATAATAAACACAATGATCATATTTAGATCTAATAGATCCTTACTTCAAAACATAGGTTTCAAACTTTTGATATGACATCCTTGTTGATTGCTTTGGGCAATAGAGATATATATTTATTCTGTAAACCAAACATTCTTTGCCCTTTACCATGAAGCGTTGTAGTTGTGACATTTAGATTTTGTTCTTAAGACTCCCATATAAAAATATTGTCTTAACATCTATTTTTTCTACCTTAATATCAAACTCAACAAATTATAATTGAAATCTAATAGAATTTAGCTTAGCAACTGGGACAAAAGTCTCACCAAAATCTATTTCCTCAACTTAGGAATAATCCCTAGCCACCAATATTGTGCTATATTTTTTAATCTTCGCTTCATACTAAAATTTCTCTTTGAAAACATATTTGCAACCAACATCCCTCCTCTTTGTAAGCAACTAAACTTTTTTTCTCCTCCAAAGTGGCCATCTCCTCATCCACGACCTTCTTCTAGCACTTCCTTTCCTTTAACTCAATTGTCTTGATTAGTCTAGGTCCACTATTATCAAATAGTACAAAAATACAACAAAGTTTAGATGGGGTATACCTTTTTAGTTGTCTTCTTTGCTATGTGGAACACCTCATAAATTGAGTTTGAGGTTCTTCTTCCTCTTTTGGGCTAGCCTCTAGATCGCTTCCCTCTTGAAATAATTCCTAAACCTTTGCTTCATCTTTATATGTAGTTTCTCAAGTCTTGGGATTAGACTACATCTCATTTTTCTCTTTATCTCTTGTTTTCTCAAATCTTAGGAGAAGATATGCTCTTTAGAGATCACATTCCAATTGTACATTATCTTTCCTATCTAAGGATTTCATAACTTGTATCATTTCACACCTTCACTACAATCGATGAAGATTCTCTACTTTGAATTCCAATGCAAACCTCTACTCCTTTAGAACATGCACATATGCATCACAACTAAAGGCTTTGAAATACTAAAGAGAAATCTTCTTGTCCATCCAAATCTCTCAAGGGTTTTTATCAAAAGGTATTGATGTAGTTATTTCTCTAAGACAAGAAGGAATATTGATTGCTTTTTCTCATAATTTTTTGTCTAAACCAACAATACTAAACATAATTTGGAATTTGTCCATCATTATCTTCTTCAACCTTTCTGCAACTCCACTATGTCGAGGGGTGAATGTTGTTATCTTTTGTCTTGAAATTCCACAATCTTTTTAAAACTCCTTGGACTCTATAGAGAAATCTCTCCACCCTTATTAGGTCTTAAGACATTAATCTTCTATGTTTAGTTCTCAAGTTTAGCCTTAAACTCTTTGAACCTAGTAAATAATGTTGCGAGTATGAAGGTGTTGTCATTGATGTCAACTAGTTGTTGTTTTCATTGATGTAAACTATGTGTATGGAAGCTGGTTATTGATTGTATATGTTGAGGATATTGAGAAAATTGTAATAAAGAAGGTTTACAGTTTGTGCATTTATAGCTGAGATGTTGAGGAAGTGTTATGAGTACATGAAGTTATCCTTATGTTGCTATGTCTAAGAGGTGTGTAAGAGTTAATTATGTGCTACAATGATGTCTCTAGTACTTGGTTTCCAAGTGATTTTGAGAAAAAATGATAAATAGTGAAGAAAATGTTATGTAATTATTCAACGTTTGCTTCAGGATGTGCTATGTGTTTCTTCTGGGTTGATGTTATGCTTGTGTAGAGTTGAGGTATTGTTCATGGCTATTGGTAGTTGCTATATCCAGAATTTGGGTGTCTAGATTGTCGTACAGTGCGAGATATTTTCACCTGTGTGTGAAATGTGCATTTCGGTATGTCTGGTTGTGGTCTAGGAGAATGTATTTTCTCCATGTTTCTCTGCATCTTGGTTTTAGGACTTGCAGTTCTGAGAATATGTTGATAAGGTTTCTCTCTTGCTTGGTTCAAGATGATTTGAGATTTGGTGTTGTTGTTGATGAGTTTCTAAGTTACAGTGTATTCCAATAGTTGAAGACTACTAAAGAGGTTTGGGATAAGTTGGAAAAGATGTATGAAGGTGATGAAAAGGTTAAACAAGAAAAAATGTAGAACTTGGAGGCACAATTTGAGATCTTGTGAATGGGTGAAGATGAGAACATGAAATCCTACATGCATAGAGTAGATGAGTTGGTAGGTGGAATGAGAGGATTTGGTGCACAAATAGATGAATCCAGGATAGTGAAGAAGGTACTCAGAACTCTCCCTGATATTTTCAGTGAAAAGGTATCTGCTATAGAGGAAATTGTAGATTATAATACTTATACTTGAGATCAGTTGATTGGTACTCTAACCTCATTTGAAATGAGAAAGCTTGGTATGAAAAATGAAACAAAGATAGAAACTGCATTCAAGGTTGCAAAAGTGGAAGATCCGGATGAAGAAAATCTGATCTAGGAGGATCTAGAAGACTTCAAACATTTCACAATCTCAAAATATGATGAAACTAGCATCATTAGATAGAGCTCATCGAGAGCTTTCCAACACAACTTGAATGGGCTCAAACGGAGTCCATATGCCAAAGTTATGGTAGGTCAAAGTTGCATAGAACAACTTTGACCAGGACATGGTGACATCAACATGACATCAACAGGGTGACATGGATGTACAATCAGCATTGTGACATGTCAGCACAATCAGCAGACACGTTGGCATAACATTTGACTGGACAGTTGATTGGACGCTCACATGGCAGTTGACTAGACGCTGACAAGGCAATTGAGTAGACATTGACGTGGCAGTGGACTAGATGTTGATGTGGTAGTTGACGGGATGTTGATGTGGCAGGTGATCCAGAAGACTTCAAAAATTTCCCAGTCTCAAAATCTGATGAAACTAGCATAATTGGATGGAGCTCATCGAGAGCTTTCCAATGCAACTTGAATGGGATCAAACATAGTCCATATGCCAAAGTTATTGCCGGTCAAAGTTGCACATAAAAAACATTGACCAACAAATGATGAGGTCAACATGATGACATGTCAATATAGTCAGCATAAATGTTGACGTGGAAGGCGGTTGGATGCCGACGTGGCAGGTGACTGGATACTAACGTGGTACATGATTGGATGCAAATGTGGCCACTGACTAGATGCTGACGTGACAGGTGACTAGATGTGAACGTTGCAGCTGACATGGTAGGTGATTGGATGCCGACGTGGCAGCTAGCGTGGTAGCTGACATGGCAGGTGACTGGATGCCGACGTGGCAGCTGGCGTGGCAACTGATGTGACAGGTGACTAGATACTGATGTGGCAGCTGGCATGGCAACTGACATGATAGGTGACTGGATACTGACGTGGCAGGTGATGTGGCAGGCGACGTGGCAGGTCATCTGGCAGGTGACGTGGTAGGTGACGTGGCAGGTGATGTGGTCAATGATTGGATGGTGACGTGGTAGGTGACTGGATGTTGACGTGGAGGTGAGTGGGTGCTGACGTGGAGGTGACTGGATGTTGACGTGGAAGTGATGGGATAGTGACTGGATGTTGAGGTGGAAGTGATTGGATGCAGACGTGGAAGTGACTGGATGCAGACGTGGAAGTGACTGCATGTGGATGTGGAAGATGATGTGGTAAGTAAATGGATGCAGACGTGGCAGGTGACGTGGCATGTGACTGGATGGTGAGGTGGAAGGTGATTGGGTACTGACGTGGAGGTGACTGGGTGTCGACATGGAGGTGACTGAGCGCTGACATGGGGGTGACTGGGTGCTGACGTGGAGGTGACTGAATGCTGATGTGAAGTTGACTGGATACTGACGTGGAGGTGACTGGATGTTGACGTGGCAGGTGACTGCAGCTGACGTGGTAGGTGACTGCAGCTGACCTGGCAGGTGACTGTAGCTGATGTGGTAGGTGACTGCAGTTGACGTGGTAGGTGACTACAGCTGACGTGGAGAGGATGGGGCAGCTGACGTGGAGAGGACGGGGTAGCTGACGTGGATGGCGACGGGGCAGCTGACGTGGATGGCGACATAGATGGTGATGTGGATTGTGATGTGGATGGTGATGTGGATGATGATGTGGATGATGACATGGATGGTGACATGGATGATGAGGTGGATGATGACGTGGCAACTTACGTGGATGATGATGTGGAAACTTACGTGGATGGTGATGTGACAACTTATGTGGATGGTGATAGGGCAACTTACGTGGATAGTGATGGGGCAACTTACGTGGATGGTGACGGGGCAGCTTACGTGGATGGTGACGGGACAACTTACATGGATGGTGATGTGGCAGCTTGCATGGCAGATGACGTGGTAGCTTATGTGGCAGATGACGTGGCAGCTTGCGTGGTAGATGAGCAACATAATAAGGCATATACGCATGGGGCCTTACATAATTTTATGAACCATAGAAATATGTGTGAAGGTCGAAGAGTTGGGGAGCTTTCAAATAAATGGTTCATAAGAATATAATGTTTCCTAAAAGTGCTATAAATCATGTATCAAGCTAAGTGGATTTGATTGTAAAGGAAACTCCAAAGTTAAGTACAATTGAATTGTACTAGTATTAGGGTGGATGATGTATAGGGAATTCCTAGTGTTTCATTTTTGTGAGACTCTCCTATATGTAGCATTCCCCTAGTGGTTGAGAAAGTTTAGAATTTTGAAGCTTTAGCACAACTGCTAGCTTGAACTTGGATTTGCATGAGCACATTAGAGATCACCTACAATTTAGAGTGAAATTTTGTATAGTCTAAATTAGCCAAGTGAAAATCCTACATGAGATAATATAGCTTGTAATATGATGCATTGGAGGGTGTCTAATAAGAGTAGTAGACATGAGTCCCAACTAGAACTCTAGAGAAAATTCAGAACTTACATGCCAACAAAATTAGTTGTGTTTATTAGGACAATGGAGAGGAAACAGACCTTTGAAAGTAGGGGAAATAATCGTTATAGGAGAGTGAGGTCATGATGATGGGGAAATGCACAAAATTTATCTCTTCTTCCTTATCATGGAAATCATATTTTTGTTGCTAATTAATCCTTCTTGATAATTCGATCTACTCAACCTTGATGTGACTTTTTTTGTGTTTGAAGGATTCTCAATATAAATTTCTATCATTTATTTATTCTAAGAAATTTATTAATTATGGAATATCTTCCATTCACCCACACTTTTATTGGATGATGACCTATATCAATAAAACTTCAATTCTATTTTTAAATGAAATTACTTTTTTTAATAGTTGAAATTTCCTTATTTTCCTTATCAATTAGGACCTTTAGAATAGCATCAAAGAGTTGATCTCAAGTATTAACTTCTCAAATATCGTCCTAAGAATCTTGAAAGGAGACAACAACCTACTGTTGCAAGGTGTGTGCTCTTGGTCTCCTTGTAATGTGCAGTGCAGCGCTCAAGTTCATGACATGGATTAACTGCCTCTCGTGGATTCATTAACTCTGGCAGGTGTATCAGCCATTAACAGGTCAATCTTTTGGTGTAATGGCAATTGTCTTTACAACAATTGGTATCAAAGCATGGGTCATGGTTTCAAACCCCTCACTTGCGCTGGGGGGATTGTTGCAAGGTGTGTGCCCTTGCTCTCCTTGTGTTGTGCAACACAATTCTCAAGCTCGTGACATGGCTTAACTGCCTCCCACGGATTCATTAACTTTGACAATTGTATCAAGCATTAACAAGTCGATATTTTGGTGCAACGACAACCATCTTTACAGTTAACCTACTCAATAAGCTCACCATTATCAATAGCATTTTTTGCATCATCAATGAGACTCTTTATCATATTTCTCTTTCTATGCTTCAAAGTAGATAAATGAAAAAATTGTGTATTCTTGCCACCTTTCATGAGCCATTGCCCTTTGAATTTTTGCTTCCAAAAAATTTCCTCCATTTTCATTAGTTTATGTCATTCTTCCCATAAGTGATTTTCCTTTAAGCAAGTTCCCATATCATTAGTTCCAATAGCCATAAAATATTGAATCTCCTTCAAATCCTTATAGATTTGAGCTAGCTTAAGGAAAATATTACCAAAAGCATATTTTTTCCAACCTTTCACCTTATTTTTTTATTAATTTAAGTTTTTGGGCTAAGCAATACATCAAAGAGCCTTGTATAGGGGTATTCTAATAGTTAGAAATTATACCTTGAAATTTCAGATGAGATGACCATATAATTTCATATTTGAAGGGGAGAGGGCCTTTCCATCTCTCCCCTATCTCTATTTTGTTATCCCACCATCTCTCTACACCTTTATCTCTCCCTCTCTCATTCTCTACATATCACTTCATATCTCTATCTTTATCTTTATATATCCCCTTCTCTCATTTTCTCCCTCACTTTCCCTCTTTATATATTTATCCCTTCCATCACTATTTATCGCTTTCTCCTCTCTCTCTATCTCTATCTCTCACTCTACTCTCCATATCCCTCTACTTCTCCATCTCCACCTTTATCTCTATCTTCCTCTCTTTCTTGGTCTTATCCCCTCTAGCTCTCCCTCTTTCTATCCCTATCTCTCCCTCTCTCTCATCTCTCTCTTCGTATTGCAAACGTAACATGAGCCTATTGGTAATGAAGCTTGATTATCTTCCTGATTCAAAGGCTTTGTTTCAATCGTCTTTGGATCCCTATTGGTTTGAATATATCACTTCTCCATTGAGACCTTTGTTGCACAAATAATATCAATTTCTAAATGACCTACCAATTGACCACATGCATTACATAATAAAAAATAGACCAAAATTTATGAGATGTGAGGCAACTTTATAGAGGATATAGGAGGTTTGCAAAGAATTTTTTAATTATCATACTATTAGGGAAACAATAATTTATTTTAGTAATAATGTGAGGGACCATCATTGATAGGATAGCATGTTTCCAAAGAAATCAAATATTTTTCTTGTCTCAATCTAGATGTCGATAAAAAGAGAAGATTTAAACGAAAGTCTCCTAAATACAAATTTCAAACAAGTGAATCTTGAAAAGACAAAAGAACTATCCTCTCATTTTATAATAAGAGTATCTAAAAACAAATATTCATAGGTCTCAAGTTTTAAGGAATAGATCTAACAAAATGTAATACAACCTAATTTAATCACATTATATTATTACAATGTAAAATGAAAAATAATCAATAATAGTACCTAATTTTTTAAAGAACTTGTTTTCAAGCTATTTATTTGTTATTAATAATCATTTTTACTATTTTTAATTGGTAGAATAGTTTCAATTTCTAATTTATTTTGGATAGAATGAATTCTAATCTCCAAATTTTCTATTTTTGAGTAGATTATAGATGAAAAGAGGAAGAAATTAGAACTCTAGAAGTTAAAACACATCTTCTATCCTTATGATAATCTAAATAATTAATTAATCAAATAAATCAAATTTAGCTTAACATAATTGAGTCAAGTAAAGTATGATATAAGCAAATATATAATTGAAAATTATAGGGATAGAGATAACTTAACTCCTTCACAAGGGGTTGAAGTGTTGTGATACAATTTGTCTTCTATCACTTTTTTTTTAAATGATTTCTTTTTCCAAATAAATATGTCCTTGAGTCCCACAGAATAATTGAATAGAACTTCTATAATAATATTTTCACAATTGAGAGCTTGTTGTGTTCAACTTAAATTACTTTATTTGTTTAAAAATTGATATAGTGACTCACCCTCTATAACCATTATATACTAGACAAATTACATGTAGTTTTGGGTCACTTTTGTACAAAATACACATTGAGTGTCTTTTAATACAAGACATATTAATTAATCTACAAATTTGATGCATATTTCTATATTTCATTATTTAACACATTGTCACAATTTACTAATATCTAATACAATCAAATGATTGAAGCCTATTTCAAAATGAAAAATTCAAAAAAAATATAAAAATTTATGAAAGCATAACATGAAAATTTAATTTTAATTAAAGTATATCATAATTGCTTTATAAATAAATTATAATTTATAATAAAAAGAATATCATGTAAGCTAACATATAGACATAATAATCATCATGATAGGATGGATCTCAAAATCTAAAATTGATTATAGCTAATCTCTATAATTGGATTAGCATGTTAGGCCTACTAAGAATATTGAAGATGAAAAAGAATGTACGGAAGTGGTGCTTGTTTCTGTTTTCAGCATTTCTATTCTATTTATTCGCTCAGAAACTCTCTTTCGACAAGGAAATAAGATCTTAAAATAAAGTTTTCTACTTCGTTCACAGAGAGCACGTAAAATGTGGTAACAAGGTCTCTCTCAAGGAACGTAAACTTGAAATTCCTAAACATAAAACACTCATCCAGTTAATAAATAAGGATAATTGAAGCTTCCAACAAATACAAGTTACCTTACCAACCCTTGTATATCACAACTTAATACTTAGATTCCTACAACTTTATCATTCCCAATAATGTCAATATTTTTCCAACCATAATGATACTAAACAAGATCAATATTGACAAGAACATATGAAGTGAGATGATATAAACTTTTTAAATATTTTTTTCAAACAAAATCGACTTCCATAACCAGTATTTTAGCATGTCCATGATATGATCCGAACCAATACTAATTACCATTATTGCATAAGATAATGATAGTCAATGACTTATTTCATAATCCCATATTTAAAACTATAATATTAAATATAACTGGCGCCCATAAACTATTGACGGCATCATGAGCGGCGCGGCGCGGCGCGGTGCGGTGGAAAGCTACATGAATTAAAAGTTGTAGGCTGTTGGATCGAATCTCTACACCAAATTTTCACTTTTCAAACCATTAACTGCTAAAATCCACGTCACCAGCACGTGTTAAACTGTCATTGGTCCACATCCCCGCCACGTGTTAAGTTGTCATTGGTCCACTTATATGCCACGTGTCAGGCTGTCATTTGTCCACCATTTGGACACTTGTTAGGCAGTCATTCGTCCACTATTTTGACACATGTCAACCTGTCATTTGTCCACTTTATTGACACGTGTCCGGCTGTCAGCTGTCTACTAATTTGAAATGTGTCGAGCTGTATTAGTCCATGTCATCGCCACATGTCAGTCTGCTATTAATTCACGTCAGTGTCACATGTCAGTCTGCCATTAATCCATGTCATCGCCACATGTCAGTCTGCTATTAGTTCACGTTAATGCCACTTGTCAGGCTGCTATTAGTTCACGTCAATGCCACATGTCAGTCTGTTATTAGTCCATGTCATCGCCACATATCAATCTGCTATTAGTTCACGTCAGTGCCACTTGTCAGGCTCATTAATCCATGTCATCGCCACATGTCAGTCTGCTATTAGTTCACGTCATCGCCACATGTCAATCTGCTATTAGTTCACGTCAGTGACACTTGTCAGGCTGCTATTTGTCCATGTTGATGCCACATGTCAGGCAGCTATTTGTCCATTCGATGCCACATGTCAGGTTGCTATTTGCTCAAGTCGATGCCACATGTCAGGCTGCTATTATTCCATGTCATGGCCATTTGTCAGGCTGCTATTGATACATGTCATCGCCACATGTCAGGCTGCTATTAGTCCATGTCATCGCCACATATCAGGCTGCTATTTGTCCAAGTCGATGCCACATGTCAGGCTGCTATTTGTCCATGTCGATGCCACATGTCAGGCTGCTATTGATACATGTCAGGCTTCTATTAGTCCATGTCCGCCACATGTCAGGCTGCTATTTGTCCACGTCGATGCCACATGTCAGGCTGCTATTTGCCCATGTCGATGCCACATGTCAGGCTGCTATTTGCCCATGTCGATGCCACATGTCAGGCTGCTATTATTCCATGTCATGGCCATTTGTCAGGCTGCTATTGATACATGTGATCGCCACATGTCAGGCTGCTATTAGTCCATGTCATCGCCACATGTTAGGCTCTCCTTAGTCCATGTCGATGCCACATGTCAGGTTGCTATTTGTCCATGTCGATGCCACATGTCAGGCTGCTATTATTCCATGTCATGGCCATTTGTCAGGCTGCTATTGATACATGTCATCGCCACATGTCAGGCTGCTATTAGTCCATGTCATCGCCACATGTCAGGCTGCTATTTGTCCATGTTGATGCCACATGTCAGGCTGCTATTTGTCCATGTCATGGCCATTTGTCAGGCTGCTATTGATACATGTCATCGACACATGTCAGGCTGCTATTAGTCCATGTCACCGCCACATGTCAGGCTGCTATTAGTCCATGTCACCGCCACATGTCAGGCTGCTATTAGTCCATGTCATGGCCACATGTTAGGCTCTCCTTATTCCACGTCGATGACACTTGTCGGGCTCTCCTTATTCCACGTCAATGACACTTGTCTGGGTAATATTTGTCCACGTCAATGACACATGTTGGGCTCTCCTTAGTCCACGTCGATGACACTTGTCAGGCTGCTATTAGTCCACGTCGATGACACTTGTCAGGCTGCTATTTGTCCATGTCGATGACACTTGTCGGGCTGCTATTTGTCCATGTCCATGACACTTGTCGGGCTCTCCTTATTCCATTTCCATGACACGTGGCAGGTGACTGGATGGGGACGTGGCATGTGACTGGGTGCTGACATGGAGTAAATGGATGCTGACGTGGCAGGTGACGTGGAGAGGACGGGGATGCTGACGTGGCAGGTGACGGTGGACCTTACGTGTGGATGGATTCGAGCCAATAACCTCCATTCCTTCAGTATCGGTGACTACGATTGTGCTATTAAATAAGCCATGTGTTACATGAAGCGGGAAATTTTTTAAAGAGCACGAATAGGTATTTTTGGAGCCCGTGAGTTTGGAACCCCCAACTCCCTGTATAGCACATAGCGCTCCCACCGCTGCGCCACAAATGGTGAGCACGATAGGGAAGCAGGTTTTCTTTTAAAGTCCTTTTTAAATCAGAAATCTCCCAACTTAAGCATAATTGAATACGTTGGTAAGCCCGAGAATATAAAATTAGAGAGGCTTAAAATGAATTTAAAAGAGTATTAAGGGCTTTAAGTAATATTCAAAAAGATTTTAAAGATTTTCTTGTATAGCCCGAAATTATAAGGGCCAACAATTTAAAGGGGTAGAATTATTTTGGGAGAGATTAATAAGAATGTTTGAAGATTTTGGGAGATATGTTTGATTTTATAAACAAGTGACTGCAGCAAAGAAGACTGAAGTGGAATGTAAGAGTTTTTTATTATAGAAGTTAAATATAAAAGATAGAATTTGGATTAAATGTTCAATAAAATTAATAAAAAATGACACTAAATATTATTATAAAATTAATAGTATAAGTAATTGTTTGTAAATGAATTTAATTTCTTAGTAAGCTTAATTGAAATTATTACTTGTAAAAGAACTAGTTAGTTATGTAAGCTAAAATAGAAACAATCCCTTGACAATGAATATAATTACCTTTGTAGTAATAGTAGATTACTTTAGTAAGGTAATAGCAATTACTATGTGTAGTTATTGAGCATTGTGTTTAGTAAAATAAATTAATGCATGACCAAATATTAAATGCACTTTCAAAGTAGTAAATAATTTAGAAAATTAGTGTCAATTACTTTGGGAGAATATGTTAATTAATATCAATTTTATTTTTAAATATAAATTAAATCATTTGTAATAGTAATTTGTGTAATTAGGAAATGAACATTGCGTTTTGCAAAATAATTGATAGACCATGGTGAAATATTAGATGCATTTTGAAAATAGAAAATTGATTTAGTAGTGGTAGAAAATTAATTACTTATGAATAAAATAAACCAATTGTTTGAGAGTATATTAAGTACTAGTAAATAATTTAGGAAAAAAAGTTTATGTTACTTTGCAAAGATGTTATAAATGATAAAAATTAAATTATTAGTAATTGTTTAGGAAAACTAGTTATAACTTGATTATTTTTATAAATAAGTACAAATTTTAGTTTGCATGAATAAATGATATTAATTAGTTTTATAATTACTCATTGAATTAATTATGTCAAATAAATTGTCAGTGAAATAAATAATCTAGTTGTAATTATAAACTATTTTGTGATTTGACTAATATTAATAAGTAAAATTATTTCAAAATGCTTAAAAGTCAATTTGCTTTGCAAATAGTTTATTTTTTGTAACTTAAAATTTGATTAATATTAATTAATGAAAAGAGTTATTAGATTCGCAGGGAATGTGTTTGAAGACCTATAATTGAAATTGTTAGAGTTTTGTATTGAATGCATAAATGAAGAAGCGATATTGAAGTTCATATTTTTTGTGTACTCGTTAGAAAATGTAAACAAATTTATGTATAAAATTATTTAGTAAAGATATTTATGTGTTTACATAATAGTGTTTTGAGCATAAATGCAAGACATAAAAGATGAAAATTAGCAATAGTTTTAAATTTTAAAAGCATTATATTTAAGATATGCAAAATATATATATTAGCAATAGAATGAAAATTGAGAAGCATTGGGGAAAATGAGGATATTAAAAATATAAAAGTATTTTATTTCATTTGATATAGAAGACATATAAAATATAAATAATAGTAATAAGTTAAGTGTGCAAAGTATTTAATTTTTTTTAAAACGATACTATTATTTTCAATTAATAATAATATTTTGGGATATTTTAAGCATGTCTAATTTTTTTATATTTTTGAAATAAATTCATTTATTATATAAATTAATTATAAATAATTCTATTATCCATAAGAAATAAAGTTCATATGAATAATTGTTTTGTAGGTAAGCTAGGGGTTTTAAATATTAATTAAACCTAGCATGCGAGAGGTAAGCATAGAGGAGCATTTTTGTTTACACTTGCTTACCATTGACATAGTACAAGGTATTGGGATTGCTCCATACAAGTAAGGTAAGGATATTTTATGATTTGACTTTAAATATTTTTGGAGGAACTTTTGGATGATGTAAGTGAAATAACACTTAAAAAATATATTCAGAAATTCCAAGTACATACTGTTTCCATATTTTTGTAATTTACTGAAACTAAAATGAATAGTCACATTGTGCAACACAATCAAACTTAACTGGCGAAGCAAGAATTACAAATAAAAATGAGTAAATTGATAATTGAATACAAATTATTTCAGCCAAGGCAACGTAGTCTAGCAAGCAGAAGAGGCCACTGTTGGAATTGTATGATGTGCATTGGATATGACACCGTTGGCAATGAATCTAAAGCTATTGCATTGAATGGTAGGTGTATTATTATTTTTTTGTTACAACAAATTAGCAAAAGGTTTGAGAGACTAGCAGTTGGCAGAAAAGCAATGAACCATTTAGTTTCTTCTATAACAACAAACAATAGTTGTAGATATCAAGCATGAGAAATATAAAATATACAATGTTGAAGAATGTAAATATAAAATGAACCATTAGTTTTTGTTATATGTTTTTTTTGTTATAAAGTGAGTGCTGGTGGTTAAGAGAAATACGTGCTTAAATTTACAAGCATAGGGAGGTAGATAGATAATGTATACTTTTGAAATTGATTAGCTAATGAAGTATTTGAAATTGAATTGCTTTAACTGCAATAGTAAATATAAGATATTTGGAAACCATAATACTGGATTTGAAGGTATTTAAAGCCATAAATGAGAGAATTAAGCATTTTGTAATATATAAAAAGAAAACATGTTGACTATAAAATGAGAGCAGGTAGAAGTTTTAATCTATATAAAATGAAATATACCCATATAGGCCAAATAGCCAGGAACATAAGCATAAGAGAAGAGGGAACTGCAAGTTTGTGCATTATCAAGTAACTTTGGAAGTGCTCGTGTTTCTTTGACATCTGCAGTGGCATTAATAGAATTAGTACAAAACCCATTTTTCCTATGCAATTTTAAGCATTATTTAGAAATGGAAGTCAGAAACAAGTATTTGTATGAGTATTGTTTTGTATCCTGTTGTAGCATATCATTTTCATTCACTCAGGAAAATAGCTTTTGTAATGGCATTGTTACTGGTTGAGCTTGAAATGGATTTTGACACTGAAGTCCCATAGTGAAAATACAACTGTTGTTTTGCCCTTGACGTAGTCTTCATAGTTTATGTTTTGAAAGGCGGGTAAGAGTTGTTCCATGCCACTGTCTTCAACTAATAGCATATCGGGCAGAATGCTTCAAATGGATTTGAAAGTCCATTTGCTAGTCTTAATGTCCCTAAAACTTGAAACATGTAAACGTAAATATTTGTCAACGTAGGTTTGAAAGAGCTTGTTTGAGAGAGCGATAACATATTTTGAAAGTTACTGTAAATGTTAATTGCATCAACACAATTTTCTTTTCCATTGTCATTTTGTTATTTAATTTGCAAATAAATGTTGATTGGCCTGTGTGGAACATGTTCTTTTGATCTGTATCATTTGTAGTTGTCAGTGGTGCTTGTATTGAATCAAATAAACAATTTTGAATATTCAATTTAAGTGTGTCTGTTCTAGAAATAACGTTATTTTAAATTAATTTGTGTATGCTAGAGACTGGTGATCAACTTGCATATTCATACTATTAATATCTAGTGTTTCTATATTCTGATGTCTTGTTTTCATTCTGAATTTGAAATCTTTAGTACTCTGTACATATGTATAGTGCAGCAGAGTTGATGTTTTACATAAACATGAAAATGTTTGATTGCAAAAAGAAAAGGGCAATGGTCGGAGAGTCCGACCTGCAATTTTTTGTTCTAACAGTTGAGTATATTTGCACCAATGTAGATATTTGTTGCCAACTGAAATTGTAAACAAAAGGCCCTAATATAGAGGCATTTGAGACAAATGAGCATAGTGGATAACATGTTAAATGTAATTCACAAACATAAAGCAATCAATGGTCAATCAATGTTGTAAATGCTAGAGAAATACAATTTTTTGGCAAAGAAATACTTTGTTTCTTATGCTTGGATTGCAAAGTTAGTGCATTGAATTCCTTTATAGCCCAGAAGAGGTTGGTCAAACTATCTAGCTTTGTATGTAACTCCAAGCACTACTTGCAGTTGAAGGATAGAAACAATGACAAAATTTGCAAAGAAATAGATCTGTGCCATAAATTTTTGAAACATCAAACCTTTAATAAAAAATGGACGAGTTTTGCCAGTAGGCTAATGGGCACTTAAGCAATAAAAAGTCAATTAATGTATTGAATACCTTTCACAGTCAAAAAGACCTTGCTCAAAGCATATGTAATTGGCTGTACTGATATGTCCTATTAGCTTTTGGAATATCAAGCAATACTTCTAGTTATCAAGGATGATAAAGACGAAGGTAAGCTACTGATCAATAGTGCATTGTGAGAGAACAACAAAAATAGAAAAGAAATCATAAGCATCCAACATTGTCACCAATGTCAAAAAAAGCATTGGCACACATGTGAATTTGGTAGATATGTTTGTTGCTATAGGAGTGAAGTGGAATGAGGACATTTGTCCCGTGTGAGTAAGGAAAAGCAATGAAATAATTTAATTACTCAAATTCTTTTAAAAAATTATATTATAAATAGAACTACTATTATATGCATATACAAACAAATAAATATAATGAGTTTTAAATAAAAAGTAAATTCTTAATTTTTATGAAATAGTATATATGTATATTTACATCTATAAACCAGTGAAAAAAGAGAGTAATTGATATAAAGTTAATTGTAAAAGCCAACAACATACTAGAGGTTTAAATATTAATTATTTGTTTTCAAAATATTATCCCATTTTCATTATTAAGAAATCACACCAAAAACAATATGTTGAGGCTAGTGGTGTGGAGCAATTCTAATACATTGTAATGTGTAAATGGTGAAGTGCTGTAAATGGAAATACTTATCTGTGACTTGGTTGCATTGGGTAGCTTCGAGACATGGACCGAGTGCATATATAGTAACAATAGCAAAGGTGTTGCACATAAACGTATGACAATATAGACTGGAGAGAAAGTTTTCCTTTGGTTAATGCATAACAATATGGTCTGCAAATTGTCTGAGCAAGAGTGATGTAGAGAGAAGTGTTTCATTGTTCGAAAGCCAAAGGGAATTTCCAAGAGAACAATTAAATTTTGGAGAATGCTAATGGGCTAAATAAAGGCATTATATGAAAAAGTAAATGTTTTGCACAAGGTCCTGCTAACTGTAAATGCATGGATTTAAGTTTTTGATTTTAATTTAAGTAAGTTAGCACAATAAGTAAACATTATATATTGTGGCAAACAATGGAAAAAAATGATACAAGAACCTAAACTTCCAGTTCCTTGTTCAACAAGCAACTATCATTACAGCCATATAGATCTTGTGTACCTGTTTCTCCCCCTAACCCTTGTAAAAGAAACCAATGTTTCTGTGTTACAAGTACCATAAAAAAATAGACAAAACGCTTGCCTCTATTCCACTGTTGTTAGCATTGATAACATAGAGAGCTAAAAACACATAAGCTTCTCAACAAACAATGTAGAAGTGCAGTGGTTGTCAATGACTTTGCTGTGTGTTTATGATACTTGTTAACTAAAAGTATTGGTTGTTGTTGCAAGGGATAATAGAGAAAGTGGGTACATTAAATTACATGTGCTTTGAGCAAGTTCTTGTGGACCGTGAGGGTAGTGAATGCGTTAATTATGTGTTTATGATTCTTGGTTGCTGTTACAAGGGCCAACGTGAAATGCTTGGAAATATTTATCATATTGGTCTCTTTTTTTTGCATTGATATCGTTGTTTCTGTTTAAGATAATTTGAAGACTAGAAAGACATGAATTTTGGCAAACATTTAACCAATGAAAGTTAAATTAATTGAAAATGCTAAAAGCTAAATTTTCTTTGCAAATAGTATATTATTTTGTAACTTAAATTTTTTGTTAAATATTAATCAATGACTAGTAGGCCATAAAAAAATAATTTTATGAAAATATTAATCGACTGTAAGCATAAACAAAATCCAGCAGTGGGCTATGAAATATTGGGTGAGTGCTCATTTATGCTTATTGTTTGTTTACTGTTTGTTTGAGAAAGAGTCATAGAAATAATTTTCAAGTGGTAAATGACTCGTCTACTTGTTTGTTGATACTTAATAACTAGAAGCATTATAGCGGGAGGTGAATGCTTTGGGCAAGATTCTATAGGTTGTGAGTGCTTTGAAAGCCTTAACTATATGTATATTGCTTGAATAGATTTTAGTCTGCCAACAAATCTCGTAAAGAATATTGTGTGAGATGCGTTGGAAGGACATATTTTTGTTTAAGTAAATTAGGAAAATAGGAGGAGATTGTGTATCGTGGAAAATATTTAATCAGTGGATGCTAATTGTGGGGGCTTTGGCGGTGACATAATGGGTTGTGAAGTAATGAATGTATTTTCAATGCACTAGATATAAATTATGTGAGATGTGTTGCAGAGCTGGTGGGTATGGAAACCGTGAATGCGTAGTTAACTCGTAAAATCTTAAGCGAGTGTTGGGATTTTCTTGTGCTTATTATCATTTGTTTTTTGTTTGATGAAAAGCTTATGCATTTTTTAAATTTTGGTTGTGCCTTTCCATGATTGTTAAAAGGGCTAACGGGGCAAGTGCACACATTAAATTACTTATTCTTTGACCAAGGTCTTGTGGGCTGTGAAGACAATGAATGCATTAATTATATGTTCATTGCCTGACTGGCTATTGCCCTATTGGCAAAGCTCTGAAATAAAATTGTGCATAATGTGTTGGAGAGCTGGTGGGGACAGGAACAACAAATGCATAGTTAATTCATGAAATGTGAGATGAGCACTGGGTTTTCTTTGTGCTTATTCTTGTTTGTTTGTTGTTTTTCAAGAAGATTGTGTGTTTTTAGCTTTGAGTTTTGTTCTTGGATGTTTGTTATTCTATGGAGGTGCACTATTGGCCAGTGATTTATTTCTATGTTTAGGATGCTTTGTTGTTGTTACAAGGACTAACGGGAAATGCTTGAAATTTTTTATCATGCTATTCTATTTTTTTTTGCAAATTTGATTATTGTTTATGTGAGTCAGGTTTAATGCATAGTCAATTTGTTGAAAATCTCGTATGTTTTTAGCTCATAGCTGCACCTTTGCATGTTTTTTATTTTGTAAAAATGCATTACTGGTCTATGGCTTTGACATTGGTTTGTGAAAGTTTATAACTAGAAGTATTTTTGCAAATATTTTGACATAAAATTGAAATTTAAGAGGTGTTGCATGCATCCTAACACATATTGAAACAGTAAATCCAAAATCAATGCATTCTACTTTTGTATAGCCAATAAGTTCTTTGTCAACAATGCAAAAGAATTTTGTTTTACATAGCAACAAAAATCTACCATACATTGGGATTGGTTCCTATGACCAACACTAGTACACCATGCTCCTTACAAAAAATTGGGTAGAGAGCAAAGAATAGTTTCATGTTTATGAATTACATGGCATGCTATACATTATGCTCATCTGTCTTTTTCAAAAGTCAGGTTCTTGAACAAGCATTCTCCTTTATTTTTCACAACTCTTCCAATATATAATTGTAAGACACATTGGATGAATTAAATTTCATTATAAACAAAGTGAGAGGATGATACAAGAATCTAACCTTAAAGCTTGTTGTTAAAAGAGAAAGCCTATTTGCAGCAAAAAAGATCTTTGTCCTACACCTCAATTGTAACAAGTGGTTCCTGTCACAAGTAGAATGTAGCCAAATCAGCATAGTCAATGGCATAGAACCTAGTATTGGCAAACATGAAAGAGAGAAAAGCACATTAGATTTTTCCAAATATTCAAGAATTAAATCAAAATTGTCTTAAAGGTACTACAATGAATGGCAAAACAAACAGGAGGAAATATATTCAGATTGTGTAGTGCAATCAATGTTCAAAGTGAAACATTGGATATGGATTGCATATCACTATACTCAATTTTCTATTTAGTAAATTAGGTTCTTCAAACAACTCTCCCCTTTATTGTTCACAATTATTCTAGGGCATAATTTCTAGAGACATTGGTAGGCTTAAAATTCATTGGAAAGAAAGAAAATTAATGATAGAAGAATCTGACCTTCTAGTTTCATGTTCAAGAGTGAAATATTTTCTCTTAGAAAAATCTATACATTTGGCTTTAGTTGCAAGAAACGGTGCTTGTGAGTTGAAAGATTAGACAAATGAGCATAGTCAATGACATATAATATTCTATTCATAAACATGAAACATAACTGCATATGATAAAATTTGCAAACCGAAAAAGTCCAATGCAATTTTTTGTAAACATTTAGACATTCAATACAAATTTTCCAAGCTTTGTTGGTAGACTAATACGTAATTAGCAATGAATACATAGTGAATGCATTATATACAGTTGAGAAAAGAAACATATAATATGTTACTCATAAAAATGAAACACAAAAACATATCATAAAATTTTCCATAAAATAGACAAAGGTGATAATTTTTTATAAACATTCAGACATATAATACAAATTTTCTAAATTTTGGCAATAGGATAGTTGCTATGCAAGCAATGAATACATAGTAAATGCATTCAATGCATCCACAATTTAGAAGATCAGTCTTGGTATTTCATAGAAGCAATCAGTTGTATTTATGCGAATTTTCATTTGTTTATTGTCCATTGACATATGTCTTAAGTTGTGGTTTGTGCCTATTTTTGTTTCTTTATTGTCTGTTAAGAAGATTCTATATTTTTAATATGCATAATTGTAATCGTCGTATATGCAATTCATTGGTTAAATGTTTTCTAGGATTCATAATGTCTTTCTAGTCTTCAAATTATCTTAAACAAAAACAACGATATTATTGCAAAAAAATAGACCAACATGATAAATATTTCCAAGCATTTGACATTAGCCCTTGTAACAAAAATCAAGCATCATAAACACATAATTAACGTATTCACTACCCTCATGGTCCACAAGAACTTGGTCAAAGCACATGTAATTTAATCTACTCACTTGCCTCGTTAGCCCTTGTAACAACAACCAATACTTCTAGTTAACAAGTATCATAAACACACAACAAAGCCATTGACAACCACTACACTTTTACAAAATAAAAAACATGCAAAACCACAACCAACAACTCAAAAAACTCTAAGCTTTTCAATGAACAATATAATAAATTTTACAAAAAAATAGACCAAGCTAAAAACACACAAGCTTTTTAACAAACAAAAAAAAAACGAGAATAGCATAAATAAAACCTAGCTCTTGTTTCACATTTCATGAATTAACTATGTACTCGTTGCTTCTGCACCTACCAGCTCTCCAACACATCTTGCACATTTTTCTTTCTGAGCTTTCCACACACCGTACTAACCACTCAAGAAATAAACACATAATTAACGAACTCACTGTCCGCATAGTCCACAAGACCTTGCTCAAAGCACATGTAATTTAATGTACCCACTTCCCTCACTAGTCATTCTAACAACAAGAAATACTTCTAGTTATCAAGTACCATAAACACATAGTGAAGCCATTCATGGCCATTGCACTTTTTTGCCAAGCAGTTCTGTGTGAAGGCTTGTGCAATTTGCATTGAGCAATTTAATATTTGCGAAAATATAGAATGCCTTATTTTCATAATTTACTTTAACAGAAATGAATAGTAGACTTAATAACACTAAATGCAATAGCACATAGGGAAAAAAGGTTAGAACAACACAAAATAACCGTATTTGAAGAAAACAAGTGAAAATAATACTGTGGATTGCAAAGACTTTTTTCCATGAAAGAATTTTTAGTATTAAACCATGTTCCATACACTAGTAATTTATAATGATACATAGTTTAATACTTAAATGCTCTTAAGAAAAATAAGTCTCTTCAATGTTGTATCCTTCAATGTCACTAGAAATTTTGGTTCTGTAATACATAAAAATTGTTATCAGCATTATGCACATTGCTATATAGAGTATAGAAAAAGGTACAAATAATAATTTTCAAACAAAAACAATATGTTTTCAAGTTGTGTAGCTATCAAGCATCATTAACACACAATGAAGTCAACCATGACCAGTGCACTTTTAGAGAATATAAAACAAGGAAGAGCATAATTTTAAGCTAATAAAACACAAGCATTTTTACAAATAATAAATAGACAAGAAGAAGCAAAAATAAAATGTAGCAGTCGTTTCAGATTTCATAAATTAACTATGCATTCACTCGTTCTGTAACCAACAATTCTGCAACACATCTTGCACAATTTTCTCAGCAAGCTTCCCTGATAGTCTTGTGGTCATTTAAGCAATAAACACATACTTAATGCTTTTAATGCACTGAGAGTTGACAAGGGCATGCTCAAACCATTCAATCTTTCCTGTAATAGTGAGAAATACTTTTAGTTATGAAGTATGATAAACAAATAGACTACCCAATCATCAATAGTGCATTGTTCCTATGGCTCTTCCCTCATTCGAGGACTGCAAATAATGAAAGATATCGAACATAGCAACCCAAAGCTAAAAACACACAAGCCTATCAACAAACAACAAAAAAACGATAATAAGTAGAAATAAACATTTGACTCATATTTCATTAATTAACTATGCAAATTTTGCATTCAATGCATTGACGTGGATTCACTGGTTTAGTATCTTAGGAAAGTGGTAGGTTTTATTTGTACCAATTCTCATTTGTTTATTTTTTGTTGAAAAGCTTGTGTGTTTTTAGCTTTCTATGTTGCCAATACTAGGAGCAGTGAACTAGTGATAAGTGATTTGTCCATCTATTTATGATACTTGTAACAAAGAGCTACTGGTTATTCTTACAAGAGACACAGGGAGAAATGTGTACAAAAGATCTATATAGCTACAAAGATATTTTTTTGTTGAACAAGGAACTAGTAAATGAGATTCCTGTATCATTTTCCCGATTGTTTGCCACAATATATAATGTGACCCTATTTTCCTAACTTACTTAAAAGAGTGAAAAATGGACCCACTCAAACCAATAGGGAAAGAGATAAACCATAATTTTCAAGCAAAAAAAATATGTGCATAAATCTCGACTATAGAGAAAAGACAATGTAGACACTGAAAATTGGTCTAGGCCTGTGACACCATTTTCGACATATTTCTAAAGTTCATGGTCATGATTAAATAATGTTAATTATTTAATTGTTTTGTAAAGTCACCTATCCTCAATTAATTAAATAACTTTAATTATTTAATTAATTCATTGTTACCTTTATTTCAATCCCAATTAATTAAATAAATGTTATTTATTTAATTACGTCGCTAATTAATTAATCCTCTTTCTAAATTAAATAAATTATTATTTAATTTAACTTTATCAAATTTCCGACTATAATTAAATAATAATCATTTTGAATTATTTAATTATTCTTTAAATTTTTCTCCAGCCAATTAAATAAATCTTTATTTATTTAATTTAACCCTCAAATTTTGAATGTTGAATTAAATAAATATTTAATTCATAAAAATAATTATTCTAAGCATATTCTTCTATAATTAGATAATCGCTTAGTTATCTAATTAGTCATCACCACTTATGTCAAGATTTAATTAAATCAGTCAGTTATCTTCTGATTTAATATCTAATTATTTCTAACAAACAAACTTTCTGGTTTGATCAGTCAGTCTAATTCTTCTGCGTGCAAATTATTATTAATTAAATAACTTTAATTAACTCATTCATTTTTTTGAACACAATGTTTCTTCTTTATCTTTTACATGCAATCACTATTTTTCTAAATTTCGAACAGTATCAACTAAAGATTAAACTATTTATTCAATTTAATCTCCATCGGTTATGCTTTTTCACTCGCATTATTACTAACACTGAATCTTTATTGCATGGCATCCAACAATCTCAATCATCGATTTTTCTTTTGAATCTGGGCCGATCGTTCGAAAATAAATTTTCTATAAATTGGTGCCATCTTTGTCATTTTTACTCCTTCCGAAATCCTTATAATTTTAGGAAGCGAATTTAATAATCTTCGATATTTTGCTAAATCAATAATCAATAGGCCATATTTACATACTTGTTAAAATTTGAGGGCAATTATATTACAATGGTAAAATGGAGAAGTTCAATCGAGGTCATTCAAGGAAATATACAGATATTTGCTGAGATTGTTCTTGTATTTATGTTCATATTTTTCCTTGTTCTTTATTGTTTAGCATAGGATTAGATTAGTATATGCTTTTATTTGCTTAATCTTGTTTGCAGTTTTATTCCAATGTTACAGACAAAAATATTTAAAACAATTCAATCTCATTGTCCAAGGGACTAATTAATAAGCAAATGTAACAGATGCAATAGTAAACCTGGCTATCTAAAAAATCAGTAAAAATAATAATGCTCACATTATAGAATTTGACTGCATTGTCGATAAATGGTTGGGCTCTATATTTATGGTGCTTGATAACTCGTTGGGTACAATTGCAATGAACACATAACTAATTCATGAAATCTTAAGCAATTGTTGGATTTTGGTTGTGCTTAATTTTGTTTTATTATCATTTGCTCAAAATCTTATGATTTTTGTAGTTGTTTGTTATGTTTTTGCATGTGCAGTGAATGCATAGTTAATTCATGAAAACTTAGTTGAGTGTTGGGTTTTGTTTGTGCTTATTCTTGTTTGTTTAACACTTGTAAATCTTGTCGATTTTTTAGCTGTTGGTTGCATTTTTGCATATTTTTTGATAACTAGAGATATTGCTTGTTGTTACAAGGGCCAACGATGCAAATAGGCACAATAGATTACACATGCATTACAAGGGATAATGCACCAATTGATGCATTAATTATGTGTTTATTGATTAGCTAGGTATTAATTATGTGTTTATTGATAGGCTAGGTAGCAACGTATCAACAAGGCCTAGAAAGCAAGCAGTGAAAGATATGTTCGAGGGCTGGTAAGCACAAAAGCAATGAATGCATAGTTAACTCACGAAGTCTGAGGTGAGTTGTGGGTTTTATTTGTGCTTATTGTTGCTTGTTTGATACTTGTTAAAAACTTATTTTTTTTAGCTTTTTTGTTTCACTGTTGAATGTTTATTATCATGTGGCAATGGACCACTAATGAGTACCTTGTTTCTATGTTTATGATACTTGGTCACTGTTACAATCACTGGTTGGCAATGTTCACAAAATTTTATCATGTTGGTCTATTCTTTGCAAATTTTATTGTTCTTTCTATGATTCATGTTTATGAAGAGTGTATTATATATCATGGACTGTGTTCATTTGTCTAATTTGTCACTATAACCACAACATTTACATGCAATTGGAGTTTGAAGAAGAAATCTATATCAACACAAATATACTTGGTCATTGAAAAAGGAACTGGAAGGTCAAATTCTTGTATCATTCCTCCTCTTTGTTTTCAATGAATTTGAAGTCTTATAATGTGCATAAAATTTATGTGCTAGAAGAGTTGTAGACAATAAAGGAGAAGCTTGGTTCAGAAATTTGACTTTCTGAATAGACAGATGAGCATAGTGAATGGAATCCCGTGTAATTCATAAATATGAATTATTTTTCTGAAAAGAAGGTCGTAATTACAATTGTTAGTTTCTCTCATTAGGTAGGTTTACAATTTCATTTGTTCAATTTTATATTTTAATGCACTCACAGTTGATAAGGGTGTCATGAAACCATTCAGTTTCTCTTGTAAGAGTAAGCAATACTTTTAGTTATCAAGTATGATAAATAGACAGACTAACTAACCATCAATAATACATTATTAGTATGGATTTTTCATAGTTCAAGCACCACACAGAAAGACAACCATCGAAGATGATAGGCCAATGCTAAAAACACCCAAGCCTGTCAACAAACAACAAACAAATGATAATAAGCAGAATTCAACACTTGTCTCATATTTAATTAATTAAGAATGAAAATTTTGCATTCAATGCATTAAAAATTGATTCACTAACTCAATATCTTGAGCGAGTGATAGGTTTTATTTGTACCAATTCTCGTTTGTTTATTGTTCTTTGAAAAGCTTTTGTGTTTTTATCTCTCCATGTTGGCAATCTAAGAGCAGTGAACTAGTGGTAAGCGGTTTTTCTATTCATTAATGACACTTGTAACACAGAGATACTAGTTGTTGTTACAAGGGTTAGGAGGATAATTGTGTACAAAAGATAAATATGGCTGCAATGATAGTTTCTTGTTGAATAAGGTACTGGAAGGTCACATTCTTGAATCATTTTTCCCATCGTTTGCCATAGTATACAATGTCCTCCTATTGAGCTAACTTACTTAAAGAAAAATGACAAATCAACTCACTCAAACCAATAGGAAAAGGCATAGACAATAATTTTCAAGCAGCAAAAATATGCTTAAATCTCAACTATAGGGAAAAGACAAAAATATTTTAAAGAGTTCAATCTCATTGTCCAAGGGAGTAATTGAAAACCAAGTACAACAGATGTAATAGTCAACCTGCCTATCTCAAAAAGCGGTAAAATTAAAAATGCTTACTATAACACCCCATCGTGGAACCCAGGGAACGACACGTTAAAGCAACTAAACAACTAAACATTTAAAAAAAAAACATATCTAATATCATCATGTGAACAAACAACATAAAAATGAACGTTCTCGGGTTTCACAACCACACTACTAAAGAATAACAAGATTAAAATCACATCAAGTAATGTAAACAAGAACATGTGAATAAACCATATCAAGATTACATTATCAATAAGAGATTCATTACAAGCTTAATTACAACAAATGATATTGTGACAAATCTCGATATATTCAAATTCATAATACAATGAAGCCTCATGTCATCATCATGAGACAATACAATGAAGAAGATGAACAAGTATAAGCGATGACCAAGTCCATGAGCACGTCAACAAACAACTTCGTGAATGATGTGAATTCCAAGAACTTGTCAAGAACAACCTTGTTCTGAACATCATCACCTGCAAGGGGACCCAATGGAAGAAAAATCACGTTCCTCCCAACCGTGTGGTACTCGAAATCCCACCCCCCATGCTAGAAGATAGTATCAGGTCCTCAAGTCAAACAGACATCAGAGTAGAGAAATCATACAACACATGGTCGACATACATATGAAAACATGACGACAACACAACCACATGACAACTGACATACCTCCGGAGGCAATGGCATAATCATAGGTGACTCTACACAAGAGACCCAACATTTGTACAAGGACAGGAGTGTCATCACATAGACGTAATAGGTTACCCTAAAGAATCTTCCTATGTTACCGGCCCTCAACTCGAGTTACCCTGACAACCTCATACGATTTTCGGCCCCTAAACAAACTTATGTGGCATCAATACACTTCTCGAAAAGACAAAGTGTTCGATTAGCCATTCCAAGCCATCTCAACCTAATTTAACCTAAACAAGCATTAAATTAAAAGCGAGGAAAAATAATTATCTGAGTTATCAAATTATAACTACCCAACCCTAAAAGCTTAAGGTTTAGTTATCATTGAATTATCTACTTTTGAAAGGTTACCCATGCAACCACTTCAGGGTCCTAGCCCCTAACGAAATCCACTCCTCTTAGATACAACTCACTAATTGTCAATGACAACAAAGCCAACATGAATGCAAAACATCATTTCACATATACCCATAATAAACAAAATGATATCATGACATTACCCAAACGTCTTCAGTGAGAAAACTCAACATGTATGGCTAACCCCATAATCTAGTCATTGCAAGAACATAATACACAATCATTCAATGATTCACAATATCAAAACATTGTATTATGCCTCTAGAAAAGATTAAAACAAATACAACACCAAAGTTCCCTTTAAGACATCAAGACCCAAATTACCAAGAACAAATATTCCCATAAGAATTTATAAAATGTCACACAATCATGATAATAGTAATTGCATTTCAACATTAACAGAAAGCATATCAAATACATCTTGCATAATCATCGTCCCATTCACTATGAACTTGGAGCTCAAAAGAAGATAGTGCAAGCGACATATTAGAATGTCAAATTTCATGGTTTTTCCATTCTAACAATATAAAAAGGAAATAAAACTATCTTAATTGCAAATGACTATTATACTTTACAAATTATATCATAGAGTCAAATAAATTATTTATTATCCATATATATATATTATTTTAAGAAAATTTAATATAAACTTTAACAAGTGAATCTTACATAATTGTGACTACTTAAATACTGATACTATCATTAGATCATAGACAAGCAATTTCTAATATTAAAATTAATCCTGCCTAAGTCCTCATCTTAGATAAAATACATTTTAGTTCCATTAACCAATATAAACATATTCCTATAATCTAATACCTATACTTACAGAAGGAGTAAGTATCACTAGGGAAATCTTAAACTGTTCGAACTCCAAATGATAACCTAGAAACAAGCATTCAAATTTTGTGCATGTACACAGGGGAAGGCGGTGTCACAAATAAATCTAGAAAGATAGACCCGCGCCATACATAGTAGACTCGGGTGAGCATGCAAATCAGGAATACTAACAAACCAGAAGGAAAAATTTTCCTCCATTGTGATAGGAAAAGAACCCGAGGTAAATAAATAAAAACAAATATACCATTCCGCATGCAAAGCTAAGAACGATAAGACAACAAGAAGGAACAAGTATGGAATGTGCACTAGATAGTTGCATCAACAGAGATCAAGATCAGATCGACCGATCAACACATGCAACCAAGAATTAAAAAAGACAATCCTGAAGAGCGTAAAAGAAAGAAAATCAATAGACAAAACAAAGAATCAAGAGTTTGATAAGCAACCGCCCGAAAACAATAAATCAACAGATGAATTCATAGTCAATGCATGCATCAAGCATGCATATAACCAACTTAAACTCCATGTATTTAGAACAAAAGAAAATTGAAATAAGTCATGCATCGAAACTAACATCACATAAATGAGGTAGAGCCAATTTATCACTATGTCAACTCGTATACAAAGCTGAGGAATAGATTGGATTCTTATGAATATTACCATCAATTAAGGTGAAATAAAGGTAGAATCATCATAAGACCAAGGATGCTCAACAAGATCCCAACTTTAAATAGATTATCCGATTGCATGCAACAAGAAAGCCAGGTGTTATAGGCTGGAAAGATACGGGTAAACTCGAGACAAGCGACGGTGGAGAGCTCACAACTATAAAAGGAAACAATTTAAATCCAAATATTGAAAATTTGAAAGACTTGGAATAGGTGACGACCTCAAGAGAGAGATTACAAGATCCAGATTAAGGTTGCTAAATAATTGGACTGATAAACTTCAATAATTTGTTACAGAGAACGTACTGACTAGTCTAAAGGATTCAAGTTCAAGAAAATTATCCATAAATCATAAATCCACGACAACCCCAGAATTTGTTAATAGGAATAACTGATCAAGTTTCCAAGCGACCAAAATTCTTGTGGACAAACAAAAAAAGTGGTGAATAGAGAGACAATATTTCTATCGACAACCTCATGTCATTACTGACAATACTCGGAAGAATCATAAATATAAAATATATGATGAATCACAAAATATAACCTTATTCTCCCAAAATTTTCCTTATCTTAGATTTTCTATGTTTTCCTTTTAACTTTGAAGTCTCATTCTAATTGTTTCTTTGTTGCATTTGCAGGTTGGGCTGGGTATATTTCTCTACAAGCATCCATATACGTTTTTCTTTTCTTTTCCCAAAACAAATTAAGATTCAAACATAGTTTTCAGAAATTTCATTCAAGAATATGCAAAACAAAAGAGGAAAACCTGGTTTATTAACCCGCATCCAATGAAGAGAGAAACTAGAACCTGCAATTATTTATTTCCCAAAAGCACCGATTCCTTTGAAAACCATTTTTCCACAAAACTTTAAACCAGAAAATAAAGAGAAGAACTTTTCCAAACACTACTGTCAAATCTTCTTCCCAAAAATCCAAAATCAATTTTTTGTCTAAGACCTGGAATAGGTGACGACCTCAAGAGAGAGATTATAAGCTCTAGATTAAGGTTGCTAAATAATTGGACCGATAAACTTCAATAATTTGTTATAGAGAACGCACCCGACTACTCTGAAGGATGCAAGTTCAAGAAAATTATCCATAAATCATAAATCCATGAAAATCCCAGACTTTGTTGACAGGAATAACTGATCAAGTTTCCAAGCGACCAAAATGCTTGTGGAAAAACAAATAGAGTGGTGAATATAGATACAATCTTTCTATCGACAACCTCATGTCATTACTGACAATACTCGGAAGAATCATAAATATAAAATATATGATGAATCACAAAATATAACCTTATTCTCCCAAATTTTTCCTTATCTTAGATTTGCTATGTTTTCCTTTAAAATTTGAAGTTTCATTCTAATTATTTCTTTGTTGCATGTGTAGGTTGGGCTAGGTATATTTCTCTACAAGCATCCATATACGTTTTTCTTTTCTTTTTTCCAAAATAAATTAAGATTCAAACATAGTTTTCAAAAATTTCATTCAAGAATATGAAAGACAAAAGAAGAAAACCTGGTTTATTAACTTGAATCCAATGAAGATAGAAGCTAGAACCTACAATTATTTATTCCCCAAAAGCACCGATTCCTTTGAAAACCACTGTCCACAAAACTTTAAATGAGAAAATATAGAGAACTTTTCCAAAAACTACCGTGAAATCTTCTTCCCAAAATCCAAAATCAATTTTTCGTCTATGATAATTGCACAACCAAATTTTTTTTAATGCATTTCCAATTAACTCAAAGTCACAAGACTTAACTGATCATCATTCATGCAATCAAAATTAATCAATCAGTTCTAATTATATGATTACTCAAGAAAACATTTTCAAATTCCAGATCAAAATTCTAGGTATTTATTTACAAATTGTTGAAAGCAAACTTCTCAAAAAATCTATCTTTTACATAAATTAAGTTTGCACATTCAAAGAAATTTGCACTTAATTATCCCTCAAAATATCCTATTTTTAATAATCTTAAACACATTAATTTTCCAACATTTAAAATAAACTTTAAATTTAAATAAATCAATCATAATCATTAATTTAATAATGCAATTATTCATAGTTAAAATAGAAATTCACAAATTAAACCATTTAAATTATTTAAGAAAATCAATATCAATATTAAACATGACAAACACAAAATGATATGACAAAACAACGAATACCATGACAGGACATACATCAACAGAAACAACAGATAACGAACGATACTCGTTCTTTCCAGAACGATGACTCATGACAGAGGACCAGACACTATCTCTCCTCAACAAATTCCATTGGGCCTTGGCACACTCAGACCTGATGAAGTAGGTGGAATCGATGCCTACACATGCAAGTTGCATCAAACTGCACGGTCAACCATAACCACATATATATCAGAAAACACACCGTGAAGAAGAGTCACAGCGTAGCCGGGTAATCATGAGTGAGTCATGCTACACTGTCTCCTTCACCTAGACTAACATGAAACATTATATCAAAGCATCAATTTCATCATAATAACATCATTAACATTCAGAACCCACATATACCACAAAATGCATATAACCATAATAATGTCATCATACAAAAGTAACCAAATGGTCATAAAGTTAAGTGTATCATCTATAGAGTATAACGACTAACATATAATCCATGACATAGTGCAATAATGTAATATAGTCTCAAAAGAAACTAAGCCACTAACAACCAGTTAAAAGCAACTGAAGTAATAATGTCATCTGAAGGGACACTACACTTACATTATAGAATTTGATTCATTGACAAGCATTTTGTATGAAATGCAAACAACGAATTTTCAGTACCGAAGCCCTTAGAATTTTGATTTAATTCTTAAACATTTGAGAAAATTGATTATGTCTTAGCACATCTTAAACATTTTGCATTTAATGGATTAAACACGAATTCAGTGTTTGACAGGTGAATATTTTGCACTATATATAGTGCCCCCTTTTTTCGTAATTTACCCAAACTAGAATCAATAATAGCCGCACTCCAATCGATAGAAAAAGGAATAAAACATAATTTTGAAACTTGGAAAATTTGTCCTTCAAACTCAATTATAGAAGAAACAAATGAAAATTTGTAACAATATCATTTAATTCATTGAGCAACCATTTCAAAAGGGAATTGAACGATTGCAATAGTAATCTACTTGTGCAGGAAAAAAGTTTCATGTTTATCAATTAGACAACATGCCATTGACTATGCTCATTTGTCAATTCAACAAGTCAAATTCTTGAATCAAGCTTGTCCCTTATTGTTCACAATTCTTCCAAGGCATAATATCTAGGTACTTTGAAAGAATTTAAATTCATTGCAAACAAAAGGGGAAAATGATACAAGAGTCTAACATTTAGTTCCTTGTTCAATAACCAAGTATATTTGCAGCCATATATATGTTTGTATATGTCTTTGATCACAACCTATGGTGCATGTTACAAAGATCAATTAGAGAAAATAAAATGGTTCATGACATATAATATGTTATTCATAAATATGAAACAAATAAGCACATGAAAAAGTTTACAAAAAAATAGATAACCATAATTAAATTTTGCTAACATTTTGAAATGCAACATGGTGATACTAGCAGTATAAAGAAATTTCAATAACTTGTACTTTGTTAATGGCGAAGAGATGTATATGGGAATGTTTCAAAATTATCATTTATATCTTTTTGTATTCCTTTAAACATGACTACAATTTATTTTTCTTCAAGAAAATAATCCATATAGAACGACACACGGATTTTTTTTGCAAAAAGTCTAGTTATTAAATGCAAAAAATTTAAACTTTGTTGGTACCCTAATGCCTATTAAAGAAATCAGACAATAGTTAATAAACTGTCCAATTTATGCTTGTAAACAAATGACCCTTTGATTTATCTAATTACACAAATTCTATAGCCAGAGATATGCATTATTGCAACAATTCCACATGCAATTCGTATACAATGTTTTGACATAGCACATTAATTAAACTTTCTTACAAGAAAATGAGACCAAATATACTTTAATTATACAATCTGGTCAATGTACAAAGAAAAACATTGTACATGAACTACATATGCCATGTTTCTAATATGCATAACTCTCATTGCAAAAGTAACTTGCTTTCACCAAAAAAATAGTTTCATGTTTATGGATTATTTACCATTCCATTTACTATTCTTATTTGTCTATGTTTTTGAAGCCTATCAAGCCCTTGAATATCGAAAGAGCTATAAATTTTCCTTTTAAGAATGATCTCAATAGCTTATTTTTTTGTCATTAAGTTGGTGAGATTTAGCATTTCCTTTATTGTTCATTGAATTCATTGTAAACAAAGGGGAAGAATGATAGAAGAATCTAATCTTTGAGTTCCTTGTTCAACAATCAACCATATTTGTAGCTACATAGATCTTTTCCTTTCTCTCCAATTTTATTAAAATATGTTACTTTTGCAGTTAATAATATGTATAATTGCAATTGTCCGATATGCAATTCATTGGTTAACTATTTGCCAAAGTTCACAATGTCTTGCTAGTCTTTTAATTTTCTTAAATGTAAATGAATAAGAGATAGTGTGCATTAATCATTTACATTAAAAGACTAGCAAGACATTGTGAACTTTGGCAAATAGTTAACCAATGAATTGCATATCGGAAAAAAGCAAAAATATTTGAAACAATATAATTTTATTGGTCAAGCTATTATTTGAAAATCAAGTGCAATAGATGCAACAGTAGCAAAAAAATTTAGATTATAGAATTTGATTCACTCACAAAAATTCCTAGTGAAGCACAACGCCCAATTTTCCAGCAACAAAGCCTTTATAGTTTTCATTCAATTCTTAAACATTTGGAAAAATTTGTTGTGTAATTTTGTACCATGTTAATAAGTAGCATGTTATATATAATAGAATTCATCCATTTGTCCTACTAGCTCTTGTAACAAAAAGCAATATATCTAGTTATAAATTTTGTCAAACCTTCTCAACAAACAATAAATAAACAAAAATTAAGCATGCATTTACTGCTTGCATAACCACCAACCCTTCAATACATCTTGGACCACTAACTCATTTGATTACAAAATCCAACGAAACCTTCTAATGAAAGCTATATAATCAGATGTGTCGTCAGGCACTTGTGCAAATTTTCATTTTTAAAAAAATTTATCCCCGATGTTCGTCAGAATTTCGACAAACCATTTTTTTCGTCTACGTTTCGACGAAGATCTTTTGCCGAAATTTGGATGGACCTGCAAACTTAAATTGTGGCGGGCATAAATAAAAATGAGCTCGACTATTTATTGCGACAGTGTTTTGCTCGATGATTTTCTTGGGGAAAATAAGAAGAAACTCAAGAAGATATCGCCAGATTGAGGATATTCATTGTCTTTTTCCAGAATTCATTTGTGAAGTCAGATTTGTACTTCCAAGTTTGAAAATCATATTTTAAAGCAACATCTAATCAGATTTCATTTTGTCTTGTGCATTTTTAGAATTTCATTTCCAGATTTTAGACCCGACTTCAAAAATTCTTTATAAGGGAATTGTTTATAACTGATGGAAAATTCTTGATGGATTTGGACAAAGATTATATTTGCAAGGTTTCAATTTTAACCCTAATGATCAATTTTCAATAGATTTGGGAGCCATAGCTAGATAATATCAAAGGTGTTGGTTTTTTTTTTACTGTAACCAAGTTTATCTTCTAAACACATAGCATATAAAATCTCAGATAATACTGCCTTATAATACCATCGATCTATATTCTAACCCAATACTACTTATCAAATCCTTATATGAACATAGTCACCTATAACCTCACTCAAGCATTTTAATTAATTCCTTGAATTAAAGCCAAAATGAGAATTACACACACCATAACAATGAGATGAACAAAATAACCTTTGATCATTTTATTCAAGATAATAATATATTCATACAATGGAGATACATGACCTTGAAATGAGTAATTTTTATTCAAATGCTAGTTCTGTCTTCAAAATTAAGTACCCATGAAACTAAAACCTACAATAGAATGACACCAAACCTAAGAATAGTATCTTCACTATAATATCAGGCTCTTTACAAATTCGCTCTGCAACTTCACTTAGACTCAACCTAAAGATATCTAACTTGCTAACCCATATTTTTGGTCCTGAAATCCTTCTTATAGGGAAAATGAAGGAGCAACAAGCATTGAACCAAAAAATACACCTGTCATTGGTCACTTGGACCGCCTTATGACATTTCAAAAATTACTTACAATAGCTGAGTCTTTGGAGAATCTTCTTGTTCATCCCGTCCACTGGAGAATAACTGTTGCATTTTCCAAACTTCAAAAACTTGCACCAAAACTGCCACCAAGACATAGCCAAAATTTCTTATAACCATAACCGCTGAGTTGTTAATTGTCGGTTGTAGACTTTGTCCTATTCTTGTTCAGTTAAGTACTTTTCTACCCATCCTTGATATTCCTCATTTGTTGGCCAATTAAAATTTACTACATCATTTACCTTGGCACTGTAAGGTGTATACTTTACTGCTACTTGATTCGCCTCCCTTTCAAAAGATTCCAAAAATGTGTTAGTGTTAATGATTTTATCCATACTACTCATCAACATGTCATAATCTGAGTCATCACAAATCAATTTGATTTGTGCATTGATGATTTCATCTACCCTATCCTGCCATTGCTGCAATGATCTAACATTTCCTTGGGCATCTACAATATCTAGTAAAGATGTGTCACTCCAGTCATCAAAATTTTTTACCAACTCTTTAATACTCCTACTGAAATCATCAGGTAAAGCTTGGAAACCTTGCAGTGACTTCACAAAGTCTTGAATAGGCCTTAATTGTTGAGGCCTATTAGCTGCATTTTGAGAATTTCATTTCCATATTTTGTTGTGCAAGTTCAATATTCTGATTTTAGGAGTCTAACAGTTGGAAATCATAGTAAAATCAGAATTTAATAATTTCTGGAATTAGCATTTGAAAGTGTTTTTTGGGGTCATTAACTTCAGACTATCTTCTCTTTTGTAGGGGTGGTTGCATGCCGAATTTTTTTGGTGTAAAATATCATAATTGTTATATTTTTTTACGTGTGTATGATTAAAAATTATTGGAGTGTGAGTTTGATATTTTTTGAAGATTTAAATATTCAAGCTTGGTAAAGAAAAATCATGTCAGATAATATTAGTCTAAAACAAAATGAAGAGTCACTTGATAGATTGTGGGCTAGATTCAAAAGAAAGGGTGATGGGAAATGTTATTGTCCTTGCAATAATTGCAAGGGCTTAAATACGAGAAGACTTTTAATCACAATAGATGAGAAACATTGTAGGCAACATGGTCACGTTGAAGGGGGGCATGGTTATCGTCCATTGGTAAGTTGTTTATTTTATGTGTTTATATTGATTGAATTTGTAAATGTTTATATTGTTTTAACATTTGATATATATATAAAATCACTTGATCATGATCATGGTTTATTTGTGTCTATCATTATATTAAAGGTGGGGCACCCTAGGACACATGATATGGTTTATCATGGCTCGGAGAATGTGGTTTTGCAAGCAAAGGAACATGGAGCTGTGAATATTGAAGATGAAGTTAATGATCCTATGAAAGAAGATGATCATGTGCCAAACAACACAATTGAAGATGATGGTACAAATACATTGATCCATGACACATGTAGTGGCACATCTGATCATGTTGATCGAGATGACTTTGATGATGTTCATGATTTACCTAAACTTGAGAAGGCATACGATCCTCTTTATGAAGGCTTCCAAACAACTCTTCTCTCTGTTCTATTGTTGCTGGTGAACTTGAAGGTTATGAATGGTTTATCCAACATAGCAATCTCATGGATGTTAAGGTATGTCATATATGTCATCTTTTTTCATCTTTTTTAATTGTTGTTAGTTTATCGCTATTAAATAAAGGATGAAGTATGTACCATTAATATTCTTTATATTAAGAAATTATTTTTTGTTGTAGATTGATTGGTGAATTTTTGTTACCACCATCAAATATTTTACCTCGCTCATACCGAGATTTATCTGGCATTATGAAAGATATTGGAATGGAGTATTAAGCAATAGATGCATGACCCAATGATCATATTATATATCATAAAAAACATGAGTTTGCAACAGAATGTCCAAAATGTCATATCAGTAGATATCAAACAGATCAACTAACAAAAAAGGTGCCTCGTAAGGTTCTTCCTTATATTCCCATTATTCCACGTATGCAACAATTATTTAGGTGTGAAAGCTTAGCGCAATTTATGGATTACCATGCACGAAATAGAAGTGGAGATGCGATTCTTTGAATGCCTGTGGATGGTTCTGCATTTAGGGACATGGAAGAAAAATGGCCACACTTTAAAGAAGAACCCCGTAATCTCAAGCTTTCATTAGCAGCGGATGGTGTCAATCCATTTGGAGAGCTGAGATCTATTTACTCGGTGTGACCTATTTTTTTTATCAACAATAACATTCCTCCATGGATGTCAATAAAGAGGGAGCACATAATGTTGGCAATGATTGTTTCAGGTATTTTTTTACATCAATTTTCTTTAACGTAGTAGCATCTCATTTGTCTTATTTGTTGCATAATGACTTATATGTTTTTTCATTTAATAGTCATGTACATGAATTTATATATATTGCAGTAAAATGGTTATAATAATTATGTAATGCTTATGTTCATTCAACTAGGTAAGTACCAAGTTAAAGATATGAATGTATATATTGAGCCTCTTATCGACGAGTTACTAAAGTTATGGAATGGCGTGACTATGTATGACGTATCTAGACCAATAGGACAAAGACAATTTGAATTCCATGCAATGTTTGTATGGACAATTCATGATGCCCCAGGGCTAACACATTTTTTTGGTATGTTATAATGTTCAACTGCATGAATTTAGTGATATTTAATTTTATGAAGTAGATATCATGCATGTTTTTTAAATAATCTATTCATTATATATAATTATAAAAATTACATATTTAATCCAATTATATATGATTTGCAGGTCTTCAAACAAAGGGAAAATTTGCATGTCCAATTTGTGGTCCAAAGATGAAATCTCGTCGTTCAACAAGTTTAGGAAAGCAGGTGTTTGATGAGTATAGGAACATCCTCCACAGAAATCATAAGTATCAAACTACTGAAAAACATCTTTTCAATGGGAAAGAAGAGACTACATCAAAACCACAAAGAATGAAACCTCGCCTATGGAAGTTGGAATATAATAGAATTAATCGTCAAGGTTATACATCAGATCAAATTTTTTCTATCATTTATGATATGATATGAATTTATATTTTTATATTGTGTTGTGTTTACTCATGCTGTAATTGACAATGATTGTCGTTGTTAATTTGTTTAACTTACATGCTTCATGAAGGTCGTCAAGACATTAATGGTCGGCTTCCACAGGGACTGAAAAGTTATCCCAGACAATTTAGTAGGTTTCCCTACTATGAGCAACTAAAAATTGTGCATTTGTTTGATACAATGCATATCGGAAAGAATATGACAAGAACGTTATGGAAAATATTGGATGGAAGGCATGACAAAGAAAAAATTGTCAAAATTTGTAGTGACATTCAGGAAGCTAGTCATGCAATGAAAAATTTCATTCAATTAAATAGCGATGGAGACCAAATTAATATAAGTGCCCTTCCTTGGTTATTAATGGAGCAGCAAAGCAATGCTATAAAACAAGTCATACGAAAAATTTGATTTCCCATAGGATTTTCTGCGAACATAAACAATATCATAACAAAGAAAGGTGAGTTTGGGTTAGGGATGAAAATGCATGATTGGCATACCTTCATTAAGGTAATTATTTTGGTATATTATATATATATTTGTATACTGCATGTACTTTTCAATGTATTATGTTTACTAATTTTGGAAAAATATTAATGAAAATATCATTTTATAATTGTTGCAGTGCATTCTACCTCTATCTCTCCTAGACAACTTCGACAACAATGTCAAGCAAGTTATATATGATCTTGGAAAATACATGAGGTAAGTAGCGATATTTGTTCAATTCGTTGTATATTTTTGTTAAATCTCGTTAATATATTTGTGCCTTGAATCACTTGTAGATGGTTCTAAAGAAATCCATAAAAAAGATATAAATTATTGGAAGAGAAAAATTGCTCGTCTAATGTGTGAAATGCAAAAGTGTCTACCTTCGACATTTTTCAATGCACAAGAACACTACCTCATACACCAAGTTGAGGAGATTGAATTGTGTGGACCTGTACACACAAGGTCAATGTGGATGGTTGAGAGGCAATTGAAATTTTTGAAGGCTTTGGTTAGACAAAGAGAACATCTCGAGGGTTCTATGGTGGAGGGATACATGGTATACCGGACCATGGTGTACATTACTGAATATCTTACTAAGTTTGCAACAAAGATCCATGTAGATTGCATTTGGGATCCCAACTCCATTAACAAATTCGAAGGGGAGTACCTGATGGGGAAAGGTAGATTGAGGAAAGTGACAGGTAATTATAAGATGGTCATGGAGATTAATTAGAATACATTTTATATTTAGTTTTTATGTATATTGTACTTATTTAATTATTAATCTTCAATATTTATCAATTATAAATTAAGGTCGAATACCATGGTAATTAACTAATTATACGTCATTTGTGAATTTCAATTTTTTTTGATACAGTTGGTTGAGAGTGGGATGCACTACATTTGTGCATTGCAAACAATCTTGATTGGATGACAGTATGGATTGAACGATGTCAACAATCTAGTTGCGCATTAACATGGGAAGGTGTGGCTTCATTGGTTAAAAAAGCTCATCGTAATGGAGATTCCAATGTTACACTAGGGAAATTGATTTAGCATATGGTTTAAGAGATAAAAAGGTATGTATAAATATATTAATCACCCATATTATTTAATTATTTTCAATTATATTGATGTATACATATGTTGAGATTTTTTCTTTGCATACATTCGGCCAAGAATAAATATGTTTATCAACTGACAATATTGCAATAAGTTTTACATGTTTGACATATTGCAGGTGAAACACCACAAGGCTATGTGGTGCAATGGTCATAAATTTCGAATCAAAAAGTTGGATGACACGAAGAAAACTTGTGATTCTAGGATAACTGTAGTCTTCCGGGTGACTAATGTTTCATCTAGAAGCGACATACATCCAGAAGTCTCAGAAAATCAATACTATGGGATTTTGGATGATATACCTGAGTGTGACTTTAAGTCCTTCAAATTAGTTTTGTTTTTTGTCCTATGGTACATACTACGATTGAATGAAAATGATCTCGAGAGAACTGTTATTGAACATGATAATGTATTTACCATGGTTAATACAAGGTATTTTGAGCGAGCTGGAAATGAGCCCTATGTTCTTCCAAGCCAATGTGAGCAGGTATTTTACTCAAAGGTTCCAGGTAAAGCGGGTTGGTCATATGTTGTTAGACATGATCCAAGAGGAAGGCCAGTAAAGTATAATGTGGTGGAAGAAGAAGATACTAAAGAAATAGAAGATGATGTAGATGATGATCAGGATCAACAGTTAGTTGATGATTTTCCTGACGAAGATGTCGAAGAGGAGGAACTAGATCATGATGATGTAGGATTTAATGTTCATGAAGATGATATCTGTGTGGATGATGGAATTATCGAAACATATATCAATGATGATGATGATGATATGACCAATCCTTACAATGTTGAATCTAGATCGGATGATATAGACAAAGAGTTGGATGAAGAAGAAGATCAATGACATTGAAATGTATGAGTTATGTGATTGTATTATCTATTTGATATTAATTTATTGATAGAATTATATTTGACTTATGTGGTTACATAATTAATTTATGATGTTTTTAATTTTAATTATATTTGAATTATATTAGAATATGTTCAGTTAACAGATGTAAAAAATAGAATGGATAAACCAAAAGATGAAAGCGTGAGACCACTACCTTGTTGGGTGTATGGAGTCTAATGAAGATCTATAAAAGTGTAATCTATGATGGCAATAATTCAAAGTGTTTGGAACACAGATGTAGTTTATAACTTGTATAAATATGCAAGTAAATGACTGACAAACTCTACTTGAGATAGAATGACAATCCTAGTTATGTGATTCTTCTTATTGATCCAATTAATACTCTTCAGTTATTGCGATTGACAAGAAGGGTTTAATCTTTAATTGAAAGAACCAAATAATCACATCACACAAATAAAACAAATGTGTATCGGTAAACTAAATATATATATGCTTGATATATCAATTTAAACAACAGAAAAACATCAAAATGGAGACAACCAGATAACTGTATAATTCCACAAACAACTAATACCAAGATTAAGCCACAAGTTCAGACATCTTCATTAACTTCATCAAAATTCATACATGCATCTAAGTCTTTTAAAGGAAAGTTTCATTGCAAACTATCTACTGTATCTTTCTCCTATCCACCTATATCTGTTTTACATTATGAAACAGATATAAATATATCAAAACTGTGAAAGGGCGCGTCCTTTGAGAAATGTCTTTTGCTTAACAACAATAATAAACTAGAAATTATGCTCTATTACGCCATAAATAGATGTTTGACAAATAATCTCAATAAGCTAGCCGCTTGTGTGTATCAACATCCTCCAGTGCATTCCTTATGGCTATCTCCATTTCAAACATATTCTCATTCTATTGACATGCCTTGTCCATTGTTAAATCATTTCCTGTGGTTGTCTCCAGAATTGTTTGCATCATCGTCTTGCATTCCTTCATCACACCTGTGGTAATAGACATTGTTTTACTCCTCTTTGGTTAAGTACTTGTCCATCCATCTTTGATATTCTTCATCCATTGGCCAGCCAAAATTCACCACCTCATTCACCTTAGTATTGTAAGGTGTGTACTTCACTGCAACCTAATTGGCTTCCCTTTCAATATACTCTAAGAATGTGCTGGTGTTAATTATCTTATCCATACAATTTACCAACAAATCATAGTTTGAATCATCAAAAATCGATTTGATTTGTCATTGATAGCTTCTTTTGCCCCATCCTGCCACTATTGCAATGTCTTAACATTTCCTTGTGCATCAATAATGTCTAGCAAAAATGTATCATTCCAGTCATCAAAGCTCTTTATCAGCTCCCTAATACTTCTACTCAAATCATCAGGTAGGGCCTGGAATCTGTTCAATGATTTTACCAAGATTTTAGTAGGCTTCAATGACTGGGGCTTGTTGTCCGCATCAAACCTAGAAGCTTTGTACATAATATCTAGATCATTGGCCCTAGGGATCCATTTCTCAACCAAAGGAAAAACTATTTCCCGATCCCTATTGATATTTTTTATTCCATCCAAGAATAAAGAATACAAAGAATGTACAGATGGTAATTTACCATGAACCTTTTCATTAAGATGCCTCAAAACTGTGTCAACCACCTCACTTTGTTTGGAAATTGTATCATCCTCACTTGCCTTTAAGGCAACTTGCAATTTTGTGATCCTATTCAATATTTGCTTCTTGGTGGGATCCACAGAATATTCAACTTCTTCTTCAACTGGCCCTGGTGTAGGACTAAGAGCAGGTGCCTGGATGGGGGACCCCAGAGTTGAAACAATTGGAGTAGTAGGGGGGATGGATCCTGCAATAAAAGGTAATGCTCTGATACCAGGAGCACTAGAGGATTCTCCCACCCGCCCATATTTCAACCTATCTACTTCAGATTGCAGCTCAATATTCTTTTGTTGCATCCTACTATATTCTGCAATTATCATATTGTATTTCTCCATCAAATTCTTCTTTTCAGCCTCTTCTCTCTCAATTGTCTTTTGGGCCAATTTGGCCACATTTACTGACAGGCTTGTAGCTTTTGTTGTTGAAGTTTCAGAAGCTCTCTTGATGATTAGCCCTCCCCTTAGGTGTGGGCTAATATCAGTTACATTTGGCTTTCTTCCCTGGGGTGCCAATGCCCATATGGCTAGAGTTTCATACTCCTCATTGAAGGTAGAGTCCTACAGAGCTGCCTTAACCTCTTCTTCATTATTTTGTATAGGGTGCTTGGACTGTAAGATAGCATTGAATGCAACCGCATTAGCTATGTCCCATTCAAGCAAAAGTAAGAAACCAACCTGAGTCACAAGTCTTCTTCCCTCCTTAGGAGTGATGCCTTTGAATTCTTCCATTAATTTAGCCTTGACCTCATCATCATTCTCCTGCTTAGACCTATCAGGTCTCGATTCTCTCCTACTCTTGCATTTGTTTTGGTACTCTTCTATTTTCATCCTCCAAACTAGTTGCAAGAATACATGACTCTTTACAAATGCATCATCATCCAAGAATGCCTTGCAGGCCTCCATCCTAGCATCTTGTACACATTGCCCCTTTACATCCATGTCAGAAAGCACTAATTGTGTTGATCTAGGAGGGGAAGGGATACCAACCTGCATGTCTTGATCAGTCACAATTATCTCATCCATCAAAGTTTCCTACATTTACTCAACTCTCTTCCTCTTAGGGCTTGGCTCTGATGGTAACACTACAAGATCACCTCTTGGTGGTGAATCTATATCCACAATATTTATCCCTCCAGGTGCTCTAATCCTTGGACCCAACTGTGATGATGCTTGCATGAATTATTTTCCCTTCTTATCCCCTTCATCCTCATCACTGCTCACATTCCTCTTTCTCTTGTATAGAGGCCTGTCAACTAGTGGCTGATAAGTTGGCCTTGTTTCTTCAGGCCTCACACCCAATATTTCTATACCAAAATCTAATTCCAAACTGACCCTCTTGGTCATCAAGGTGCCCGATATATTTGAAATAATCCATTAAGAAGTCTATTCTCTTGTGAAATAGAGTGAACTCCATTAATGGATCATATTTTGGATCCATTTTATGTATTATAGCCAACAACTTTTCATATGCAATCTATTTTTCTTTATTCTACTCCTGCCTATTCAAATCAAACTTATTTTTGATTAGGTCCTCAGGAAAGTTGAATTCATGTGCAAATTTTCTACCTTTAATTCATTGTCTAAACAATGCAAAGAATCCCTCAGGGTCATGTTGTCTCCTAGGACCATTCCTCAAATTGAAGTCATCAAAAACCTTCTGAAGTGGACCCATCCTCCCTTGGAATAGACAAAATCAGAAGTAACAGTGTACTCAGGGAACAAAGTCCCTTTTCCTTTCTTTATTAGGTTGTCCTCATCAATACAACCTAATTGCCACATAAATTTGGAAAACCCCATCCTTGATGGTACATTAAAGGGGAGGATATGAGGGGTTCCCTGGAAACCATACACCCTCAAGACAATGCTTATAGGGTACAAGATGATATCACCCCAATTGTGACACACTTTTAAATTAGGCTTCCTCACCTTCAGTCAAAGGAAGTCATGCAAATCTTTAGGGACTCTTGGCACATTTACCACCAAACGAGCCCTGAGTCTCGAGGAAAAGTAGTTATCAAACTACACAAAGTTGGCACCTCCCCTGTTGTAAGACAAATCTGCACTCCACACCTATAATGGTAACCTTTCTCCATTCACCTCTTGCCTCAACTCCATTTTTTCTAAGAAGAAAACAACATTCTTGTACAAGAACATATGCATCAATAGGGTACCAGAAAAAAGGAGTGCCAGTATCCCCCACATGCAACTTCATCAAACCTTCATGCATCTTCTCTGACAGGAATGATGCAAATTCATATACCACAGAGAAGTTGGGATGCTGAATTTGGGCTCCCATAAACATGTACACAACTATCATCACAGTATTAGGGTTGAACCCTAAAATATGGAACAATGAATAAAATGTTGCTAGGAAGTGACTGGCAAAATAGCTCAGCCTGAAAGGCTCTTGGTCATTTGGGCTGATACGAATTGTTGAACTGCCCGCCCTGGCCAAGTGAGGAGGAAGCAACCTCAATCTGAAAAGAGGCTTTAACCTTTTGTACTCCTCCTTCATCTCCTCAAAATCTATTTGGACTAAAAAAGGGCTATACTCAGTCAAATAAAAAATATGTCGAATCTCATCTACATTTATGCTTAGCAAAATTCCACCATCATTATCCCTTATGACCCTTGTCACAGGATCATACCGTGTTGCCACTGCTCTGAGCAAGTCAACATCAGGGAACACATTTGGCACTGTTAGTTTCCCCATGTTGTATCTCTAGGCATTAAAGAAGGGGTGAGGTAAGTTTCTCTGTCCATACCACAACCTAAACATTTCAAGACCAGTCATAGGAATCCTGGCATTCACAATGTTATAATTTATGCATAGTATACCTTCACGTAGGGTCTTTCCATTCATTAAAACCAAACCACTCTTCCTGTCATTTGTTGACAATGAGAGTTGATCCAGGAAGTCATCATACAAATTCCTCTTCAAATAATCAACATGACCAAAGTGCTGCTTCGGTGGTGCCATCTTAAACAACTAGGGCTTCTTTTAAAAAATCAAATCCTCGAAGAAACTAGGGGTACCTAGAACACAAAAATACAACACAACTGTGCAATTCCAATGATTCAAATGAACCAGTAACCCTAGGACAATAATTAACTAAACCCCTTGACCAACACAATAGAACCCCTCACAAAGATACAGTCAAATTAACCCAACAGTTTAGAAAATAACTCACGGGATTTCATGCCTTGCAGAGAACCAAACTTCACGGTGATTGCTAAAAAAACTTTATCTCTGGTTCTGAACTACTTGGAAAATACTTGAATGATTTTGTGATGAAGATAGAAAAAGAGCAGATACTTTATGTCGATTGAATTGAGCCAGTAGACGTCTCGTCCGCCATTAAAGCTCATTTGCATGCTGCACCAATGGCTCCAATCGCATTTGATGCGAATTTAAACTTCGGCCATCGATCTTTTATTTTTGTCAGATCATCGAACGAACATCTTCAAAAGGGCTGACGAAATATCCATGTCAACATCGAGGGCCCACCATAGAAGGTAGCACCAAAGGAATACACATGGTGCTCGCCTGTGATATCACGATCACTAAACATCCTGTATCTTTGGATCACACGATGGTGGGAAACCATTGATTCCTACCATCGGCGATCGTGTTCACTCACAGTAGTCAGCAGCACCAAACATAACTGTCAAACAACTTTTTACCAAGATTATAACATCACCGTCGATCTTGAGCATGTGCATCTTGCAGCTGTTTTAGTAACCCACTTTATAGTGTATTTAAGTCTGACACAAATATCAAACGCTTTATTAATCCCTTTTTGGCATCGACAGCTTGGGACACATGGCACTCGCTCGTGATATTGCAATCACCAAACAACCAACGGTAATGTCATTGTGAGATCGTGGGGAGTGGTCAGGATCAATCGTAGGAAGATCGACGGTCATAAAAAACACAACAATGAGTAGCACCAAACATAACCGTTGAACAAATTTTTACCAATATTATAACATCACCGTCAATCTCGAGCACGTGCATCTCGCAACTATTTTAGTAACCCAATTTATAATGTATTTAAGTCCGACACAAATATTAAATGCTTTATTAATTCCTTTTCAGCATCGACAACGTGGGACACGTGGCCCTCACCCGTGATATCGCAATCACCAAACAACCAGCAGTGATGTCATCGCGAGATCACGGAGAGCGGTCAGGATCAATCGTAGGAAGATCGACGGTCATTAAAAACACCCCCATTAAAATGAAACAACTATTAAAAGGGAGAAGGGGACATCGCCTAGGACAATGACAAATGATGGATCAAAGTTTTTCTTAAAGCATGGGGCACGGACCGGCCTAGACTTAAGAAATAATAAAGTCAGGCAAAATAATCTTTTTGCATGTGCAGATTGCACGGCCATCGGATGAAGTGATTTCAATCTTGACTATTGCTCGCAGACCTCGCAAGGTTTCTGCTAACATCACAAATATGGTGTGAGGCATGCAAGATGCTGCCATCTATCACATTTAATGGTGGGGACCAGTTTTGCTCACTGATCGATGATGAAGGTAGATGCCGACAACTGTTTCTGTACTGACGCATCGTGGTCATTCCTCGCTGACCTCACGCAATTAAAACTACAGTTTCAATAATGCTGTGAGGTGTGCAATTTGGTGACGCGTGGAATCTGATGTTGTGTGCTGATAATAAAGGTGGGGCCCATTTTCGTGCTGATGTGGTGCCTGGTAGGTGAATATCTTGTCCATTTGGTGACTGGAGGGAGAACGTGGCATTTTCAAACTATTTTGACTAAATCTGAGTCGTTCTCCTAGCCAACATTGCGATTAATCAACGAATCATATTTAAAAATAAACTGGTATTGTACTATAGCCATTTTATCTCGCACGAGTGAATAGTAATGACTGAGTTTGACTCTGCCTACATAATTAAATGCTAAAATTTGTGAATTACTATTTCCGTGATGTATCTCTACATTGAGGAAGAATTGCTTGGTATCGAGTGAAGCAAGCTATGGTTATGATTTCTTAATTTCACTACCTTGGATGTTCTCTGATTGAAACTGTAAGTAACACATACGCCATTTCTTATAAATTCAGAAGATTTTATGGTTGCTTGCTGGGAAATTCGTGATTGTTTCTTGTTCCTGTTCTTGAAGAATTGATTGAATAGATTCGCTTTTAGAGCTTGTCTAGATAATTGCTAGGGATTTTTGAATATTGAAGAATTTTTTGTTAAGGCTAAAGGAGAAAATTGTAATTATTTGCTATCTGAAAATAAGCAAACCCTAGTTCGAATTATCATTAGTCTACTATAAATGGCACCCAAGGCCCGAAGTTCTAGTTCTAAAACCACTACCAGGTCTTTATCCCAAGATATTATTGATTTGTTACAACCCTCTACTAGCAAGAAGTGGGAGGGAAAGGTTTTATTCTATGGGCCTTGAATATTGGAAGGATTGACAAACAAGCAATGTGAAATTCAAGATGTTGAGTTACCATACACCGGGTGGTAGTTGTTCTCCAATTGGTTTGGGAACAAGAATTTGTCGGTTCCTTTGTGTAACCCCTGGAGGTTAGACCTAGGTAAATTGGTGGTTCCTAATGTTTATATGGATGCAGATTTTTTAAAGGACATTGCTACTAGATATGACCCTATGGCCTAAATTGTCAGAACACATGCTGTTGTGCAAATGATTAAGATAACCAAAGAAGAAATTGCAGAGATTTTCAAATTGCACGAATGGAGTCAGGATATGGTTCCTGTTGACTTGGAGTTTTTTAGACAAGAATATAGAAATACTAGGGGTTTGTTCAGAACATCCTTTTTAATACCTCATTTGGTAGTTTCAGGAAGAGGAAAAAATCAGAAGAAGGTAGTAATTGGCAGGAATTAGCCCGAACCTTTTCCTGTGGACTATTTCTCTATTTATTTCAAGAAGACTATTTATGCTTTATGTCAATTTATGGGAGTCAGCTTAAAGAAAACCTTGCCTATCGATATTATGTATATGGTAGTAAATCTCCAACACCCAGGTTTTAATGTAATATATGATTTTTCCACTTATTTGGCAGAGAAGATGCACATGGGTCTGGTAGCCCTAAAGGAGGGGAAGAATTGGGTTGGATTCAGATGGTATTCCTTGTTAATCCACATGTTTCTGTATAGGGGTCAGGCTTTGTTCGAAAAAGATATGGAATTAAAGAAGAAGGAAGGAAACATTGAAATGCCTGCCCAATATTGGACTAGGATTCTTGACATGCATGATCATAAGTTTGACTATGTAACTTTCCATAATGTCTTTGGATCTAAATTAAGGGAGGCTCTGGTTCGTGACCGCCCAAGGATCCCAAAATAAATTCATGACCTATTGAGGCCGATGGAGAGAAGGCCTAAATTAAACATAATACACAATTGGGGATACATTATCCCTTATCATAATACCACAATTTTCACGGTTTTTGGCACTAATGTCAATCCAAAGGTTCTACCAAGGGAGGTGCCCCTTAGAATTGGATTTTTGGAAATCATGAGGCAGTTGGGGGGTGCTCAGGAACTACACTTGTCAGCTGAACAAAAGAAAAGTTTTTTTTTCCCTGAATATACAACATTTGTCATTTTTTTATGGCAAAGGGAGGATGGAAGGAATTGCATAAATTACTCAGGCCTTATAGGCTAAGGACTATGCACCCCAAGAATCATGATCTGAGGGTTTTATCTCTCAAACGAAGGCAAAACATTGGACAAGAGCTTTTGTCCACAACTTCTACTTTCCTGAGGACACCATTAGGAATATTTTTTATTTGGAATTACAAGATGAGAGAAAGGCACTATACATTGCCTACTCTAAAGTGGTAAAAAGTAAGCAGGAGAAAATACCCAGTTTCAATCCCATACCTAATGCTAAAGATGAGTTTAGCAAGGAAATGTATGCTATTGATAATTTTGAGAGCTTGGTTGGGGTTTTGAAAGATGAAAGGGTTGTGGAAGAAAGAGGAAAATCACAAACCATCGAGGAGTACCCTGAGGTAAAGGAAGAGGAGAGGCCTACTTATCAGCCCCAAAAGAAGATAAGGGTTTTTTCTAGAAGAAAGGGAAGTAGGGCTGAAGATGTTGCTAAAAATATTGCACCATCTTCTTCAAGGAAGTCAGTACCAAATGTTGTTGATTTGGATTCTCCTCCAAGTTTTTCAGAACAAGCTTTCCCACCATCACCAAAGAGGTAGAGGGTTGAAAGAGTAAAGATTGTTGATTGTGATGGTGATGAGGATGATGACATTATTGTCACTCTGGATGAAATGCATCCTGAGATGCCATTGGACCCAGTTGATATTGCAACAGGTTTAGGTACAGTTTCTTTGAGGTTAGGAAAAGATGAAATCAAAGGAATAACAAGCAATGATGACTTGAGAATAGAAGCCTGCGGAGAGTTCATGATGAATGACTCTTTTATTCAAACCGGTGCTTTTAAAGATTTTGTGTGGAGATCACATATTGCATTATATGCTGAGAAGGTGGCACATGAGAGAAGCCTACATCCAGAGCTCCCAGAGAAGGTAATTCAAGCTAAGGTCAGGGAACAGATGAGAGACAAATTCAAAGCAATAACACTAGAGCAAGGCCAAGAATTGGTACAAAAAGGTGGAGTATTGCTACTCCCTGAATGGGATATCACTGATGCTGAGGTGTTTGACACAATAAGAAGGGATAATAAGCCACTTCTTGCTACTAAAGAGGAGGCTACATTGGCACTCAAGGGATCGACCTTTAGTGAGGAATGGGATGCATTGGCAATCTGGTCCCTATCCACTGGCTCTAAAAAGCCAATTGTTGCAGAACCTTTTGACTTCAGTGGTCACTTGGATGTGAGGAGAGTTGTTGACACCCTAGCATTGGAAGCTACTGATATGGTCATAAATGTTGCCAAATTCACTAGAGCAACTGTTGAAGATTTGACCAAGGATCGAGATACTCTAAGAGGCCAATATAATGACATTATTATTGAATATAATAAGAGTCAACAAAAGGTAGCAGAGTTAGAAACTGAATTGGTTTATTGAGGCAACAAATGGATACCATGAGATCTCAAAAGCAAGCCAGTTCTAGCCACACTGTTCCCGACCCACCAGTAGAGTAGTCTCAACCTCCTGCACAAGCACAATCTTTGGCTATTGTTCCATATAATATGGGACAAGTGCCTATTACTATTGAGAGGGCTACTAGCCCTGGAGGGGGACTTTCTAGGGAGAAATTGATTCATCAGGTTGAAGAATATAAGGAGATGGTAAAGCAAATCCGGGATGCAACAGAGAGAAGCAATGCAATGATAGTGGACACTATTTTGAAACATTTAAACAGAAGGGTCCAGAGTAAGCTAAACAATGTTCATGCAAATTATGTCCTAATGTTGTAAGCACTAAAAATGTTTCCAAGGGATAAAGAATTGGCCATCCCATTACTAAACAAATGGAGCCCTAGAATGGAGAAGTTGAAATTCATGGTAGTAGGGGAAAAACAACAATGTGATAAATATCCTATTGTTATTGCAACATATCAATTGGTCAAGGGAATTATTGAGCAGAAGTTTCGGGGATTTTCTGCACCAATGGAATCCAAGATTAAATTGTTGAAATATGTGTATGATGGAAAGGACCTATCCCCATTGCCTCATATTTTACATAGTCAAGATGAAGTCAAACGCCTACAAGTTTGGAAGGAGAAAATGAACAATATAATGATGTCTCAAACACATGAGATATGCAAAAATCCTGACATCCGCATGCTAGAGAATACATTGGAAAATTTGTCTTTTGTTATAAGTTTCTTAGAGAACTTTGATAAAAAGGCCACATTGATAATGGTAAAGTATGCTCCCTATCGAAACAAGGTTGATTAGGTTGTGTCTTTCTAGTGGCCTTCCGAGGAGGAGTTTGAATTATGGAAAAAGGTGTTCACTGATGAACTAGAATTATGAATGTTATAGTCGAGAATTGAAACTTGGTCATGTATAATACAGGTCTAGCCTTAGATATTATATTCTAAAATTGCATTCTCCTTTTGACTCCAAGTACAGGGTGTTGAGGTGGAGTTAATACTATAACGACTAAGCATGCCTTCGATGTATGGGGAGTGGCCTTTGGAGGGATGCTTTATTTCCTCCTTATCAACTAATGATGATCTTTGTCTTATGCTCTCCACTCGCATAATAGAATTGTAACTGAATCAGGAGTTAGTGGTCCAATTACAAATGGACATGTGTACTCTCCGACCTGAAGCTTGTTGGCTCCCTTGTTTTATAAAAGGGAATTCTGGGCCGAGAGAGTGGTCGATTGAAATATCCAAAATATGAGAAGTAAGAGTCTAGTAACATAGAGAGTATGAATTGTAAGTGCAGGTTTTAAATTTTTTTGAGTCATATTGGATAACTTTGTTAATCATGGGGTTTTTTAGCATGTTTGTATCAAACTCGTGAATATTTGGAGTTTATTTTCTCTCCTATTGTGTTATGTTATATGGATTTTTAATGAAATATCGATCAAAGATGATTTTCATTTGTTCTTTACTGTGAATTATGTTTAAATACAGCTCTGGTTCAAAGGATTGGTTAAAAGCTTCAGTTAACCAGTAAATTCATGCAATATAAAAAATAGGATTCATAAAGGAGTAATAAACTCAGGTATAGATATATGGGTTGTAATGCAATTCATAATAGATCATAAGTGTTCAAAATGAAATTTACCCTGTAGTTTAGATTTCTCTTTTGACTCCGTGCGCTGGGATATGGCATTGGAATTATGATTACGTTTTATTCTTGTATGTTTTGTGTTATGGCATCAGGATATTTTACTCAAACATTTCCTATCAATTTACTTTATGTGAAGTTTGTGATTCTCTGTTAAATGGACATGAGTCTTTTTTAAGGAATAGCCAATTTCTTGAAGGATTTCATCCTTTAACATTAATTGGGGATCTATCTGTTGCTTACCTGTGTGAAAATGAATTGATTAAAAGTTGTATGTTAAGAGCACATGTTAGGGAATACCCTCCTAGATTTTACAGAGTCCGAAGTGTAGGAGAATTAGCCTTATTTCTATTCTTGTTAAGTTGGCCATATTGTTCCTAGTCTTTTATTATTGAATGTGGTGAGTTCATAGGAGCTTCTAGGAAACACGTGTGGGTTGTAGTAAAAAAATGCCAACAGGTTCAATTGACAACATGATCTATTGAGTAATTACAAAGAATTCATGATTTGAAAATCTAGATTTTGACATGATCTATTGACAAGTAGGAAGTATTTTTCACATTGTGTCAAATTTTGATATTGTTATCAAGATTCAATTATGTAGTTTTACAAGTCAAACTCATTGGCCCATGTTTCATGAGTAGTGTTTCACAATAACCCATCTCTCATGATAATGAATGGTCCACTTAGCACTCATTGCATCTAAATGATTCTCAAAGCGATGAAGCACTACGCCTTCCTAGGAGGTCACCCATCCCAATATTATATGATCCATGATTTTATTAATAATTGATCATTTTGGATTTTGACAAACTTGACACATAAATGACAATTTGACAATGAACTTAATGTATCACAATTAAGTTTCAAATTGAGTAACGCAATAGAAACTAAAACAAATTGAGAGATTGTTATGAGGGTAGTGATGCAACTTTTCTAATTAGAGTGTATTCCATGAGATTACAATTCTTTGAGATATTTTGTCAAATAGTTCACAAGATTTTTCTATCCTCCCACATTTTACATAGATTTAAAAATGAAGTCTACAACCACAACATTTGAGAAAATTCATCTTCATATTATGCTTTGATGGATGTCCATACCTTGTTCCAAATCTCCCATATTAAGGAAATCGACAAGGATTTTGGTGAAGGTTGTGAAATTTGTCTATGCATCTACCAATTGCATTTGATTGAAAGTTTCTAAAACCTTTTAAAAAAATCCATTATGTATATTCTACAATCATTATAGTCCACAATTTCACATTTATTTGGTTTTGCATCTACCAATTGTATTTGCTTGAATTTTCCTACCGAATTTTTAATGTAGATCCATTTTGTGTACATCTTACAATTTGTTGGTGTTTTTTCCCACATAGGATTTGCAATTATCTAAGAGGTAGCCAACCTCCGTTATAAAGAACTATAAAGGCTAGTGGCCAACTAACAAGAGTCAGTCAAAGACTAACATCTCCTACACTTTTGGCTCTGTGAAACCAAGGTGGGTAAACCCAAGTGTGTTCATAAGAATGTTTCATGATTGGTAAGAACACTTCTTCTTACAAATGCAGTCCCCACTAACACTAACAGACAGTCATTACCTTGGTTGTGGAAAAACCAAAGAATAATAACAAATATCCCAAAGCAAGGAGACTGAAAATTATCATAAGATCTATATCCCAAAAAGAGATAGCAGTTGATATTTGTTAAAATGTTCGGGTATTGAATCACCGTGCTTAGAGTCACAGTCCTATACCTGAAAGGAATTTACCAATACTATCCAGTGCCTCATCCATTGGGTGGGAGTCATATAAAACATAATTTAGATGAAAATGAACTTATCACCATAGTGATTTGCTACCATGAGATTTGTCAGTATATTAAAATAATACTCCTTATTGAATCCTGAGAATATAACCATAAACATGCAATTTGTGTTCAAGCATTTGGTTAACTCATTAAGTTAAAGCAAGAGAATAAATTACACTTTAAACTACACCATTGAAACTGAATGAACAAACCCTTGATAAATCCATTCATAATCCATGGCCCATACACAGGAGAGAAAAATGTCTTAATTTTTTTAGATTTCTTTCGATATCAATAATTACAAAAGCATAGTATACTTATTTCATACTATTCCCAACCCAACATGATTTCCTACATAATACCTTCAAAATCCTGCATTACCACTAACTGTACCTATTCCAAGCCTTCGGACACAACAAAAACAACAACCCTTAACAATGAGCCATCAAATCTCCTTTATAGGATAGGAGAGCAACAAATCAATAGGCTACATTGTTCATTCCAAAATTGAATTGAATTTAGAATGAAATTCAAATTCACATTCCTCATCATTAGAAAAAACCACAATCAATTCAAGGAATCAAAACAGTTATACCATTGTAACCAACCAAAGCTAAAGACAAAAGAGCGTGGCAGGCATGCATACATCCACATCAACACACCACCCAAAAGTAAAAAACCTAGCAACTACAACTACTTGCAAGACACACGACCCTGGTAGAGGCGATCGCTCCTGGTCCTCACTTCAGTAAGAAGCGAGACTAGCTTCCTTTTATCCGCTTTAACACATGATCTGGTAGCATGGCACGATGCCATCATAGTTATTGGGGCAACTGTGAGGGGCTCTTCACTGACCCCCAACAACTCAGTCATGGACGCCAAGTAATGCTGGTAAACCAAGTTAGTTTTGGACCCATCACCATCAGAACTAGAAGACAACACCAATGGGGACTTGGAGCTCCCCGACCCTTTATAAGCATCATGGAAAACCTTGAGCTTACTAAGGATAGGTTGTACCCCATTAGGCTGCAAATTTCTCACCCCGAGTTTGGTACTTCTGCGCACAGCCAAATGGTCCATTGCAAAGAGCACCTCACAAAATACAAGAGAGACTCGACCACCTGAAAAAAAGACAACTCAAAATGTGATGATAATACTAGATAACACAATGAGCATTTATAGAGTTAATTGGTGCGAGAATATTAATTGCTCGAATGCAGCACCAGCATTCGAGCATTTTATTGGCGGATGTAGCCACCACAAATTATTCCTAGCTTGTGAAGGTATGGCGTACAACCCATCATTGCATTTATCAGGAGAAAATTGTTCACATGTAGGAAAATCAGGCGAGGATCCACTGAAAAAACCCATGCCATTAATGAGAACAACTTGCAGAGAGCAAGAACTCCCAACGCGGATGAACAGGAACCCAACAAAAATCGAACCAATAATGTGGATCGAACATGGCAAGTCGAACAAATCAGATTGAGTCAACAGTTGTTTGAAAATCCACATCAGTACCCTGGGAGAACCGTGCCCAATCACAACCCAAGAAAACAAGAGGTTGCAACTGGACAACATGTCCCATCTAGCCTTGTCGCTTCAAGAACCAGGCCATGTTTCACCTCTTCACAAACCTTGCAGTACCCTTAGGGGCCTTTAATCTGATCGTGCGAGATCCATGAGGAAGGATTATGATTGATCTCCCTCATTAATACCCCACGGATAGAAAAAACCCACCTTAAACCCCAAAACCCTAGCCTCCATCCATATAAATTTTAAGTCCCACCACAATCCTTGTACGGTCCACATGATTTTTTTATCCTTTGTTGAAGAAACTATTACAATATATTTCTTATTTATGTACTTATTTTGCATACATGTTTATAAAAGTTTTAAATTATTAATAATATTAATTTTTACAAGATATTAAAAGAGTGTTGATTGTAAAAAATATGAATCCTAATGTGAAAATGCAAACAATGGAAGCAATGACTATAACACATAAATTTTTATGTAGTATCCAATTCAAAGAATCATGTTACCCTCTACCTTGAATTTTTTAGTATAAAAAGCTAAGGAAATGCTATAAATAAGATAATAAGTTGACTATTAGCATATACCAATTTTCATAGAGATGTAGATTGTTGGATGTTGTGGTTGTGTTGCTCATGATATGTGGTTTTCATTGATGTCAACACTATTAGCATTAATGTCTTAAAGGTTGTATATGTCGAGGATATTGAGAAAATTAAATAAATATGTTGCAGATAGTCTATGAAGTTGTGGAGATCAGAGTGGTGGAAATTTTTGTACGTTGGTATTCTAAAGTCGTGTATTAAAGGGTTTGTTGTTGAGCCTATCTAGTATATCCTCTAGAAGTTTCAGAGGTGTGCATCAAGATTGGAGCTAGTTATGAGTTTTTGTGTTCCTACAGTTATTTTGTTGCTATAGTTGGTGTTTATGAAAGAAGAGAATGTAATTCTGGTGAATTGAATTTTTGTGTATGCTCTTGAGATGTTCATTGATGTTTCTTGATCTCATACTCTATCATTGTGGTACATCCACGTTGATGAGTGTGCTCGTGATCAAATATTTTTCCTTTGCATGTTCGAGTTTTCATGTTCTTGGTTGACATGATGGTGGTAGCGTGTTGTAGATCCTTGTGGATTAATTTTTGAATGCTTGGCATGTTCGAGGATGTTGATTTAGGTCTTCATTATGTTGTGACCAATTTAGGTTGGTGCCCATTGAGATTTTTTCATGAATTGGGCCGATAGTTTGTATTCATCTATTATTTATTTTTGGCCGACAGAGTTGTTAATGTAAATTCATGAAGTGGATATATAAGAGCGATTGTTTTATTCATTTAGAGAGAACATATGTGAAGTGTATGCAAGATATGTGTGAATAAAGATTAGATCATTTGAATGTAGAGAAGAGTGTGAATAATTTTAAGGAAAGTATGAAGAAGTATTTATGTGCCTAACTGAAACTGTCATCGGGCTTTTGAAGAAGCTAATTTCTCAATTCGACCTCATCAAATGGATTTAATTTTATTATCTTATGTAAGGCAGTGAGCCTTCCCTTTGAGTAGTGAGCTCTAGGCAGTGTTCCTGAATGCATGTGCATTCCTTATTCATTTCTTTTATACTTTTAACAGGGTATAAATTATGGATTAACCTTCACCGTGGTTTTTCCCCTAACAGGGTTTGTACACAAAAATCTTGGTGTTATGTGTGTTTATGATGTGTTATTGATTCATGCTTTCATTGTTAATTATTAGATTTGAGATTAAAGGTTAATAAGGTTAAATAAGTTTCAATTTTGTAACAACTGATTCACCCCCCTCTCAGTTGTCTATCCTTGTTTTCCAACATAGATAACTTCCATTTCAAAACACACAAAACAATATTCAGTAGATAATCAACCATCTTTCATTTGTATAGTGATTATTTTATCCCTACAGGAAACAAGTAGAATATATAAAGAAAACTAACAAAGCCACAACTACCCCTATGTTGTAGTTTGGTGTGCATTCCTTCCTCTCCCTAATCTTCTCTGATTATTTTGAAGAGCCCAAGTGTTGTAACTAGACTATGGTTCATTCTATGTGCATGTAATTTTGATCTTGATAGAGAAAATTAAAAAAATATTAATCTATCAATTTGTTTTAGTGTCTATTGTGTTATACCCAATTTGGGACATGGGGTATAAAAAAATAGACACTAAAATAAATTGAGAGATTACAATTCTTTGAGACATTTTGTCAAATAGTTCACAAGATTTTTCTATCCTTCCACATTTTGTATAAATTTTAAAAGGGCATCTACAACCATAACATTTGAAAAAATTCATCTTCATATTATGCTTTGATGGATGTCTATACCTTGTTCCAAATCTCCCATATTAAGGAAACCAATAAGGATTTTGGTGAAGGTTGTGGAATTTTTCTTTGCATCTACCAATTGGATTTACTGTTCAGGTTAGTGTTATGTTTAGAGTTAGGGTTAGGGGTAGGAAAAATAATGCTGGGATTAGGGTTAGATTAGGGTTTATGTTTTATGGTTAGGGTTAGATTTAGAGTTTTGGTTATGGGTGGGATTAGATATGAAATTAGGGTTAGGGTTTAGGATTACAATTAGGGATTATAGTATTAGGGTTATATTTAGAATTAAGTTTTAGGGTTATTGTTATGATTAAGGGTTGTTTTTATAGTTGGCTTAGAGTTGGGGTTATGATTAGGGCCAGGGATAGGGCTAGGGTTAGGTTTAGGGATAGGTTTAGGGTTATTAGAGTGAATGCAACTAATTAATAGAAGAAAAAATATTTAGGGTTAGGTAATTAGGGTTAGGTTTGGGGTTAGAGTTTTGGTTGTGGTTAGGGTTATAAAGATAGGATAAAGGTGAGGTTTAGGGTCAAGGTTAAGGTTTCGAGAAAAAGGGCTAGGTTTAAGATTTGGATTATAGTTTAGGGTGTAGAATTTATCTTTAGTTTAGGGTTACAATTAGGGTTAAGGTTAGGGTGTAAGTTAAGGTTAGTGTTGGGGTTAGATTAGAATTAGGATCATGGTTTAGGGTTTAGGGCTAGGGTTGTGTTTATGTTTAGGGTCACAATTAAGATCATGGTTTAGGGTTTAGGGTTAGAGTTATGTTTATGTTTAGGGTTGTGATAAAAAGGATTTGGGTTATGGTTAAGATTATGGTTTTGAGAAATAGTGTTAGGGTTAAAGTTATGGCTAGGGTTACATTAATGAGAAAATGATGGTTTACTTTCCAAGTAAGGGTTAGGATTAGGTTTATTGTCAGGGCTAGGGTTAAGGTTAGGGTATGAGTCAATCTTATGATTAAGGTTAGGGTTATGGTTATATTAGGGATATGATGTTAGGTTTCAAGAAAAGGTCTAAATTTAAGATTAAGCCATAGTTGGCTATAATGAACATGAGAAAAAATGGATCTAATTTCCTTTTGTGGGAAAATAATCAACTACGACTTAACTTAAATTTAGAGATTACCCTAAAATCTAACCATAACCATAAACCTAATCCCAAACCTAACCCTAAAGAAAAAAAATAACCTAACCCTAATTGTAGTGTTTGAGGCTAAGCTCAAACACTATATAACCTAACCCTATATAACCTAACACATAACCTAGCACTAGAAAAAAATTCTTCTCCCAAAAAATCTCCTCTACTTCTATTCACGCCTACTGGAGTTGCAACATTCAACATTGGTGCTTCAACCATTCATTCAAAGCTAAGAATTCCAATAAGATATTTCAATGAACTAGAAGGGACAAGAATTACAACTTTCCAAGAAGAAATATCACATGTCAGATACATATTGATAGATGAAATGAGTTTCTTTGGGGAGAGGTTTCTTGAAAACATAGATTCCAGGCTTCGACAAGCATTCCCAAAAAATAGTAACCACAGTTTTGGAGGTGAGTTCTGGATTAAAATTGCTAACTTTGATAACTTTACATTACAATATTTTTTATTCAATTCTATTATAGTTCCTTCTATACAAATTCATACTTATCAATTTAATTAATAATTTTATATTCAGGCACATCTACATGATTTTATATGGAGACTTGGCATAGTTACCTCTAGTAAATGACATGTCTCCATATGAAAGAAAAAGGTGAGAAAAGCTACTATGGGAAGAATTCAAAATGGTCATTACATTAAGTTGTGTTTTTCGACAAGATGGAAAAAATGAAGAACAACAAATATTTCGTCAAATTCTAACAAACATTAAGGATGTGAATCCCACAATCAACGATTGGATGTTGCTTATGTCAAGAACAAATGCAAGAACCAATGCTTCAGAGAACGAAGAATTTGAAAGCAGTGTTCATTTGTAATATAATTAATGATTTAACAATATTATAATTATTATTAATCTATTACAATATTAATATTATTAATAATATACCAATAATATTAATAATCTAATATAATTACTATTATTCTATAGATTATATATAATCTTAATATATCAAAAATGTCTTATAATTCATATAATGTAATATAATATTGTTATATAATATATTAATATTATAACATTACTATTAATCTAATAATAATATAATATTAATATATTAAATATTATATTATAATATAATATAAAATTGATAAATAATAATATAACATAAATAAATAATATAATCATAATACATAATATATCTCAATTAATATTGACATGTGTTTGTTGCCTGCATTGCTGCCATTGAAACTAGCTTATATACCTTATATATAATCTATATAATATATGCTGAGATTTATCATTTTCGAGGCATATTTTTCTTTGCTTTTTGCTTTTTTGAATCTTAAGGCAAGTTGGGACAGCAAGATTCTAATGTCGAAGCCAAGTTACCTGGGGTAGTGTGGGAATAACAACATGGAGCATAAAGAAGTGTCGAGTCATGCCAAGTCATGGCGAGTTAAGGTAGGTTGCAAGGGTAAGGAAACTCTACAAGGTGAGTTGGTCTCATCAAGATGTTAGCCAAGCTAGGAAGAGTCTGCAAATCAAGGGAAGGTCCCTATAGGTTATTACTAGTGATGAGAAGTCAAAAATGGGGGAGTCAGCCCAGAGTACGGTGTCATCCTACCAATGTCTAGTATTTAGAGTAATAACTTATATAGGGAGGTATGGTTGTTCAAGGAAAGGAGCACCATAGGGATGCAACCAGGTTGCACTAAGAGTCCATAGCCAAACACCAAATGGAAAGGGTATTCCAGTACTCTTCCTTCTAGGAGCGAAAAGAAGTAGCTCCTGGCTCGAGTCCCATAATGGCTTAGGTGTTCATCATAGTCTTAGGAGCGAGGAAGTCTCGTTCCGCCTTGGCTATGAAGTGAGGGGTTTTGTGGTGAACCCAACATCCTGAACCCTTTGAATGCAGTAACAGGGCCAACATGGGTTAGTTCCCAGACATGTCGTTGAGGGAGCTAGATGTTGGAATGATTTTTTTATGACTATCGATCATCCATCAGTTGATCCTGACTGTTCCCCGCAATCCCGTGATGACCTCACCACTAATTTTCAACCGATTGCGATATCACGGGTGAGTGCCACATGTCTCAACCGGCGGTGTCGAAGGAATAATCAAAGTGCTTTAATATTTATGTCAAGTTTTAATACATTATATGACAGGTTACTAAAGCAGCTGCGAGATGCACGTGCTCAAAATTGATGGTGATGTTATAATCTTGATGAAAAGTTGCTTGACGGTTATGTTCAGTGCTGGTGACTACTATGAATGAACACGATTGCCAATGGTGGAGATCAACGGTTGCCCGTCCTCACGTGATACAAAGATGCAAGGTGTTTATTGATTGCAATATCACAGGTGAGCGCCACATGTCTTTCCTTGGCGATGCATAATGTGGTGGGACCTTGGTGTTGAGATGGAGATTACATCAGCCTTTTGAAGGCACCCATTCGATAAATTCTCAAACACAAGAAGATGTGATTTTGGCCCTATTAGGAGAAAAAAAAAGAACAATGGAAAATATTTAAAAGTTGATTCTCAACATGAGAATGTATTATACTCATGAGGTAATAATAATTAAAAAATAAAAATGAATGTTATTATTATAAGAAAAAGGATCACATAGTGTGGACTTGTATAACTCGATCCAATGATGTTCTTGAGGGAGAACTTAAAGAAAAATCAAATGATGTTAGCTTAGACTATATATATTTGTTTGTTTCAATCAACATATTTTGTTTTGAGGAATGTAAAACTTAACGGAGGGTGTTGGAATATTAAGATTAACATTAATAAATTCACCTTACTAACTTGTTTATTTTTGTTATTAAATAATTATTTTTATTCTTATAAGATAGTAGTTCAAATGGGAAGGTATATTTGAAAGGCTTTGTAAAAGCCCATATTGTAATATATTCCCAAATGAACTGTATGATATAATTATTATTTTGAGTGTGTTTTGTGTGCAAACATAAGTTCTCTTGAATTTTCCAATATATTTTATATGCTCTATTATCCATGACTTCATGATTAATTTTCCACTTTCGACACTACTTCTTACTAACTTTGCAAATGGTAGTTTACTTCTACTTAAAACTTGTGGTAATTTCATTAATCTCTTGCTACCTCTGGTGTTGAATTGGACTAGTTATGTCATCTAGGATTTGTTCCTCAATTTTTTTAATTTTTTCAAAAAAAAGTAATGATGGTTATACTTGTATTACCATGAATGGACATAAATTTGAGGATTTTGGGTGTTTTCATTCAATTTTTCATGTTTTCCCCTTAGCTCCTACTTTATGTGTGTTTTTTATGGAAGCCTTTGGATATATTTTGGCTAATAGTATTTCATGGAACCTTATTTTAGGTGATACTTTTCTTAACTCTATAGCCCAACTATTCAATGGTCATTTTTATAATGACTCCTTTCTCACTCTCTTGGAAGACAAACGTGACATTATTTAGCATATTCAATGCCTAGATATTTTCTGGAAAGCTTTAAGGTCAAATATATAGTGGCATAAAACTCAATGTTATAGGAAATCATTCTTAGCCAAGCCCAATTGGTTCAATTCCTATGGATAGAAGAGGGTTGATCATAAGGAATTTTTGAGATTCCTAAGCATCTCTTTTACCTTTTAGGTTTCTCCTTCCTCTTTAAGGAAACATATCATTTCTAGAGTTGAGAAAAATTATCATATTAAATTATGAAGCCCCTTTCTTTGGCAAGGAGATTCCATGTGTGTTCAAAAATTCTTGTTGCACACATTTCTGTTACTCATGTTGCTAGGAACCTTGCAAATCCTCATATTTGAAGATTGAAAAAATCCAAAGGTATATTTTATGGCCAAGGAAAATGGTTTCACAAAGTATCCTAGGAGTTTTATTATTTCCCTCATGACTATAATAGGCTTGGCTTACTTTATATTCACTACTCTAAATGGTGCCATAACAGGCTTTGCTTGCTTTATATTCACTACTCTAAATGGCACCATAATTTTAAATTTAATTAACATACTCTAAAACCTAACTAAACCAGGTTGTAGCTCATCAAATTGGACAAGTGAAAGGTCAATACCAGCACTGAGGAAGAGTTTGGAGGAGTGAAAACAAGGTCAATACCAGCACCGATGAAGAGTTTGGAGCTAAAAAAAGGTCAATACCAGTGCCGAGGATGAGGTTTTGGGCACTTAGGGAAAATCGACGACCAAGGGACAATGAGTACTGTCAGTTTGGCACCCCCATTCTCTTTAACCTGCAATTTTCATGCCTAGTTTCCAAAGATCTTCTCGTACATTGCCCCCCCCATTCTCGTAAAATGGTATAAGATAAGACAAAAAATAAAATAGCTTAGGCCTTCACATTTTTATAGTGATTACTAGAGGCACATAGACCAATTCTTCATAATAGAAGAATTTGATCATACTTTTCCAATGATGGATTTATGAGAAAACCTTAGGTTAAATGAATAATTCCTAGCAAAGTTCTTGAAATCATGTCCAACCGTATAAGAGAAGACCGCTAGTATGTGTACTTGGATAACATGGAGAAAGGCTCTTTGGGCTCTTTCATCAATCTACGTATTGTTAAATTTTAACACCTAAAAGTGAGAATGCAAAATGTTTCCTAGGATGGTGGCCAATTATGCTTCTCAACACCTAGATTACAAAATCCTTGTCAATATCATTGCCATCACAATTAAACCTATTTCTTGAGATATAGTCATAGAGGTAAAAAAATTGGCTTTCTTGATAGTAGATACATTCTAGACAATTCAATCCTTGCATCGAAGATTGTTGAATGGGCCCAACAAACTACTCATGATGCCCTTAATATTAAGTTAAAATTTTGACAAGGCATATGATTGCATCAAATGTCCTTTCATTTATAAAAGGTTCAAATGGATTTATTTTCAACCCTAAATTATTATCACACATTCAAAATTACAAAATACCAGTTAATGAAGAACCTTCATTTGAAGGTGATGTCATCGTGACCTTTGAATGAAGAACCTTCATTCAAGAATGATACCATGTCAAGAATTTCAAATGAAGGTATTTTTTATTTTAAATATTTCATGTCCAAAATGATTTATAAAAGGAACCTTGGCATGAAGGACCTTCAAATGAAGACCTTAATTCAAAGGTCCTTCATTAGAAGATCCTTCATATGAAGGTTCCTTTAAAGCCATCCCATTATAGCTCTTAGAGATGTTAGAGATATTTTTGTTTCAAAGTAGAGATTGGAAAATCAAATAGTGTCACCATGACTCTACCAAGATATCCATCAAATTGATAAACCCTGACTTAACAACCACAAATTCACAAGAAAATTGCCCCTATCAGCCCTAGGGCATCAATTCAATGCCAAGTTTCTTGCTTTAAAAAACCCCTAAATGCAATGAACCTCTATCATACCATGATTCACACCAATCCACCAAGTTACAGTTCCAAGATAGTGGGTGGATTGGTGGATGTCATTTCTATTTAGCCCTCAAACCCTTACATAGGCAAAACAGGGCAGTCCATGTAAATCTAGTAAAGACGTGCCACTCTAGTCATCAAAATTCTTTACCAGTTCCTTAATCTTCCTACTCAAATCATCAAGTAAGGCTTGAAAACCTTGCAGTGATTTTACAAAAACTTGAGTAGGCCTTAATGATTGGGGCATGTTGTTTGCATCGAATCTAAAGGCCTTATCATAACATCTAGGTCATTGGCCCTAGGGATCCACTTCTCAACTAAAGGAAAAACTAATTCTTGATCCCTAGTAATGTTTCTTATTGAATCTAAGAATAAAGAATATAAAGAATAAATTGATGGTAATCTACCATCAACTCCCTCATTCAAATGCCTAAAAATTGTCTACAACTTCATTTTGCTTGGCAATTGCTCCCTTCTCACTTGCTTTTAGAGCTGCCTGTAGCTCTCTAATCTTATTAAGCATCTAATTTTTGGTGGGATCTATAGAGTACTCAACCTCCTCTTCAAATAACTCTAATGAAGGACTAGGAGCAGGAGTCTAGATGGAGGACCCAGGAGTAGAAACAATTGGAGAAGTTGGAGGTACTGATCTTGATGTAGAAGTTATGGCCAGGGTACTGGGAGCACTAGAAGACTCCCCCACATGTCTGTACTTCAACCTGTCTACCTCAGTTTGCAGCTCAACATTCCTTTGCTGCATTCTACTATACTCTCCAATAATGGTGTTATACTTCTCCATCAAAATTTTCTTCTCAGCTTCTTCTCTTTCAGCTGTCTTTTGGGCCAATTTGGCCACATTTATAGTCAAGTTTGTAGCTTTTGTAGTTAAAGTTTCAGAAGCTCTTTTGATTATTAACCCTCCCCTTAGGTTTGGGCTAATATCAGTAACATAGGGCACGAGCCAACCTAAACTTAGGAAGTAATAAAGTTAGGAAAAATATTTAACTCAATTTATAAAAAGGGGTCTGGCCTAGACGAAATAATGAGACATAATTCATTTTAATACCCACTCCAAAAAGGTAATGGCCAAATATATCTCACCCAAGGTTTTACATGGAACATTAGGATTTTTATGAAAGCCAAGGTAAAACCCAACCTTAGGTTCCTCCCAAACAATGTAACGAGCCAAGACAAGGGAAAAACATAAATGGAATTCAAAGAACAAGATTTGAAACTCCATCAAATCCACCATGATGCACACCAATCCACCGAGTTACAGTTCCAAGATAGTGGGTGGATTGGTGGATGCCATTTCTATTTAGCCTTCAAACCCTTACATAGGCACAATAGGGCAATCCCTGTATTTGATTGTTTAATCCCACAAAACAGTGATTGAGAACTTAAAAACAAATGCAAATGAAAGGGAACACATATATTTATCTACACCAATGATCTTAGAGCATTTAAAGCTTGTATGGATCCATACAACACAAAAGAACTTCAAAAAAATTGTAAAAACACAGAAAATTACTTCAAGAACATGGTATCTGATATGAAATTTTGGTATCAACTCCTCCAACAATTGCAATGGGATGGGAATACACTATGATAGAAGTGGGATAAAAAATGCATTGTTTGAAGCATTAAACCAATATGCAAAGATGAAAGAAAGTGCTAACCCCTTAAACTGAAAAAGTTTCTTTTAAATTTAAGTTTGTTGGGTAGCCAATTATTTTAAGTTATCAAATCCTACTATCATACATAATCAAAATGTTGTTGTTTCAAATGACTATGAGCACTAACTTTCACTATTTGAAGATGTTGAAACCTTTTCATAGAGAATTAGAACATTGATGCGACCACTCATCCTACTTTAAAACATACCAAAAGTCTCCTAGCAATTAGACATAGGAATATTTAAGATGACTTAAACATTTTTTATTGCCAAAGCATAAACTTATGATGACTTTACCAGGCCTAGTACACACTCCCTCCTTGTTAACCACTTAGACATATGGTAATTAAATGTAAATTTTATGCTATTTTTAGTCATGTAGGTATCCAATAAACCACTTGGTGGTGTTTCCCTTCAAGTTTATTTACTTGAATGAAGAGAAAAAGTCCTTTGATTATAATTAGAGAATACATTTGATACCTTGGCAGTGTAACTGGTGGACCATAGTCACATTTAACACTTTTTATAAAGTTTGGGAGTTAAAACGTTAAGTAGATTTGATTTGTGATGGACACATTTGGACGGTAGTAACAATAAATTGCAATCTATCAAGACTTGATTACCTTATAACCTGTAAAATTCTAGCGATGAAATGATAGATTAGTCATAATGTCACCTTCGGATCACATTACCATGAAAGAATTTCATCCAACATCCTTATGAGTGTAGGTACCACCAAATAGGTATTTTTTAGATTTTTCTTCCTTGAGTGATGGAAATTCAGGAAGAGAAGAGGAAAGCGAGACATGTAGTAGGTCTAAAAGAGGGAGATCAACTAGAGGTCAAAAGATTAGAAGAAAATTCCATAAACCCATGGAATTTTTTCTTGGTGAAGGGGGGTCATGTTCTTATGATGATGAGAGCATAGGCGACATCAAGGTGCCCTTGAGGTACAAACATTTACGGAAACAATGGATACCCAAGGAACTTCCTCCAATAAACACTGATCTTTGTGTCAATGAGAGGATATATCACATAACACCATTGTCATTACATGGTTTGGGCCAATTTTGCATGGATGGCATAAAGGTCTGTTATGAAAAAGTTACTGAGTTGATGGAGTATGTTGGACCTTGTTACAGTTACAAATATTGGATGCAACTGGTTCGATATACACAAAGTATGCGTAGGTATGCACTATCAGAAAATTATATACAACTAAAAGATAAGGATCAAAATAAAGGAGTGGCTAGGTACATTGATAGGAGGCCAAAAGCATCAAGGAGTATTGCAGGGTTTATAAATAGTACACGACTTGGGTCAACAAATAAGCAACCCAATTGTATATTCAAGGCGCGAGAGGGAAACCATGTATTCGTATGTGCAATAAAATCAATAACTACAGGGGAAGAGTTGCTAATCGATTACAATTTGATGCTTAGATACAAACACAATTACTATGGGGGTGGTATGTACTATATACCATTTTAACTAACCTCCAATTAATGACTCCAATATACCATTTTATTATTATGTTTTTTTCATAAGTCTATTGGTTTCATTTCAGTAATCTTTTTTATATTTATTTTTTTGTCACAGCAGGACATTGATCATATGAGGAAGGCTCTGAACCAGAGTGCAGATCACGATCCATCTTCAGGCACTTCTATCTGACAGGTTTACCTCATTGTAATTGTACAAATTAGATACGAGAAAAATGTTTTATTATTATGTTTTTTTCACGAGTTTATTGGGTTAATTTCGATAATGTTTTTAATATTCTTGTTGCAGTTGGCTAATCGGGGAAAGGCACCAAAAGTACAAGAGAGCATCCATATGGAGGTGCAGTCACTATTATGCGATGATGACATCACATTTTCCACAAACCCTGTGGATATGATGAGGAAGGCCCAAAAAAAATGCAATGAAGAAATCCTTAAGTTGGTATTCATAGTGCCTCAAACAGATGAGATAAGAGAAATGGTTAAAATATTGTCTCAGAGAGCACAAAAATTGCAAGTAAGCTATCATGAGATCTTTAATTATAACATAAGTTCATTCATGGTTTTATATTTGTACTCTTTTATGTCATGAACTAAAATATGTGTTGTTTTTACAGGATTATTTGTGTCCTCGTCATGTTGTTGGCCATGATCAAGGTACTGCAAGTGTTGCTCGAGAAGTAGGGGGCAGTACAAGTGTCAATCTTGATCTTCCTATGCATACAACACATCATCTGACCCCATCATCCGTACCTATATTGTCGACTCACATACCATGCAGGCATTCGATAGTGCATTGTCTGGCAACGAACACATGCCACTACATGTGTCAGTACCTGTGGATACAGAGGCTGCTAGTACCGGTGATGTTTTAGTAGCATTTCTTGGATCTTCCCGTATTATTAGTACGAGAACATTGCCGATCACATTTGCGGTGACCAAATATTTCCTTCCCATAAAGATAGAGAAGGTCCTAGGTACTTAAAAAAAATTTAATTATTATTATATATAATCCAATTGAAATTTACTTATTGATCACTCTTTATAGGCTAATGATCCCATGATCATTTTTCCAGGAAATGATATTTTTTATAAACATCTAAGTGATCTTACATTGGAGCTCTTTGGGCCCACCATACATACATGGTGGAATGCCCAAAATCAAGATTTAAAAGATGAGCTCATTAACCGTTTAGTTGTGTTGTTTAGTGATAAAAAATTCAACTGAACCAAGGTACTTAAGAAATTTGGTACTTATCTAAAGTATGTGAGGGACCAATATAGGTCACATTTATAGAAGAACAGAAAGTACGAACGTTCCCCTATGATTCTGGAGAGGGAGTGGAAGGACTTGGTGTCGGATGAAAAGGAGAAGGCTGAAAAGAAAAAAGAAAAGACACCACCGGGCCAAGGAAGGTATGTGATACTATCAACAATTTAATTATATACTGATTACTCTTTCTTTTTACATAATCTAACGTATTTCAATTTTTTCATAGGCTGCCTGACACATAGAAGGAAACAAAGGCAATAATATAAAAACACGGGCAACACAAACTTGGCTTTGGTGGTTATATGAAATTAGCCGCACGATTTGTAAGTATCAATAAATTAAATATTGCATCCAAATAATAAATTGCAAACAATTTTGGTTTTATCACACCATAGAAGCAAAATTCATGATCTTATGCAAAAATGCAGGGTTGTGATTTCAACAGAGTGCCCATAGAAGAGGACCTAAAGATTGCCTTCCACCAAGGCTATGGAGCCCTGACTGAACAGCTAAGAGTCTCGACTAGGCAAACACAATCTTCCACTGCATCCAACATGCAAGTAAATGAACTCAATAAAGTTTATTTCAAATTGAATGCTTGTGCAATCTATTCAATATTAATTTCCACCATAATAATGTGCCTATTTTTTTTACAGATAAACAATGATAATACTGCACATGACATTGGAATGCAGCCTGGTGACGGTGGAGCACAACCTGCCGATGAAGGCCATGGTGTGCATCCCGGTACTGGATGTACTCATGTGCTATACAAAACGTAGTATGGATTAATACAATTAAACATCTTTAATTGCATTTGGTGTATTAATCAATGTAACCTTTCGTGTTTCAACTTTAGAGCATGTAGAGCGTGATCAACATGTTGAGCATGATCAGGCTCGACAAGATCAGGAACATGATGTGGCTCCATCAAGTAAAGAGGACCACTCTAATGTTCTTTTAAACATATTTAATTGCAATTGGTGTATTAATTAATGTAATCTTTTGTGTTTCAACTCTAGATCAGGATTTGGAGGGTGTTCAACATGTTGAGCATGAGGCTATAAGACAATATTAGGAACATGATGTGGCCCAATCAGGTAAATAGCACCACTCTGATGTTCTTTTAATTAATGAAATGCGTGTAACAATAATAATAAAACATATCAATTTAAAATTTCTTTGCTATTGCAATAGACCCCCCCTTGCAGCCACGTCCATGTTGTGAGTACATGAATAGGCATACATTAAGATCATGAGCAGAGATCAGAACAACTCAAGGGGGGACCAATGATTTTGAAAACAATACTCCACTTCAGCTTTTTTTAGCTACAAAAAAGAAAAAAGAAAAAAAAGTGATTGTAATCATATTATGACAGCCATATTTTTGATAATATGTAAAAACTGAAAAATTGAAATATGTTAATGAATGAATGTGAATATGTTAATGAATAAATGTTATATGTTAATGAATGAATGTTAAATGTTATTAATGGATGAATGAATGAATGTTATATGTTATTAATGGATGAATGAATGAATGTTATATGTTATTAATGCAAGATAAATGAATGAATGTTATATGTTATTAATGGATGAATGAATGATTAATGTTATATGATCGGGTATGGGGAATTGAGAGTGATGTGAGGGGGGGGGGAGGGGCCAAATGAGATTCCACCTTCACGTGGTTGGCCCTGTTAACTAGATAATATTAAACTATTCTCAAAACAAAGAGAATCTCCATAAGGTAAGTAATGCACTTTTCAATATAAGAAATGCATCGTTTCAAGCATCAAACCAATATGCAAAGATGAAAGAAAGTGCTAAATTTTCACTATGAACATTGTGTTGTTTGTGGATTTGGTTTCAAAGCTCTTTTTTTTATTTTTATTTTAGTGGTCTCTAAAATTTGACTTTTGTGCATAACAGGTTAGTGGAAAATTTGACAGCTCTGAATGGTTTAGAGGCTCGATTGAGATAGATACATGGATATTTGGATCTTGTTGTTGATGGGAGGCTTCGACTTAACCATGAAATTTTGTACCATCTGCAAGTATGCTTAAATATCTCTACTTACATTCATTCAATTTACTGTAGTATAATATCTGACAAAAATCTCCTTTTCATTATACTTAGATGGATTTTCATGCCCTATTCCAAAGCACATGTTTTAAAATAGGCAAGAAGGATGTTGGAAAGGGTTAAGGAATTTGGCTTTACACCTGCCAATTGCATAGTTTACTTCATTCATATAGCATATTGCCAATGCGTTTCACAATTGTTGGAATCATATCCTATAATTACAAAACTAGTAAAATTAAAATATTTAAGTTTCAAATATGGCATTACATATCTTTCTATGAATTTTTGAAAGAAAATATCAAAATGGAGAAGAATTAAAAAAAATAATCTACATAATTTCTAAGAGATCAGGGATTTTTTTTTGCAGAGTTATCTTGAATATATTTAAGACAAAAGTAACTTATATAGATTGAAGCAGAATATCAGTAGTCTAAAATCACCAGTCAACACATCTTAGTAGTATCTCAATTCAAGAGAACTAGGTCCACTATCCATTAGCCAGTAAAACAAATAAAATCAATTCATAAGATTATTCTATTCTAATAGGGTTGACTGGTTGCTTGTTTCTTTTTGATTGTCAAGAAGTCGTCAATATACACTTGGTTTTCCCGCCTTCTCTTGCCTCGTGGCCAGAGAGTTTCTGAAGAAGGCATCAAAGTAACCTTCAAGATTGACAATGGAAATGAGTACAAGGTCAGTATGACTTAATGCTAATTGGGTATGATTTTATTTGTTCAAGACCAATTTCGATTCATTTTCTGCTCACACTACTTTTATTTACATTTATGTTTTGCTAATATCCATTTTCTTTTACATTCATATTCTTCTATACATATTGTGTTTACAATAATTTTTTCCTTAATTTAATCTAGGGGAGAGGACCCAGTAATTGAGAAACTTTCAATGTCATGCTGTTAGGATTTACTGTGAAGCTAATCCAAAAATTTTCATTGCTGCTCAAGGCCATATTGCAGTGTTTTCTCTAGGAAACCCACATGATCCCCATCAGGTATCTTCGTTTAGTAGTCTCTAAATTTCTTAGAATAAATCAACAACCAGTTTGTCTAAATGTTGCTCCTTGTTTACACATTAATATCTCTTTTGGCAGCAATGGATAATAGTGGATTCATGGGGTCTTAAAGAGAAGGCTCTCAAACATGGAGATCAAGAGTGGAACCAAGTAAAACCATTCATAATCATGATCATATTGTTTTATTGAATTTCTAAGAGCTAAGTATCCAGGATAACATTCTATATTTTTCTATTGAATTTCCAAAGTGAGAATAATTTTGGGTTTGCAATCCTATTTTTTAGTACACTAGCTAAGTATCCAAGATGCATTGCGGGTACTTTTTCTCACCAAATTGCTCATTTTCCACAAATTCAGATTATAGTGTGTAGTTTAATATTCACTAGTTTGATTTTTTATTTTTTAGCAAAATTAGAATCCAGTTCGTAGGTTGTGCTTGTTGTCCATGACAATCCCCTTGATCTCATGACTTATCATAGGTTTTATATTTTGCTCCAATTTTTTTATCAACATCAAATGTGGCCATCATAATATCATCCATAGCCTCCATATTATACAATTATTCATTGCTCATTTCTCATACATATTAACCAAATAATGCAGGCCTAGAGATTGGACTACAGATGTATGCAAAAAATGATAAATCCCTGCCTCTATAAGCCTAATTAAACACAACAACTAACATGCAGTCATATGACTGTCCTTTTTCTACCTTGTAAACACTTTCAATGAATACAATAATTTATTGAAATGCAAAGTTGAATGGCCTCTTAACTCTTGACACTAATGTCATTGCATTTGTCCAAACAGATTAATCATATTATGATCTAAATTTTCATAATGAAGTCTTCCAATCTGTCCTTTAAATCTGAGCATTGATGACAATCCATCTTGTCTTTTACTACCCCTATTAAATGCTCATGGTCTTGGCACATCAACTTTCTCTCGTTGACTGACCTATCCTTATGTCCTGTCATTATCCCTATGGATGCACTTTGGTGCCTCCTACTACTTTTATATATCGCCCAGAGTCACCTCGATAAGTATTTCGATCCATTTATATCTTCATCGACAAGAGATCATAATCGCTAGGATATTTTATAGTTTCCTCGACGTGGTGAGTCTCCTCGGTGATTATTCTTTCGATCTAAACTATGTCACCAAGATTCTTGCCGATGTAATCTTATCAGCATCACATAGCGGGTCGGGTAGACATTCAAAACTTACTCCGATGGTATATGTCTTGCCGATATTCTTGCCTCGTGCTTTGTCGATGAGTCAAGATGTGTATCTCGCCGATGGAACGTCATCGCTGAGACCAAAATCCGATCCTCCCGATATATATTCTCAAGTAATTTTGATTGTTGTAATAGTCTTGATCTTTCACCAATATGCCTACATTTCAATGAATGGTTTTAAAAAAAATAAAATTGCATTGTTCGGTCAAAATTGCGACGAACCGCAAAAAGCGTCCGACGAATCTGCAATGTATCCGACAAAATTTCACCGTAATGACTTGCCTATTTCATCGCAAGTTTGACAAACTTATGTTGTTAATCCAACAGTTTGGAAAAGGTATGTCGCTCGTGCTCTGGGTGTTGTTCGTCGCTAGAGTGACGAAATTGTCATCTCGGTTCCGATGAATGTATGTCACTGCTCTGATGCTTCAGTGACAGTATGTCACCCGCGCTCTGGGTACTATTCATCACTAGACCAATGATATTGTCATCTCGGTTCCAACAAATGTATGTCGCTGCTCTGACGCTTCAGTGAAGGTATGCCACCCATGCTTCGAGTACTATTCGCCGCTAGACCGATGACACTTTTGTCTCGGTTACAATGAATGTATGTCACTGCTCCAATGCTTCAGCGATGGTATGCGCCTGTGGTCCAACCACTGTTCGTCACGCGATCAATAAAGGGGGTGTCACGGTTTCGACGAGCTTGTGTCATGAGGTCAACATTTTACAGTCCGTCGGGATATAGATGAAAAGTGAGCGACGACGCTGATTTCTACGATTCATCGGTCGACCGACAATAGATCGTCGAAATTTTGATGAACGTTCGTTGGAAATTGGGGTCAAATTCAGTAGTGGAAATTTTCCATTGAATGCATTAAACATGTGTTTAGTACTTGAAGATTAAATATATTCTACCATATATAATGTCCCCCTTTTTTTCTTTATTTACTCAAACAAAAGTGAACACTAGGCCTAGTAGAACCAATAAAAGAGACATAAAACATAATTTTCAAACATGATCAATTTGGTCTTTAATTATGATTATAGGAAAAACAAATGAAAATTTTAAACAATATAATTTAATTCACCGAGCAACCATTTCAAAAATAAAGTCAGCAGGTCCAATGGTAACTTGTTTATATGAAAAGAATAGTTTCATGTTTAAGAATTACATGACACATTATTCAGTATGCTCATTTGTCTCTTCGACAAGTCAAATTCTTCAGTGAAGGTTTTTTCATTTTGTTCACTACTCTTCCAAGGCAAAAATTTTAAGCACCTAGTAAAATTAGAACTCGTTGCAAATAAAAGAAAAAAATTATACAATAATCTGACCTTTCAGTTCATTCTTTGACATCCAAGTACATTTGTAGGTGTGAAGATGTTTTCCTCCATGTCAGATCACAAATAATGGTTCCCGATACAAGGGAAAATCAGAAAATGAGCATAGTTGATGACATACAATATGTTATTCACAAACATGAAACAAGAAAGCACACAATAAAATTTGTGAGAAAAAAATATATAGGTGATATATTTTTGCAAACATTAAGACACCAAATTTAAATTTTATGAGCTACCACAATACACTAGAAGTCCATGAAAAAACACAATAAATTTTTACAACCATCCCCCATTAACCCTTGTAACAACAACCAAGTACCATAGGCTGAGAAACAAGCCACTTACTGGTAGTGCCCTATCACAGAACAACAAACATGCAAGAATAAAACCAAAAGCTACTAACATATGAGATTTTAATGCCACTTCGTGATATGTGTTACATAGCTAGTACATACGCAAGCAGACAATGCATAGTTGGTCCATGAAATATGAAGCAAGTTCTTGTTTTTTCCTTATTGTTTATTGCAAAGTTTACATGTTTTTGGATATTTGTTGATGTTTCTGGCATGTGTGAATCTATGCAATGCTTGAACAAGGGTGGAGCTGAAGGAACAATGTGCAACTGGTGTGGATATCGTCTGCTTGTTTTTGATACTTAATAAGTAGAACTGTTAGAGGGGAAACTGAATGGTTTGAGCAAGGTCTATTGGACTGTAAGTGTGAGATGTATTACAAGACTACTGGGCACATATGTAGTAAATGCATAGATAATCCATGAAATCTTAGGTAATCGTTGCATTTTTCTTATGCTTATAATCATTTATTTATCATTCGTTGAATACCTTGTGGGATTTTTAGCTCTTGCTTGCAGTCTTGCATGTTCCTTATTTTGTAAATTACAGTGCCTATCGATGGCTTCAGTGTGTGTTTATGACACTTGATAACTAGAAGTATTGCTCATTTTTACAAGGGCTAGCAGGACAATTGCGTACATTAAATTACATATGCTTTAATGCATCATATGCACACACAGTTGAAAAAACTAACATATAGAACATTATTCATTAAAAGTAAACACATAAACATATGATAAAATTTGCAAAAAAATAAACAAAAGTAATAATTTTTTGAAAACGTTAAAGACATTGAATACAAACTTTAAAACCAGTACAAACACAAAATATTCTTAATAGACAATAAAGTAACGCAAATAGGCACAAACCACAACTTAAGACATATGTCAATGGACAATAAACAAATGAAAATTTGCACAAATAAAACTGATTGCTTATGTGAAATACCAAGACTGATCTTCTAAACTATGGAGGCATTGAATGCATTTATTATGTATTCATTGCTTGGATAGCAACTAGCCTATTGCCAAAATTTATAAAATTTATATTATTTGTCTGAATGTTTATTAGAAATTATCACCTTTGTCTAGTTTTTGGCAAATTTTATGATATGTTTTTGTGTTTCATTTTTATGAGTAACATATTACATGTTTCTTTTCTTAATTGTATAAGCATATAATGCATTCACTATGTATTCATTGCTTCACATATACGGCCACAATAATATTTAGCATTCTAAAGTCACCAAAGCAATTAAACAGTTTATGTTATTTACAAAAAGGAATTGTTGAGTGTTTTTTTTTAGCTTCAGGTTATAGCCAAAGATAGAGAAGAACAATCAACAATGCCTTGTAGAAAACAATGTAAATTGTATAGTGTCGCAACCATCAACACAAAACAAAAGTCTTAAATAAAACAATGATGGTTTCAACAAAGACCTAGAAAATTATTTTTCCAACAGTGGCCTATCAATAGGTGGAAGAACAAATATAGATAAGTTTAAATCTAGATACATATATTTTTTGCCTGAGAAAACAAAATAAACATCACTTGGCACAACTTGTGACAAAAATATTACTTCATCTATGGGATGCATATATTGGCGATGGTTGCAATGATAGGTTGCATTCAAAACTTAGCATAGTAATTCAACACTCTATGTTATTTTCAATAAGGTGGGTTGGTGGGTACATAAGCAGTGAATGCATAGTAAATTCATGAAATGGCCCCGCAGTCAACAAGACCTTGGTCAAATTTTTAACTTTTCCCCTGTTTCAATGAGATTACAATTCTTCTATTAACTACAATACATGTATTATTCAATTTTGTTAAAGTAGATTACCAAAATAAATGGGCACTATATATTTTGAACATGTTTATTCGCTAAATGCAAACCATGCCACCTCTGAAGTAGGATTATAGATACTGAAGTAGTCAATGCATGTTTAATGCATTAAATGGTATAACAAATAGATCGGAAACAATAGTCTATTAAATTCAGATAACATAGAAAGTGCATTAGCCTTTTCTAGCATATAAACAACATTAGAAAACGTGTTAAGAAATATGATATGCTATATGCCAGTATAAGAAACAATTGCAACACTACTCTTTTCTTGTTGCAACTAGAAATATTATTCGATGTTGTAAGGCCTAGTTGTACAAATAGGTATAGTAGATAACAAATGACATGAAATAGGTAAACAAAAAACATGTTACAATACAATTTAATTTTCCATAAAAATTTTAAGAATAAAAGCAACTATTTGAAAACCAAATTCAACAAAATCAATAATATATAATGTCCCCATATATTTTCTTAAAGAAAAATGAACGAAAATGAAAAATTGACCTACTTAAACCAATAGAAAAAGAGATAAACAATAATGTCCAAGCACAAAAAATATGTCTTAAAATCTTTACTTAAGGATAAAGTCAAAAATATTTTAAACAACACAATCTCATTGGCCAAGCACCTAATTCAAAAGAAAATGCAATGAATGCAATAGTAAGCCTGCCTATCGTCAAAAACTAACAATTGCAATAGTAACTTGATTTTCAACAAAAAAAAGTTTCATGTTTATGAATTGCATTCCATGCCATTCACTATGCTCATCTGTCCATTCAGTAAGTCGGATCCCTGAACCAGGTTTCTCCTTTATTGTTCACAACTCTTCCAAAGCATAAATTTTGTGCACATTGGAAGACTTAAAATTCATTGCAAACAAATGAGAACAATGATACAGGAATCTGACCTTTCAATTCCTTGTTCAACAACCAAGTACATACTACAACAACAAAATAGACAAATTAACACACTCCACGACATGTTATTTTGTAAAAGTGTAGTGGTCGTGAATGGCTTGGCTGTTCATTTACGACACTTGATAACTAGAAGTATTGGTTATTGTTAAAAGGGCTAATAGGGAAAGTAAGTACATTAAATTACATATGCTTTAGGCAAGGTCTTGTAGGTTGTGGAAGTAGTGAATGCATTAATTATGTGTGTATTTCTTCATTGGCTATTACCCTATCAATAAATATGATGGTTGGTTGGTGTTAGAAGGGCTAATGAGAAACACTTGCAAAAATTTATAATGTTTGTGTATTATTTTGCAAATTTTATTTTGTTTCTATGATCCAGGTTTATGAATAGTGTATTATTTGCATGCGTCTCTAGTATTCATTTGCGTATAAGAAAAATAACAAAGTACAAGTAGATGATTTTTTTTGCTGACAGGCTGACAGCCACTCAAACAATAAACAAAGAATTAATGCAATCACTACAATGTTATCCCTTCTAACAACAATAAATACTTCTACTTATCAAGTATCATAAAAACGCAACCAAGCTATTCACAAGCAGTCAAACTTTATAGAATAAAAAACATGCAAAAGGCTAAAAAACCCATAAGCTTTTCATGAGTCAAACGACAATAAGCAGAAATAAAACCCACCACTCATCTAACATTTCATGAATTAACTATACATTCACTGCATGTGTACACACAATCCAGGATACCTTGCTCAAACCATCCACTTTCCCCTCTAACGCTTCTACTTATCAAGTAAAAAAAAAATAGACAAGCCACCCACCAGTTGCACATCATTCGTATGGCTCCTCCCTCGAACAAGCACTACATAGAATGACAAAAATGCAAGAATGCAACCAATAGAAAAAAAGTGCAAGATTCTCAACAAACAATAAAAAACAATAAGCAAAAACCAGCCCTCCAACACATGTCGCACAGTTGCTTTCCAAGCTTTTCCCATAGGCCACTAATGCAATAAACACATAGTTAATGCATTCAACTTTTATAGAATAACAAACATGCAAAAACACAACTGAGAGCCAAACAACCCACAAGATTTTGAACAAATGATAAACACAAAAAAAAACACATAAAAAACCCAACACTCACCTAAGATTTCATGAACTAACTATGCATTCACTTCATCTACACCCATATGCAAAAACACAACCAACAAGTAAAAAACCCACACGCTTTTCAACAAACGACACTAAGCACAAAAAAAACCCAACACCCGCCTAACATTTCATGAATTAACTATGCGTTTACTGCACGTGTAGATGAGCCACTCACCAGCTGCACACTGTTCCTACAACTCCTCCCTTGACTAAGCACTGCATAGAATGAGAAACTTCCAAGACAACAACCCACAACCTCAAACACACAAGCTTCTCAAGAAACAATAAACAAACAATAAGAAAAATGCAACAGCTGCCCCATTTTACATGAATTAACTATGCATTCTCTGCTTACCCATGCCAACTGTCCAACACATATTGTGAGGTTTGCATTTAATGCATTAAACATGCATTCACTACTTCAGTACCAACTCACCGCCAAAGCTGCCAAGTAAAATATTTGTCACAATGTATAATGTTCCCATATTTTTCTAATTTACTTAATGCAAAATCAACCAAAATAAGAAATTGACCTACTCAAACCAATAGAAAAAGAGATAACTGTAATTTTTAAGCACCAAAAATATGTATTTAAATCCTGACTATAGGAAAAAGTCAAAAATATTTTAGTTTTCCTCGTGGTATGGAGCAATCCCAATACCTTGTAGTATGTGAATTGTGAACAACTGTAAATGACAATGCTTATGTATACTTTGTTGCACTGACACGTTGTGAATGTCAAATGAATGCACTAATTGTGACAATGATGACGATGTTACATGTGAACATGTGATAATATATACTTGGAACAATTTTTTTTGTTGACCAATGCATTACAATAGCAGTATGTTGTTGCTATATACAACAATATTTTTTTAGATCTTGTTTACTGTAGAAAATTACAATGCATCAACTATGGCTACATTGCTTTGGTAGACACTAGCCTAATAACTAATCTTGTAAAATTTGGCTCACATGTCTATCCATTATATGGTAGACAATACTTTATTTTCTTATGTTATCATTTAAATGGATTCAACTCTACTGTTACACGTTTACACTATGCAATACATTGTATGCTACATAATAATTTACCTTGTTATGTTACTATCTAAATAGATTAAACTCTATTGTTATATATTTTTACTATGCATCATGTTCACAATTGCACTTGCTAAATTTTCTTTTCAACAGTTCACCCAATCTTTCTTACCTATTATTAAATATTCTATTAGCTTTCTTACCTGTTTCTTATTAAATATTTGCCAAAATACATAGAGCTCTATCCTGCTAATTTAATTAAACAAAAATGAGTGGTGGACTTGTTGGAATTTAATGCATTGGTTGTAGACTGATTAACAAATATGCCATCTCCAATCTACATTATACAATTGGAACACTAAACTCCTTTTATCGCAACAATCACTTGCCTTTGAGAAAAATGCCATGCAGATAAAGTGCATAATTGCACAAAGGCTAACACAATTTGCATTCAATTATTAATTTTAGCATTTACATTTGTAATACTTGCTTGCCCAATGAAATTTAATTGTCTTGCAATAGGTCTACTATTGATTTTTGTTTCAATAAATTAGGAAAATATGGGAACATTATATACTTGGCATTTATGAACATATTTTTAATGTTTCTAAAACATTATTTATCTATTTTTCTACACATATGGAGTAATCCCAATACCTTGTGCTAACCTGTGAACATGTCAAAATATAGACTTGCAACAAACTTGTTTTTTGATCAATGTGTTAGAATACTAGTTTGTCATCGCTATGTAGAGAAATATTGTTTTAGATCCACTCCATTGTAGGGACTTGCAATGCATTAACAATGGCTTGATTGCTTTGATAGGCACTAGCCTAATAGAAAAACTTGGAAACTTTGGATTCAATGACTGGATGTTTGCAAAAATCCATTGCATACTTTTGTTTCCCTTTAGATGTGATTTTTCTAGCTTTTGGTTGCGGTTTTGCATGTTTTTTATTTTGTAATAATGTAGTCATCGTCAATGGATCTGTTGTGTATTTATGATACTTGATAGCAAGAAGAAATTATTGTTATTGGAAGGGCTAACGGAGCAAGTAGGTACATTAAATTACATGTGCTTTGAGCAAGGTCTGCTAGACTATGAGGGCAGAGAATGTGTTAATTATTTTCTTTTTTCTTGAGTGGCTAGCACACTGTCAAGAAATCTTCGAAAGAAGAATGTGTGAGATGTGTTGTAGGGTTGGTGCATACAGAAGCAGTAAATGCATAGTCAATTCATGAAATATGCGGTGAGAGCTGGGTTTTATTTGTGCTTATTCTTGTTTATTTGTTATTTGGCAAAAAGCTTGTGTGTTTTTAGCTTTTAGTTCCATTCTTCGATCTTCATTATTCTCTGGTAGTGTATTGTTGGCGAGTGGCTTCTTTATGTGTTTGTGATGCTTCGTTGGTGTTGCAAGGGTTAAAAAGGAATGCTTGATCAAATTTATGATGTTGGTCTATTTTTTTACAATATTTTTATCCATTATTTATCGTTTGTTGGAAAGCCTATAGGTTTTTTAGTTGTTGGTTGCAGTTTTGCATGTTCGTTAGTTTGTAAAAGTGTAGTAGCCATCAATGGCTTCATTGTGTGTTTATGGTACTTGATAAATATAATTATTTCTTGTTGTTAGAAGAGCTAGTAGGGGAAGTGGGTACATTAAATTACATGTGCTTTGAGAAAGGTCGTGTGGACTATGGGGGCAATGAATGCATTAATTATGTGTTTATTGCCTGAATGGTTAGTACAGTATGTGGAAAGCTCATAAAGAAAAATGTGTGAGATGTGTTGGAGAGCTGGTGGATGCAAATCCAACAAGTACATAGTTAATTCATGAAATGTGAAGCGAGAGTTGGGTTTTATTTGTGCTTATTATTTTTTATTTGTTGTTTGTTAAAAAGCTTCTATGTTTTTAGCTTGGTCTATTTTTTTGTAAAATTTATTATCATATGTTTATCATTCGTTGAAAATACTGTGGGTTTTTTATTTGTTGGTTGTTGTTTTGCATACTGCATATATCATATTTCAATTTTCCATACTTAATTTTCCAATAAAATTTATTTCACATAGCTTATAATGTGTTTCTATTTCGCTCATTTTCTTCTACAAAAAGGAATGGAAGAATTGTTGTATGCCATACATGGGGAGTTAAATGATATATTTGACACATGAAATATTAAATTGATAATTGATTCAATTCTATTTGCATTTCTTTATGGCATGTTGGTACAAGCACACTTAATTCATGAAATCTTAGATGACTGCTGGCATTTTTTTGTGTTTAACCTCGTTTGCTAAAAAAACTATAGATTTTTAAGATCTTTGTTTTGCATCAATCTAGTCTTTGAGAATTGGCACAAATAAAATCTAGCACTTGCCTAAGATTTCAATAATTAACTATGCATTCACTGCTTTCCTACCCACCAACTCTCCAACACATTTCACACAATTCACATTCAATGGATCAAACATGTATTCACTGTTTGACAATCAAATATTTTCTAGAATATTTGCATTTAGACATTAAATATTTGCATCAATCTAGTCTTTGAGAATTGACACAAATAAAATCTAGCACTCGCCTAAGATTTCATGAATTAACAATGCATTCACTACTTTCCTACCCACCATCTCTCCAACACATTTCACACAATTTGCATTCAATTGATCAAAAATTTATTCACTTCTTGACGATCAAATACTTTCCAGAATATATAATGTCCCCTTATTTCACTAATCTACTTAAATTTGGACTATAAGAAAATAATTTATTTTTTTAAATAAGACAATCTGATTGGTCAAAAAACTAATTCACAATGAAATGCAAGTGATGCAATAGTAAAAAAACTATGGCACAAAGAGAAATATACATCAAACAATACAATTTAATTTGCCACCAAAATTTTAAGAACAACAAGTACCTATTTGAAAACCAAATTCAATAAAATCAACAATATATAATGTCCCCATATTTTCCTAATTTTCTTAAATAAAAATAAACGAAAATAAAAAGTCGACCTACTCAAACCAATAGAAAAAGAGATAAACAATAATCTTCAAGCACACAAAATACCTCTCAAAATCATGACTTTAGGAAAAAGTCAAAAATATTTTAAACAACACAATCTCATTGGCCAAGCACCTAATTGAAAAGAAAATGCAACAGATGCAATAGTAAACCTGCCTATCGACAAGAACTAACAATTGCAATAGTAACTTGATTTTCAACAAAAAAAAGTTTCATATTTATGAATTACATTGCATGCCATTCACTATGCTCATCTGTCTATTTAGTAAGTCAGATTCTTGAACTAGGCTTCTCCTTTATTGTTCACAACTCTTCCAAAACATAAATTTTATGCACATTGGAAGACTTAAAATTCATCGCAAACAATTAAGAACAATGATACAGGAATCTAATCTTCCATATCCTTGTTCAACATCTAAGTATGTTTGCACTGGTATAGATGTCTGCCTCCAACTCCAATTGCAAGTAATCATTTCTGTTATAGGGACAAATTAAAAAAATGACCACAGTCCATGACAAATAATACACTATTCATAGAACTCAACCACACAAACAATGATATTATTGCAAAAAAATAGACCAACATGATAAATATTTCTAAGAATTCTACATTAGCCCTTGTAACAACAACCAAGCATCATAAACACATAATTAACACATTCACTGCCCCCACGGTCCACACTTGCTCAAAGAACACGTAAATTAATGTACCCACTTGCCCCGTTAGCCCTTCTAACAACAATTGATACTTATAGTTAACAATTATGATAGACACACAACAAAGCCATTGACGAACACTGCACTTCTGCAAAATAACGAACTTGCAAAACTGCAACCAATAGTTAAAAACCCATAATATTTTCAACAAATGATAAACAAACTATAGTAATCTTTTCCAAAAATATACCAAGCTAAAAACACACAAGCTTTTTAACAAACAACAAACAAACAAGAATAAGCATAAATAAAACACATAATTAACATATTCACTGCTCCCACAGTCCACAAGACCTTGCTCAAAGCACATGTAATTTTATGTACCCACTTCCCCTGCTAGCCCTTCTAACAACAAGTAATACTTGTAGTTATCAAGTATCACAAACACACAATGACGCCATTGACGACAATTGCACTTCTACAAAATAACAAACATGCAAGACCACAACCAAGAGCTTAAAAACCCACGGGCTTTTCAATGAACAATAAACAAACGATAATAAATTTTGCAAAAAAATAGACCAAGCTAAAAACACACAAGCTTTTTAAAAAACAACAAAAAAACAAGAATAAGCACAATTCCATGTTAGCCATTGTAACAAAAACCAAGCATCATAAACACATAATTAACACATTTAGTGCCCCCATGGTCCACAAGAACTTGCTCAAAGCACACATAATTTAATGTACCCACTTGCCCCATTAGCCCTTCTAACAACAACCAATACTTCTAGTTAATAAGCATCATAAATAAACAACAAAGCCATTGACGACCACTGCACTTCTACATAATAACAAACATGCAAAACCGCAACCAACAACCAAAAAAGCCACAAGCTTTTCAACAAATGATAAACAAACGATAGTAATTTTTTCCAAAAAATAGACGAAGCTAAAAACACACAAGAGTTTTAAAAAACATCAAACAAACACGAATAAGCATAAATAAAACACATAATTAACAAATTATCTAACCCCATAGTCCACAAGACCTTGCTCAAAGCACATGTAATTTAATGTACCCACTTCCCCCGCTAGCCGTTTTAACAACAAGCAATACTTCTAGTTATCAAGTATCATAAACACACAACGAATCCATTGATGACAACTGCTCTTCTATAGAATAACGAACATGAAAAATTGCAACCAATAGCTAAAAAACCCACAGACTTTTCAACGAATGATAAACAAACAATAAATTTTGCAAAAAAATAGACCAAGCTAAAAATAGACAAGCTTTTTAACAAACAACAAAAAAACAAGAATGAGCACAAATAAAACCTAGCTCTCGTCTCACATTTCATAAATTAACTATGTACTCATTTCTTGTGCACCCACCAACCCTCCAACACATTTCACACATTTTGCTTTCTGAGCTTTCCAACCACTCAAGCAATAAACACATAATTAACACATTAACTACCCCCACAGTCTATAAGACCTTGCTCAAAGTACATGTAATTTAATGTACCCAATTCCCCCACTAGCCCTTCTAACAAGAAGAAACACACAATGAAGCCATTGACGACCACTGCACTTTTACAGAATAACAAACATGCAAAACCGCAACCAACAGCTAAAAAATCCAGAGGCTCTTCAACGAACCATAAACAAATGACAATAAACACAAACAACACATCGAATAATGAAACTAAAAGTTAAAACCACACAAGCTTTTTAACAAACAAAAAACAAACAAGAATAAGCACAAATAAAACCCATCTCTCACCTCGCATTTCATCAATTAACTATGCATTCACTGCTTCTTCACCCACCAAGCCGCACATTCTTCTTTCCAAGCTTTCCTGACATCGTGCTAGCCACTCAAGCAAAAAACACATAATTAACGCATTCTCTGCCCCCATAGACCAACTGACCTTGCTCAAAGCACATGTAATTTAATGTATCCACTTGCCCCATTAGCCCTTCCAACAACAAGAAATTATTCTAGCTATCAAGTATCATAAACACACAACAAATCCATTGACGACCATTGCACTTACAGAATAACGAACATGCAAAACCGCCACCAAAAACTAGAAAACCCACAAGCTTTTGAACGAACGATAAGAAAATGATAATAAACACAAACAAAACCCAACACTCGCCTAAAATTTCAAAGTATGGAAAACAAACGGATGACCCACTCACTTGTTGCACACTGTTCCTTTAGCTCTTCCCTCGTTCAAGCACTGCACATAATCATAAATGTCAGAAACAACAACACAAGCCTCTAAACAAACAATAAGCAAAAAAAGGTACTCGCCTCATATTTCATGGATTAACTATGCATCACCTGCTTGCTTACACACCAGTTGTCCAACACATATCATGAAGTTTGCATTTAATGCATTAAACATGCATTCACTGCTTTAGTACACACCAGCTCGCCACCAAAACTTCTGCTATATGCATCCCCCAATTAAATATTTTCCACAATATATTATTTTTCCTATGTCCCTTTATTTCCCTAATTTACTTAATTGAAAATGAAAAATCAACCTACTCAAACCAATAGAAAAGAGATAAACTGTATTTTTCAAGCTTCAAAAATTTGTATTTAAATCTTGACTATAGGGAAAAGACAAAAATATTTTAAACAACACGATCTCATTGGCCAAGTGTCTAATTAAAAAGAAAATGCAATAATTGCAATAGTAAACATGCCTATCGACAGGAACTAATAATATGGCTAGTAACTATATTGGGCTTATTTTGTATAAAAAGGGGGGAGTTTAGGACTTTAGGTAACCACGTGGTGAATTATGAAGCAACTTTTCTTTTGGGAAGGGTAATTTTCATGGTGGAGAAATTAGGCATATTGGGACGAAACTTTGAAGGTGTTGGTAGGAGATTGTGAGAGACTTAGTAATGTAGATTTTGAAGCTTGGATGATGTAAAAAAACATGTTAAAGCTTGGCGTCATTAATAAAGCGGTCCAACATTGAGAAGTAGACCTAGAGACGTAGCTCATATTGAGTGAACTTCGTTATCAAGCTCGTGATCTCTCTCCTTATTTTTTGTCTTATAATTCTCTTTCATTCCTTTCAATATTTGATTTCTTTTGAGTTCTAATTATGACATTTACGTAATTAGTAAAAGTCATTAAGTTGTGCAAAGAATTAAGTGAACTCAATTTTGTAATTTCAAAGGTTAAATAAACATAACCACGTAATTTTGTTTATGATCAAGATGTAAATTTAATTAGGAGTAAAGTGAAAATTATTTGCAACCCTTTAATTACAGATCAAAATCTTGATAAAGTGGAAGAAAATTTTGTAAGAAGAATGAAAAAGGGCTTTGATAAGTATGAAGGTAAATTACCATTCAAATTTTTTAGCTATGGAGGAATAGGTCATTATGCTTCAAGATTTCCAAAAAGAGATGAAAGAAATAAACATAGAGAAGGTAAAAATAAATAAAGGAAAGATGATCAAAAGAGCATATTATGTCAATGAAGATGCTGGTATTTCTAATGACGAGTCTGTTTATGGAGATTTTGATGATAATGAATGCTTGTTCATTTCTTTAAAAGATGAATCTACTCTTGAAATATGTGTGAAAGAAAGATCTCTGGAGAAAGTTGAAGGGAGTGTGGTCTTTGCTCTTCAAGTTAAACAAGAAGAGAACTACTGGGTTGTTCATAGTGGCTACTCAAATCACATGACCGGTGACAAAAGTAAGTTTGTTAAACTTGAGAAATATGATGGAGGCATAGTTAAGTTTGGAGATGATTTTGGTGCTAAGATCTGTGGGATAGGTACAATCAGCTTTGATGGCAAGCATAATACTGATGGTGTCTACTATGTTAAGGGTTTGAGACATAATCTCGTGAGTGTTGGACATATGTGTAAAAAGGGATATAATCTTGTGTTCAAGGATGAAAAATGTGAAATCAGAAAAGGGTTTGAAACTATTATTGTTGCTGGAAAGAATACTAAAGGAAACATCTATTAACTTAAAGGTGTTGATGGACATTATTTTATGTCTCATATTAATGACACTTGGCTATGGCATCAAAGGATGTATCATATGAATTTTGACAACATGGTAAGAATTAGTGTAGTACAAGCTGTGAGAGATTTACCAATAATTACAAGGCTTGTTAATGTAGTTTGGAAGGACTATCAGTTTGGAAAGCAAGCTAGAAAAAAACTTAGGTCAAAGGAACAATCTACTATTGAGCTAATAGAATTGATTCATACAAATTTTTGTGGTCCTACAAGGGTGAGAATTCTACAAGGTGATAGTTATTTTATTCTTTTGATTGATGATTACTCTAGAATGACATGGGTTACTTTCTTAGAGAGAAATCTGATGCATTAGACAAATTCAAGGCATTTAAGGCAATGGTTGAGAATGAAATAAATTTGAAAATAAAATGTTTGAGGTTTGAAAAAGGTGGTAAATTCGCCTCCAATGAGTTTAACATGTTTTTTGAAGCCCGTGGAATAAGAAGACACTTGTTTTCCCCTAGAACTCCTCAAAAAAATGGAGTAGCTGAAAGAAAGAATAGGACAATTCAAAAACCTACTAGATCAATGATAACATAAGTAGGTCTACAAGAAGTTTACTAGAGAGAAGAAATTCACACAACTGTTTATGTGTTCAACTAAGTTCAAATAAAAGCTAACATCACTAAGACTCCCTATGAGCTATGGTGTGGAAGGATTCCTACTATCAAGTATTTCAAGGTATTTGGAAGAAAATGTTATATCAGAAGAGATGAAGAAATATAGGAAAGTTTGATGGTAGATGTGATGAGGTTATTTTCCTTGGATACTCTACTAGAATCAAGGCTTACAGATGTTACAATAAAAGGCCGAGAAAGGTTGTAGAAAGCATAAATATCAAGGTTGATGAAGCATTGAAGAATTCAATTGATTTTGATGGATATGTGTTAGATGAACCTGATTGTAGAGAAGTAGAAGAAATAGTTGGAGAACAAGAAGTGCGGAATGAAGAAGAAGAAGCTCCAAAAAGGGTTCCTAAAACCCCTAAGTATGTGCAAAAGAATCATTCAGAAAATCTGATCATTGGAGACAAGAGGAAAGGTGTATTGACAAGAAGCAAAGCTACTAAAGTTGAGGTAAATTATTTCCTAATTTCTGAAGTCAAGCCTAAGAAACTAAGTGAGGAATGTAAAGATGAACATTGGATGAAAGCAATGGAAGAGGAACTTATGCAAATTGAGAAAAATCAAACTTGGGAACTGGTTCCTAGACCAGCAAACAAGAACATAATTGGAAGTAAGTGGGTTTTCAGAAACAAACTGAATGAGAATTGAGAAGTAGTGAGAAACAAGGCAAGGCTTGTGTGTAAATGCTACTCACAAGTGGAAGGTATAGATTTCTAGGAGAATTTGTTTCTGGTGGCTAGAATGGAAGCTATCAAAATGTTTTTGGCATTTTCTTCTCATAAGGATTTTAAAGTTTTCCAGATGGATGTGAAATTTGTATTTTTGAATGGTGAATTAGAAGAAGAAGTCCACATGGAACAACTAGAGGGAATCCAATTGTCAGATCAACCAAATATGGTATGTAGATTGAAAAAGGCTTTATATGGTTTGAAGAAAGCTCCCAGAGCTTGGTATACAAGATTGGACAAATATTTAATTCAACAAGGTTTCAACAAAGGTACTATAGATAGAAATTTATATTTCAAAATTGAAGATGACAAGATCTTGATAGTAGTTGTGTATGTGGATGACATTATTTTTGGAGGAAATGAAATTATGTGTAAGATGTTTGCTAAATAAATGCAAAAAGAGTTTGAGATGTCTATGCTTGGTGAGATGAATTTCTTCCTTGGACTGTAAATCAATCAAACAAACAAAGAGATTTTTATTTCACAATCAAAGTATGCAAAAGAGATGTTGAAGAAATTTGGGATGGATGGTTCTAAACCAATATGAACTCCAATGGTAACAGGCTGCAAATTGAGTAAGGATGATGATTCACCTAAGGCTAATTAGAGAAAATATAGATCAATGATTGGAGGATTGTTGTATTTAACTGCTACCAAATCGGATATCGTGCATGCAGTTTGTCTTGTGGCTAGATTTCAAGAGGATACCAAAGAAACACATGTTGCAGTTGTCAAGAGGATATTTAGATATCTAAAAGGCACTCCAGATCATGGCTTATGGTATCCTAGGGATACTTATTTTACACTAAGTTCTTATACAAATGCAGATTGGGAAGGTTGTACTAATGACCAAAAAAGTACAAGTGGTGGTGCATTCTTTCTTGGATGTAGATTGGTATCATGGTTAAGCAAAAATAAAGATTCAATTTCCTTATCCATTGTAGAGGCTGAGTATATTTCTGCAACATCTTGATGCACACAAGTTTTATGGATAAGACATACATTGAAGGATATCAGAGTAATGTATGATGATCCCATTTTTATTTTTTTGTGATAATACAAGTGCAATTAACATTTCAAAGAATCCAATGATGCACTCAAGAACAAAGCATATATCTATCAAGTATCACTTTTTGAGAGAGAAGGTTATGGAGAATGAAGTTAAGCTTGAGTATATACCTACAAAGGATCAAATTGCTGACATATTTACTAAGGCTCTTCCTAAAGATACTTTTGAGTATCTCTAGGAGAAGTTAGGGGTTATTGCCCCTCCTTTCTTGAACTAGATGCATATGGAGATGCATCCGTCTAGTGGATCTATGAATCTATCTTTCTTCTAGATTGATGTTGGTGGATACCTCTCATGAGGAGCAAGTAGTGTCTAGTGTTGTCATTGTGTAGTTAATTGGGTGTACTCCTAAGGGGGAGTATTCAGTATTGGTATAGATCTTGGTTCAATGTCAAAAGGAGAGAACAATGCAAAAATTTACTTTTCTTTTCCATTGATATCAAAGGGGGAGAGAAAGCATCATGTGAATTTTTTTATCTACACAGGGGATAGAAAGTAAAAGAAATCATGAGAAAGTGTGTTCAAAGTTGTTGTGATTTGTTGTGTTGTCTTTGATGGTTTTTCACATCATGTGTTTCCATCAATGACAAAGGGGGATATTGTTTCAAGTATGAAGGTTTTGTCATTTATGTCAATTGGTTATTGTTTTCATTGATGTCAACTATGTACATGGAAGCTGGTTATTGGCTGTATATGTCGAGCATATTGAGAAAATTACAATAAAGAAGGTTTACAGTTTTTTCATGTATAGTTGAGATGTTGAATAATTTTTATGAGTACATGGAGTTATCCTTATGTTTCTATGTTTGAGAGGTGTGTAAGAGTGAAGTATGTGCTACAATGATGTCTTTGGTACTTGGTTTTCAAGTGCTTTTGAGAAAAAATGATAAATAGTGAAGACAATATTATTCAGGTATTTAGTGTTTACTCCAAGATGTGATCCACATTTCTTATGGTTTGATGTTATGCTTGTGTGGATCTGAGGTATTGTTCATGGCTATTTTTAGTTGCTATATCAGTTATTTGGGCATTTGGATTATCGTACAATGCGAGATATTTTCACTAGTGTGTGAAATGTGCATTTTAGTATGTTTGGTTGTGGTCTAGGAGAAATTTATTTGCTCCGCATTTCTCTGCATCTCAGTTTTAGGACTTGTGGTTCTGACAATATGTTGATAAAGTTTCTCTCTTTCTTATTCCAAAAGGATTTGAGATTTGTTATTGTTGTTGATGAGTTTCTAAGTAACAATGTATTCTAGTGGGTGAAAAAGTTATTTAAATGTATAAAATATTCATACTCTTCAGGTGAAGTTTGTTGTGAATCTTCTGGATGAATTTACATGTGTTTATTACATACTTTGGATCATGCTCAAGTGAAATTTTTTGTCTAGAAATATTGTATTGAGGTAAGGATGCATGTGCTTAATTTTTTTATGTGATTGCACGAGTGTTGGCCGACCTTGTGTTAAGCACTACTTGAAATTTTTATAGAAGCATGTTGAGGCATGTTGGGACTCATTTAGGTCATCATTAAGTATATGTATAGGCCACCCTCATTCTCTTCCACCACAAGAAAGATTTGGCACTGACCTAATTTGAAATTCAAATTGTTTATGACCGACCTTGGAAGGATTTCAAGGTATAAGTATGAGTTGATATGTTTGTGAGAGACATAGAGAGATGCAAGATATGTGTGTGTGTGATGTGAGTTTGAGTAGATCAGTGTTAATTTCAAAGTGTTGAGTTTCTGAAGGAAGTGAGTTGAAGGTGTACTCTATCTTTCAAGCATGTCTACAAATGTGTGAGAAAATTATGGTGGAATCTCTATTGCATTGAGATAGTTTTCTCTTTGTAATAATTCTCTTCTATCTTATTTGTAATTTTGTGGCAGTGAGCCTTCTGGGAAATGATCCCTCATTGGATAGTGTGTCTTGTCTTGGCAATGAGCCTTTGTATTCAGTTTTGGAATTCTTTATAATGTGAGCTAATCCTCATAGTGGTTTTTCCCTCATTGGTTTTTCCACGTAAATCTGGTGTTCTTTTGTGTATGTTTTTACCACTTTGAGTTTATGTTTCTTTTTTTAATGATTAATCACACTAGCTGTGCAAAGGTTATATGAATGCTTGTATATCTAACTTTTGTTGAGGGTTTTTAAGTTTAAAATTGATACAACTAATTCACCTCCCCTCTCAGTTGTCTTGTTCAACAAATAATTCATATCTCTATTTAAGGAAAGAACTTGTATTTTCCTAGATAAGTTATCAATAAATGAAACATAAGACATGGATTTTTCTAGTGAAGGAAATGAAATAGGTCCAAATACTTCAATCAAATGCAAAAAAACTCTAACTCTAACAGAGCTAACGTAAAATTAAACATAATTTTATATTCTATATTATAATTTCCACAATTTGTTTTGAAAGAATAGTCAATAGTCCTTGTAACCAAGCCTTTAGGTTTCAATTTCTAAGGCCTTTCTTACCATTGTGGCTCATTCTTTATTCTACAACATATTTTTTCAATTGACCACTTATGATTCCCATTATAAGGAATTTTGGAACTGGTACATCAAATAATGGTTCTAACATCAAGTTGAAACAAAGTTCTAGAATGAAATCCCTTTACTAACACCATGAATTTCATAATTGTTAGGAAATGTGTCCCAACCTTGCATCCAAATGTTCAGAATGCAAAATATATATTTTTTGAGCTATAAGACACAAAAATATAATTTTTAAGCTATATAGGTCAATTTTGACCTTGAAAATATCAAAATGAGCTTGATTAGAGAAAGTTGACTAGAATGACATGGAGCTCTTCAACAACTTCAATTAAAAAATAAGCTCAAATCACATGCCATATCAAAAGTTATGGCCTTTAGAAGTTACACCCCCACATCAAAAAAGTAAGAGCATCTATGATGTATAAGAGAGCTTAATGATGAAGTTATATTTGTTGACCAATTTATGATGTGTGTTATACATAGTATTTTTTATCGTAAAAATAGCACAATAATGTTAAACAAGATATTTCTACTCTATTTCTCCTAAAAACAATAACTGATCTAAAACCACCTATCTTCCAAGGTCTTTGTAGTTGGTTCTTAATTGTGTTGAATTGTTCAATAGTCCATGAAAATGCAATATTCAAGGGGCCTATTGGTTAAGGATACAAACTACATGATGTAAATTACTCTAATATTTGGGGGTGTAAAATAAATAGAAAAAGATACATCAGGGTGTAGTATAGCAGAGCATAAATGTAATTCCTTTCAATTCAGACATATAAATTTCACAATGAGAATTCCTTCTAAATGACTAAAACCATTAAACGATACAATCTATAGGCTATTATGCACCATTGCATTCATTCATGGGGGCAATTCAAAACGTACGACCATCAAACCTCAAAATCAGACAAGAATACATCACTAGCTCATCATTAATCCATAGATCAACAAACAGAAAAGAATCCCATTCACAGATAATTTAACGAAATAGCTTTAAATCCAGAATCTTCTATTGACTTGGATCAAGTAAGAAACACTTATGCACAACATTCACTGGAATATGAATGGCTATGGTTCATCAACCTTATCATTAACTAATTCAGAAAATAACATAACTGTACTGAAAACTTGTAAAGAAAATGTATCCAAGTGTCTTTGTATAAAATTGTAAAAAGCTTCTAAAATTGTAAACTATCTTAAATCTCCTTTAGGTGGCTAATATTGCTTCAATGAGCCGACCTTTACAAAGTGGAGAGAAATTCTATATATAGAATTTTTAGCACTAATTCCTCAGATCAAAAATCCAGATCCACAAATCATGGGGCGACTAAAACAATGCAAGATGAGTGTCCATTTTTTATCTTCAATTGCTGATTGAGGACTCTTTGTCAAAACCTACATTAAAAATGAGGAAGGTGGACTTGTTGGGATCTCTAGTTTGAACTGATATCACCAACCTGGGAAATAGGAGAAAGAAACTGTCCAGCTAGGCATGTCTTCTTGATGCTGATCAATCAACATAACATGTGTATGGCCATCTTAATCCTTCATTTTCTTCTCCTGCATATACTCACCATAACTGGTGATCACTTGTTGAAGCATTTTTGTATCTGGCCCATCTACCCAACTATCTTAAAATTTTATTCTCTTTAGTTTGGCAGAGGCAAACTCTTTCATATCTTCAAGTTTAATGAGCTCCCTCCTAGCAGCCTTTATCTCTTCCTTAACATCCATAAGCCTATCATCAAGATTTCTTCGCCATCATCTCCTTTTTTCATCACCTCTTCAAACCTACTAATCCATTTCTCTTTAAGCTTATCAAGAATGAGGCCATCTGCCACCAAGAGGTCTTCATTGACAAGTATGGCAATACTTGCTCCCAATTCCTCAACCTACTCATTAAGATCATTTTCAGCCTGTTGCACCTCATTTATGTGCCCATAGATGAATGAAGATCAAAACCTGATGATGTTGATGGTCTTCTCAATAAAATTTTCATTATCCTCTTCAAGGATTGACTATTCCAATAGAGTTTGCATTGATAATTTAGTGATTTCCTTTAACCTCCTTGCATACTTTGTATATTCTTATCATTGTTTTCCAAGGGCTTCAACATGTGCAACCATATCATTGACCAACTCTAGTGCTCCTTCATGAGATTTGAAACCTTCAGAAAGAAAATATTCTACTTCTTGATTCAGTCTATCAATCCATCTATCCATGATTCCCAGTTTATTCCTAATTTCAACCAAGTTATCTACATCTTTTTTTCTCAACAAAATGGGTGTCTCAGGAGCATCAGACTATGAAGAGATAGGGGAAGACAAGTTTTTCAAAAACTTATGTAACCGATACACTTGTGACTTAAGTTCATCTTTCTTTTTCTTATCCTTGACCATCCTTGACTTGGTAGATGATGCTACAATATCAATCAAGTCCATTTGTTGGTTTCTCATGGGCCTTCCTAGATTTATAACACCTAATTAGTAATCAATAAATTGCATGTCCTATTTATCCTTGTCGGCCATGGGGATAGCACACTTAGCAAAAATCTCCCCGACATCCATTAGTCTAGTGGAATGGAGAACTCTAGCCCTTTTCTTTGGCCTTTCCTTTTCAATTTATTTTCTAACATCATCCCAATTAAGGGGTTGTGGTTGCACTATCTGCTTCTTCTCTAGATTAAGTTTCAACCATGTTAAGGCAGCAGGGGAATTTATTACCTAAGTTGAAGAATATGTGGCGAGAGAGAGAGGTTTCCAAAGTGCTATCTTGGGTTAAGAATCAACCCCTTGTTGTTTCTCCTTTTCAGCCTTTTCCTTAGCCAACTTGTCAGCTTTAGCTTTTCCCTTCCTTTCTTGTTCAACTTTGGCCAATCATTCTTCTTCTAATCTCCTCTCCTCCAACAATTGATTTCTTTGTTTCTCTAATTCTTGCACCCTTGCCCATGCCTCGACTGCCTCTTGATCAATTTTAGCTTTCTCTTCTTTCTGTATTCTTTTTAATTCTATTTCTTCTTCTTTCCTCCTCCTAGCCTCTTCTACTGCTTTAAAATTGGCTTCAAGAGCTTCCTTTTCTCTTCTTTGTCGAGCCTTCTCTTCTTCCAGCTCATTGACCTTTTGTAACAATGCTAAATTTTCTCTCTCTTCCTTAGCCTTCTGCTCTGCTTTCCTTTGTCACAATAGGAGATCTTCTTTGTCTTTATGTTGTCTTGCCAATTCTTCAATTTTTGTAATAGCCTCTAAATCCTATTGTTTGGCAAGTACATCAGCTTTGGCTTTAGCCTTTTCTTCTTGCTATTTACTACTGCTTCGGCTTGTGCTTTAGCATTAGCTTCTATTTTACCATCCTCAAATAGATTCCATTGATACTTTGGGGTGAGGACATGTTCAAACTCAACACCTTCAATATCTCTAGTGTTATCAGTAGATTTAGGTACAAGAGGCTCATTATCAGATTGAGTGGCCTCTGAGTTAGTGTCAACATCATGTATTTCAATCTCCTTCTCCTTCCTCTTCATAGTTTCAGCATGATCATGTAGATTCCATGCTGGTACTTCTTTGGTAGGTTCTTGAGTGGGGAAAGGTTGAGAAGAGGAGCCTTCTCCAAGTGTTGTGGTCTCCATACCTTGTGCTTTGAGAGCTTCTTCTGCAAGTATTTCAGGAACAGTATCCCCTCCAAAGGTGGGATGAAGATACTCTAACTACTCTTTAGGAGTTCCTCTCCTCTTGATCCTCTGATAACCTTTGTTTTCTCCTTCTTTCCTCTTTTTTGAAACTTGATTCGATGGCTCCTTGATTATCAGAACCACCCATTGGATACTCCTATCCATTATTGTCCTAGAAATTTGATTAATGTCAATGGATTCATCTTCATCCCAATTGATGGGGGCCAAGTCTTTGGTACCAATCCTCTCTGATATCTCGGATCTAAAGTTACACCATCATCTAATAGTGTGTTAGGGATGTCTTCTTTCACCCCATACTCAATCATTTTAGGAATAGTTAGTCTTTCATAATTTTTCCTCCTAACATCATAATCATCCTGTAAGTCAATCCAAAAGTCCTCTAATAAATTATAATGCTTATAAAAAAGAATAGGATTTATAGAATTCAATATTGCTCTCTAGTTCAAAATGTTTTTGGGATGTGTACAATCCCAACCTTAGATAGATCAACTCTTCACATATTTCCTTTGCATCTATATTTTTAAGACAACAATATTCCCCCAACTTCATAGGAAACTTATGAAATCCAGGATTATGCTTGAGGGAAATTTTGGCATTGACTCCCAAGGCTTGATATATAAACTCCATAAGGACTATCCTATCACTGCAACATCTTGGGAGTAGATGGGGATGACCATCAAATCCTGTCAATCTGAAATATGAAAACTTAGGATATTGTATATACCAATGTCCCCATTGAGCAATGAAAGCCATGACATCCCCACTTAATCTGAAACCAACATCTCCAGTCAATTGATTGATAATGACGTAAATAAATGCATCATTGACTCTCCTATGATGTTGCTCTGATGTTTGCAAATTTAATTTGTCATAATGGTTCCACACTTTGTGTTGTCCAAGAGCTTCTCCCAACACTCCTACTCTATTTAACCCAGGAAGCATACCCATCCTTGCAGCATCATATATGACATAAGAAGTCATAAAGAAGGTCTTTGTTTCCCTTACATTCACCATCTGATTGTGCAAACTGTTAGATAAAATCATGCACCAATCAATTTTTTGTCTTCCATCAAAAATAGCTTCAATGAATGGGAACATCCATTCCTTGAAGCATGAAAAATCATTCTTACCAAACACCCTAGAGAGCATCAAGATTAGGTCATCCACCTCCTTAAAATATCCTCTTTTGGGTTGGTCAGACATCTTGGTTAAGGACTTCTTTTCAATCCTCAACCACTTCTTATTCATCTAGGACCTGTTGACATCTATATTTTTATGGAATATTTGCAAGGCATCTACTTCAGCCAACTACCTAGGATTATTTGAAGTAGGCACATTAAACATAAGTCACATCATCTATGTGGATAGGTCAATTATGACATTCCCTTGTTGATTCATGCATTGCCTTGACACTACATTGTAAGCCCCTTCTCTAGCCAAAATGAGCTTTGGGCATTGGACTGATAGAGGAAAGAGTGTAACATGAGAAATCCCATCTTGGACTATCCTTTCTATCCTCCCAGTTACTTCCTCTAAAAAGGTTTCTTGAGTCAACTCTTCACAATCGAATGATCCCAAGTTAGTTTTTGTAATATCTGACCATCCTGAATCTAACTTGCTAGCTATGGGAGTGATAATTTGATATTTATATCTCAGTGTATAAGGAAATTGTTCCACCTTTATCTTCTTTGGCTTCACTTTCTTTGAACTTTCTGCTGCTTGGCCTTCCATTTGTGAAGCTTCTCCAGATGCTCTTGACATTGTTAGTTCCTACAATACCACCCTGAACTAGATCAATAGAAAATATGCAAAAGTCAATATTAGAAGACTTACCCTTTATGTTGCCCTATCTTTCACAAGGTAACCTTTTGCACTTAGTACAATTTTAAGGTTATCGAAAGCAGAACCAAGAAAGGAGTCATCATTGAAAAGCTTCTAGTACTTGCAGGCTTGGGGTCGGGATCATCCTTGGAACCAAAATTGGAATCGAAATGAAAACCAAAGATAGAACCATCACATAGTTTCAAGTTCTGCCTCCATTCCGGTTCCACTTCTGCTAGTGCAAAGGATGCGAATGAAAGTTCAAGGCTCATCGGGAGTGGGTTCTAAACCAGATCAGGAACATTACAAACAAATGCTTATTGACCAAATCTATTCCTAGCTCCACTTCCACCCACTATTTTCAAGCATAGCACAACCTTAATAAAGCATCTACAATAGTTTAAAACAAGGTCATATGAGGGCCAAGGAGGCTTAAAATAATAGCATAAATCCATCCTCCATACGACCAAGGGAAGACCATCACCTAGGGTAAGATTTTTAAATTGAAATAATGCACAAAAACCCTAGCTTACAAAACCAGTCGACTTAGGAAATTAGGGCATCAAAACCCTACGTGAAAATCATCGAGTCAACACTCGAAGAAGATTAAACAAGTTACTTAACATAGTTGAGACCCTTTAAGAACCTTCGAATCTCTTCGAAAATGACACTCCAAACAAAGCTAGGGCACAAGAATATGAACATGACCAAAAACAAAAACGACCGAAGCGAGAAAAAGAAAACCAGAAAAGACACAAAAGAAAACAAAAAAAACAAAAAGGGAAAGAAAACCAAAAAGGAAAATGAACACAACATGATAATCACAAGTGAAGATCCATGATAAATCACATTAATGTGCGAAGAACACAAGGCAACAAACAAAAAAAACAAAAAAAAAAGAAACGACGTGGGAGAAAAAAAACCCACCTACCTCAATTGCTACCCAATAGGATAAAAATTGATCCAATCCACGCATAAATGGTTTCCTTTTGACCATATCGTGCTCCTCCTCTTTTTCAGCTTTGTCTCGCAAAAATAACTTAGGCAATAATGATGTTCCAAATTAACCTTGATTAAGGTTTAAAATATCAATTTTGCGTGTGTAAGGAACCTATAATTAATGTCATTAATATGATTGGTTTGGAATGAAATCACGATGGGAATAGGCACACAACTATCGTGTAACTAAAGTAAAGTGGGGAAAACAAGAAAGTGGGGGCGGTATCGGGATCGAAACCGACCAGGAAACTTTTGACAAGTTCCCAGTTCCACCAAAGGAAAATAAACAAAATGAGAAAAAGAAAATGAAAGCGACAACAAAGCGGAAAACAAAAACAAAAAATACAGAGAAAAAGAAAATGGAAAAGGTGGAGACAAAATGAGAAATGAACTTGGAACTTCGCAAAGTTCTAAGTTCAAGATCCGATCTAGATCCGATTTTTCCAAAGGAAACAAAAGAAAAAAAAAGCAGGACCAAGACTAAGCTTGTTCCAAACAAAATAAAAAAAGAAAGGATAACAGAAAAAGGAAACAAACGAAGGTGGGATTGGAACAAAATCCAGACATGGAACCTTTGCGAGTTCCAAATTCATATTTAGTCCTAGTTCCACTTCCTCCAGAAAAAAAGAAAAAGACAAAGACTTAGGAAAAAAGAAAAAATCCTAAGTTCCAAACAAAATAGAGGACAAGAGAACAAAGCGAGACCCATTTTGACCCAAGTCAAGATGGGGTGGTTATGCAAGGCATAAAAAATGGTGACTCAACTAGAGAAATGGTTTACCCATTTTCAAGACACTGAATAATTCAATCAACCAAAACCTCTGGTTCATGAATTTTTTACACTCAAGTGTGATAAGTCATTTGTAAACAAGGTTGAGCTGGAATCTCAAATATAAATCAACATTCAAAAATTTGAATCCGAGTGTGTATATTTATGGTGCATCTATTTTAGTAAAACCTCCCTTCATTCCTAAACAATTGTATTTCAAGACTTGAGCTACATGAGTTGAAACCTTTTAACTGTTGTGCAATGATATCCTGTGCATTTATTCGTTGCCAGTCAAGCGTTTATAGCCCTAACGAAGATACATATAGCTTTGTCAAAGCATTTCTCTATTGTCGGTCAGGTGTCCATAGCCCTGGTAGAGATACTTGAATCACCCTTCTCATATTAAATTTTTCATTATTCAATGATCTTCTTTTCTTTCTCATTTTAGAATATTTTCTTGAAGGAATTATTTTATTAGCTTCTCAATACCTAGGTATGACAACTTAGAAATTTGGGGTTGAGAACTACAATGGACATCATGACAGTGTCAAGCTTCAAATTTTTCACTTGAACCTAAAATACAACTACCTAGAGAAAAATGGGCTTTACATAGAAGAAACGTTCTTATCTATTTTATGATAGATTCAATTGTAGTTAATGCGATCTCTTACAATATAATTGTTCATGTTTAACCTTTCATACCATTATATAAAAATAACACTAGTCACAAGTAATGAAACAAAAAAATTCAACAAACATAGCTGAAAAACAACTCAACCAACATCTCTCCTAGTACCTTCAGTATGCTTCAAATAAATTCACCCATTACATAAATCAGATAAAATGAAAACCCCAGAAACAAAAAAAACAAAGAAAGAAAGACAACAAAAATGAAAAAAATGAAAACACAAACAATGAAGCAAACAAACCAAAAGCAACAAATAGTTAATTACATAATTATAGAAAAACTGATCATCAGACCCTTCATGGGCCAAAATAGTGTTTTAGAAATTTCTCGTTGATAGGCAAGGGGACAAGTTCTCCCATTAAAGTTCTTAAATGAAAATAATTCTCACCAAGGATCTCAACTATTTGATAAGGACCTAACCAAAGTCAATCAAATTTCTAGTGATCGCCTTTTCTTTCCTTGGCCTCGTCCCATAATAGTACAAGATCTGATATCCTGAAAGCTTTGATTTTGGCTCTTTTGTCAAACCAACGCTTGACAACAGCCTGATGCTTAGAAAACTACTATAAAGCAGTATCTCTTTGTTCTTCTAAGCTGAGTAAATTAGCTAACCAGGCTTCTATCCTATCATCTTGGGAATAAATTTTATGTATAAAATGCAAAACGATAATATGTAAGTGAATAGGAAATACTGGGTCCTGGCCATAGAATAATTTAAAAGGAGAATTTCCTAAGGATGCATTGATTCTATTCCTATCTGCCCATGAGAAAAATCTCAGTTGTGTGTGCTAATCCCTAGGATTACTCTCTAACAAATTCTTAATAACTTCTAACAAATTCCTATTGGTAAAATCTGCTACCCCATTCCCCTGTGGATAGTAATTAGAGGAATACTTTTTAAAAAAATGATGTTTAAATTCCCATTGAATAAATTGAGAAGAAGAGAAAGCAAGGCTATTATCACATACCATAGAAAATGGCACTCCAAACCTGGTAATGATACACTCATCAAGAAACTTGACTATGAAGCTAGTGGTGCAGTTTTTGAAGCTTGCGCTTCAATCCAACATGTACAATAATTTGTCGCAGTCAAAATGAACTTGTGACCTGTAGAAGAGTTTGGATTAATCACCCCAAAAAAATCTAATTCCCATTGGGCTAATGGTCTTACCTCGTAAACAAGTTGCACGAGCATCGTTGGATTGCGTTTTCTTGATGTTGATGTTTGACATGTGTGACATGTCCTGACATGTTGGTGGGCATCTCAAAACACATGAGGCCAATAAAAGCTAGATCTTAAAATTTGGTGCACCAAGGCATTAGCAGAACCATGCCCGGTACCATATCTACTGTGAAATTCTGAAATGGCATGCTTTGCTTGTTGTTGATCTAAACAACGTCGATAGATACCTTCAAAGTTATTTCTGAACAAATCTCTTCCTTTGACCATGTAATGAGCACTTTTAAGTCTTAACGCACTCTTATGTGTAGCATTCATTCCATCAGGACACTTATTATTCAACAACAAATAAATCAGGTCTATATACCACGGGTCATTCATGAATGATTGCACTATATACTTTTGGCATATAATATTGGGATCTACATCTGCTATGGCTTTGGAAAGGCCTTGTCCTCTTACCAGATTCATTCGATGGATTTCAAGATCATACTCCTACAAGATGGCCATCCATTTCCCTCATCTCTCCCCCAGTTAACTTTGCATAAGAAGGGACTTCACATCAGGGTCTGGAACTATTGCAGTAATTTGGCTGCGAAGGATGTAATGATGAAATTTATTGACTATCGGTACCAATGCAAAGGCCTGCTTTTCCAAAGGTGGATACCTAACTTCAGTGTTCTTGAATGGGGAACTCATAAAGGCAATGGGTCTTTCATATCCTTCACTTTTTCTCTATGTCAGGACAACAACACAAGAGTGATCAAATGCAAAAGAGTAAATGTAAAAGGGATTTAAATAATCGGGGCTAGTTAGGAACCGTGCCTCTGATATAGATTGTTTGATCTGTGAAAATGAAGATTTAGCCTCATTACTCCACTCAATTTTAGTCTCTTTCTTCATCATTTCATTGAGAGGCTTAACAATCTCTAAAAATCCAGTTATGAATTTTTGCACAAAGTTTATCTTCTCAAAAAAGGACCTCATCTCCTTTTTGTTGCCTGGCACAGTCAACTTCAAAATGGATTCAAATCTATCTGGGTCGATTGAAATTCTCCTTTCTGATATTATATGGCCTAACAATTTCCCTTCAGAAACCCCAAACACACACTTCTTCGGATTTAAAGATACACCATAACTTGCACACTTTTTAAGAACTTTTGATAGATCTGCAACATGGCTTTCCTTATCTTTAGAAAATATAGTCAAATCATCCATATATATGATGATACACTTACCAACCAAGTCTTTAAATGCTACATCCATTGCACATTGAAAATTCGCTCCAACGTTGATGAGGCCATCCTTCGGTAGGCAAACATCCCGCAATTGGTAGTGAAAGAATTTTTCATCCTATCCTTATAATTAACGAAGACTTGGTTATATCCTAAGTAACCATCAAGGAATGACATCATTTGAGAATTGTTGACAATCTGCAGTACCTCTTCAAGAGAAGGCAATGGGTAGTTATCCTTCTCTGATGCTTTGTTGAGGTTCTGAAGTCAACGCATAAATTGATCTCACCACTCTACTTTCATATAGGGACTAAATTGGTGAACCAAGTGGAATTCCTAATGGGAATATTATTCTAGCTGACAAAAGCTTTTGCACCTCTTTTTGAATTAATGGTTCAATAAGATCATTAACTGGGTGTTGCTTTTGATGAAAAGGCTTCACGTCAGGCTTCAAGGGAATAGTGTGAGTTATTATTGAGGTATCAAAGGTTTTCAAGTCCTTGTAACCCCAAGCAATCATTGAAATATCCACCTTCAGTGCTTTTATTATTTTATCACAGATATGTTTCCGGCAATCCTTGCCAATAAATACGTTCTTTTTTGGGCCTGAATCTGCCAAGTTAATTGATTCATATTTCCCTCCATCAGTGGCTATGGGGATTTTCTCATGAGCACGAGGATTTGAGTCAAATATCCTCTCCAATGCTACCATTCTCTTAGGATTTTTGTTCATTTTAAGGTTCATGATCCATTTTGTATCACATATTTTTGGGTCCTAGTCTCCTTGATCTCTATCTAATTCATCAATTATTTGTCCTTCAAAGATATCTGAGCTTTCTAGAAAGGAAAGTATATGTTGGTCATCATCAAAGACCTACAAATTTTTGACATTATTAGGGATGGCTGGAATCGAGACTAACTCTACTGATAATCTCTTTAGCTTGGAATCATGCATAGGTTCCAGAGTGCTTGCAGCAACAGCTAGAGCATCTGTAATCTAATTTCTCTCTCTAGGGATCAACTTGATACCAAAAGCATCAAAGTCTTCTATTGAATTCCAGATCCGATTCTGATACACAACCAGTCTCTTATTGTGACAGGTGTATTGACTACGGACCTATTTGACAATCACTTATGAATCTCCCATAACCCTGATGGATGTCACCTTCTTTTGATGTGCAAACATCATACCTCTAGCAAGAACTTCATACTCTGCTACATTGTCTATACAACCGAACTATAACCTGTAAGATGCAAAGTATGTTTTCCCTTTCAAGTTGGGTAGTTAAATTCTTTCTCCACTCCCTATTTTGGACTTGGAACTGTCAAATTTAAGAACCCATAGCTGATTTGGAGTTGGGATTTCCTTCTTTTTGGATGGTTTAGGTGGTTGTTTACAAGAAGTGGGTGGCATCTCAAACTGGTTTAGGCCATTTAGATTTGGAGACTACTATTTGTGATGTTTATCAACAAGTCCGCTCATATTTAATACCAGTGCAAGAGTTACTTCTTGCACCTCTTCTTGGATAGTCTTTGAATCTAGTATCTTTTCAAACAACCCTTTAGGCATCAGAAGATTATCAGGGGCTGGTGTGTCATAGAATTTTTTAGATTGCTCAGTCTTGTTTTGAAGATCAAAACATAGAACCTGAGGCTGTTGAACTTGGGAAGATTCTTCTTCTTGAATGGTATTAGTTCTTGTTGATGAGTCTAGTTTTTGGGCTAGCTATGGGTAGAATCTATAGTCTATTTACTAAAGTTACCATTGACTTTGACATTACATGTTGATACTTTTATATAGTTTCTCTCAAACTATAAGACATTTGGGTTTATTCTATTTTTTCCAAGTTTAATGATATTAACCTATTATGTGGACTATCTATATTAATTTTGCATGTGGTTAATGAATGTTCTTTAAAGGTGGTTATAGCTATGCAATTATTATGCTTACTGGCATTGCCATGCAGACATGATTATCGATGCTAAATTGATAAATGTAGCCACCAGCTGGACACAGAGGAAATGTACGAAGGTCAATTGAGGATGACGATGGGAGATTCTTATGGCAGTTGCATGTAACCGCCTTATGTCGATCATTAATGTTATTGATAAATGTGGGCGTTACTACAATGGTTGAGTCTACATTTGGGCATGCATGTCTGAACAAATTCTCCTGCACGCATAACCACTCTTCCACTCTCTTTTTTCTTTCCCTAAATGGTGCCCTCTCAGTTAGCGGGAGTTGACTACCCTATTTTAGTTGATAAATAAGGTTGGATCCTCCTTCTTAAGGGGTTGATCACCAAGCTATTGTACAAGCTGATAATTAGACATACTCTTTTGTATTTGCATTTTCCAATGAATGAAATAAGATTATGAGTTGATATCTAAGTTTGTGTTAGCCTTAGAGGATACTCATCCAAGGGGGACCACTTGGTGAGTAATCTATTTCTATTAGTTTTGTTAGATTAGTATTAGTCTATGTTTTAGTCTCTAGTTAAGAATCTGGCATCGACTGTTCCTGCAGCCACTAGAATTCCATTTTGTGACTATTCCTGCAACCAATGAGGGCAAAGTAGTTTCCTATTTTTTGCTCAGATTTTCATTTCTATTATGCATGTTCAGTTTAAGTTTTATTATGGAGTGATTTTCAACATTAACTTTGTTTCCTTCCATGCAATTTACTTTTAGTATTAAGTCTCCTAGTTGTATAATTAAGATGACTACCTAGAAGTTCCTAGTGCACATATTGTGCTGACCCATTTCAAGTTCACGTCCCTGGGTCGATAATTTAAATGTACCTTCATGATGGTTAAAATGGCTATTGAGGTTAGATGTCCAATCTCTAAATCATGGCTATAAATGCTTAGTTATTGAAATCATTATAGGAGGCTGACATTTTTGGTGCCATTGTTGGGGATGGTGTAAAAATAGGGAGTCCTTTGGAGTCATTGATAGTTTTCCTGTTGAAGTATTTTCTGGAATTTGCTCTGAGTGTTAGAAGTTATGATCCACTATTTTTCCCCACCCATTATTTGTGTGAGTTGGTTGATATAGATTTGATACCGCAAGCATAGAAGAAGAGGAGGAGCCACACTCCTTTGTTGATATATTTCTTAACTTGACCAGTTCTGAAGTTTCCCTTGAAGATCAGAATCCACTTGAAGAACCCTCTATTTTGGAACCTCATCAAGCAGGCATGGTTGATGCAAATGGAGATAGGCCTAACAGGTAGAACCAACCAGCTTTTCCTTTTCCCATTGCTCAACAAAATGAAGTAGATAACCTCGAGAATATCCCTGCTTTAGTCCTTCCTAAGTTCTATGGACTTGTCATAGAAAATCCTGATACATTTTTGTTTGAGTTTGATATACCCTATAGAAGCTATGACTATACAACTGATGCCCACAGACTCAAGCTATTTCCTACCACCTTGAAGGAAGCTGCATTGAGATGGTTTATGGGCCTTGGTAGAAAAATTATGGCCACTTGGGAAGATATGAAGACCAAGTTCCTTGAGAAATATAAGGAGTATTGCAAGGGTAGTGACATGAGAGGAGGTGACATTTTTAGAATGCAGCAAAAGGAAGATGAGAGCCTGGAGGACTTTATTTCAAGGTTTATGTTTTGTTTGTAGAAATCTCCACATCATACACTCAATGAAGACTCACAAAAAAAAAATTCTTGAGAGGAATTAATGAAAGTTGCATTGATGCCTTGGACCTAATGGCAGGAGGAGATATAACTCAGTTCCCTTGGGAGGACCTCAAAAATTTATGCCAGAATTATTCTAGGGCAGCTTCAAAGAAAGGAAGAGCCTACCAATCCTCTATGGGTAAGTCATCCACCAGTGGAGTCTCAAGGATGGAGATTACTAATTTGCTGGAAAATTTCAAGCAGGATATCATCAACAATTTAGCTACTCAACTAGATACACTTCAAGCTAAGAAGAAACATGAGGAGGTAGAGGAAATGCTGATAGAATATTTCCCTCATTGTAGACAAAAGAAGAAGGATTGCAAATGTAAGGTGATAGCGAACATTGACAACAAGAAGATTCTGCCTAAGTTCAAACCAATTTAGACTGAGTAAGACGAAGTCTACTTTGTTGCATAGAAAAGACTGTGGGATTCAAGAGAAGATATTCCACCAGATCCATTATCTTTTGTTGGACCATATTTCAAATCTTATTCACTGGTAACCAGTGGCAGCCCCCCTGTCCATCCAACTATGGAGGATATCCACCATAGTCTTGGAGTAACCCTCCAAATGCTTGGTCCAATTATCAAAACTCCTCATCTCAATGGTAGAAACCTCAAGGGAATTGACAACAGTTTAAGGAACCTTGGTAACTACCTCCAGGAAACTGGCAACAAATATCTCAATGGAGAGGTGGCCAACAATGGCCAAACCAGACAACCAGCTATATGCAGCCATCTTCTCAATCCCAAAAACCTGCTATAATGCCTCCTCCTGCTAATCCAAATGCAAGTGTACCTAAACCTACTAAGTTACCAGCCCAACCCACACCCAACCCAAATAATAAACCAAAACAACAACCTGTATATTGTACTGATCCAAATCCATTTCCTACATATGTTTTGAGTTTAAGTGGCATACATCTACATTTAGGAACTACCTTGTCAGCTCCTTCCACCCCTATTATCACCGAGATTCCTATCGAAGAGCAAGAAGAATCTCTGACTGATCCTATTCAACCTTGCACACCTAAAAATCCCAAACCAGTTCTAGCCAAGCTAACAGTGCAAGAACCACCATTCCCCCAAAGATTGGAAGTTTCCAAATAAAAACAAGACAAGGATGAAACTAGTTTTGATATTCTAGACTAGATCACGAATATATGTGTCCAGATACCCCTATTCCAAGCCATAAAATATGTTCCTATATATGGCAGGGAAATTAAGGAAGCATGACTTAAGAAACCGGGCAGGAAAAAGAAGGACCCAACTTTAGTTCATATAGTGGGCCAATTGGCTGGCATCATGCTTGGAAAAGTAACTATCCCCAAGTACAATGATCCAGGTAGTCCTGTGGTTGAATTCATTATAAATGGGATATACATAAAGAATGCTTTGATTGACTTGGGTGTAGCAATCAATGTGATGACTAAAGACATCCTACATCAATTGAACATTGCAAGCATGAGATCCACACCTACCATCTTGCAACTAGCTGATAGTTCCATTGTCAAGCCTGATAGAATAGTAGAAGACATTGTGGTGATTCTAGACTCTTGGGAGTATCCAGTTGACTTCACGGTTCTTTCTCCCAAAGCTACACTTGGTGGATATCCCATTATCCTTGGTAGGCCATGGTTAGCAATTATAGATGCTTATATTGGATGTCGGTTAGGTGACATGACAATTTATGATGGCAGGAACACCAAAAAACTTGATCTTTATCCTCCTTCTTAGCCATCACACGATGAAGATAATTTTGTATGGCCACATGTTGGTGAAGAAGCTAAAGAAGCTAACTTTGTAGCCCAGCTCATGATGCTAGGAATAATTCCTTTCTTGTAGCTTCAAGACAAAGATGAAGTGTTATCTAGGATTATCTAGAACCATTGTTAGATAGAGGAGATATCACCCACTCATGCGTCTAGTCCTGCTGACCTCGTGCAAACACTTCTGTCAGTCTTGCCTGATCTTCCTATAGCCATTTTATTTGTAGAAAAACTTAATACAACCACTCTTCCTACAATCATTGTCTCTATAGATAGACTTCCTGCAACCACTATTCCAATGGAAAAACTTCTTGTAACAACAAGTATGTTTCACACAATTTTGCCACCTGAACTCAAAGTACCATGTATTACTAAAACAACTATGATAGGGCTAGTTACACAAGTACAGGTGTTTGAAGGATGACATATGAACATCAACAGTAAATTGAGTGAGGGACAACATTTGACATTGGCAAAATTGTTGAAAGCCCATCAAAAATCATTTTCTTGGGATTATCATGACATGAAGGGACTAGATCCAAATCTCTACACTCATAGGATATATATCAAAGATGATTGTACACCTATAAGGTAGCCATAGAGGAGAATCAACCCTGCACTGAGAGAAATTGTCAAAATAGAATTGCAAAAGTTACTTGATGCGGGATTTATCTACCCTATTTCAGACAGCTAGTGGGTGTCTCCATTAGTGATTGTGCCCAAGAAGGGAGGAAAATGGTGAGTTTGTGTTGACTATAGGGAGCTCAATGATGCTACTAAAAAGGACTATTTTCCCTTGCCTTTTGTAGATCAAGACCTAGACTCTCTTGTAGGAAAGCAGTACTTTTCCTTCCTTGATGGATTTAGTGGTTACAATCATATTCAAATTGCACCTAAAGACCAAGATAAGACTACATTCACATGTTCATGGGGGACATATTCCTATTTAGGGCTTCCCTTTGGGTTATGCAACACACCTACAAATTTTCAAAGAGCAGTCATCAACATATTTTCAGACATCTCCCTTGATTGCATGGAGATCTATATGGATGATTTTACCACCTATGGTGTTGATTTTGATGAAGAATTGGACAATTTTAAGAAAGTTCTACAGAGATGTGAAGACCAAAATCTATCTTTAAATAGTGAAAAACTCTTCATGATGATGCAGGAAGGTGTAATTCTTGGCCAATACATTTCCCACCATGACATTCAAGTTGACCCTCAAAAATTGAGGTAATTAATATTTTACCTATACCTGAAAATAAAAAGGATGTTAGAAGTTTCTTGGGACATGCAAGATATTATAGGTATTTCGTCAAATATTTTACCAAAATAGAAGCCCCACCTTATAGTCTACTAACTAAAGATGTTGAGTTCCACTAGACAGAAAGTTGTGATAGATCATTTTCTGATTTAAAGAGAGCTCTGACTCATGCTCCTGTACTTAAAGGATCAAATTGGTAAATTCCTTTTCACATCCATATTGATGCCTCAGATTATGCCATAGGAGCAGTCCTAGGAAAAAAAGAAGGATCCATTGAGAATGCCATTTATTTTGTCAACAAAAAATTGTAGGGAGCTTAGTTCAATTATACAATAACAGAAAAAGAAACGGTGGAAGTAATCTATCCTCTAAACAAATTTAGACACTATATAATAGGCTACAAAATATTTGTGCACACTGATCCTGCATCCATTAGATATCTCATGAACAAGCCCCTAATCTCGGGAAGGTTATCTAGATGGTTGTTGTTGATGCAAGATTTTGACATAACTATTGTGGATAAACTAGGGAAGGCCAACATTGTTGCAGATTTTCTTTCATGACTGAGCACATCAAAAGACAATCAAGCCATAGATGAATCCTTTCCTAATGAAAATCTATTTTCCATTAGTGTAAAAACACCCTGGTATGCTGACATAGCTAATTACCCTATGACAGGGATAGTTCCTCCTCACTTATCTCCAAAAGAGAGAAGAGTGTCATTGAAAAATCTTTCCCTTTTTCATGGATAGTTGGATGCCTATTTTATACTGGACCAGATCATGTTATGAGAAGATGTGTGAGAGAAGATGAGACTTATGAAATTCTACATGCATTCCATGATGAACCATGTGGCAAAAATTTTGCAACCAAAAGGACAACAATGAAAATCTTGAACACAGGATTCTATTGTCCTACACTTCACAAGGATGTAAAAATATATACAAGGAAATGTGATAGATGCCAAAGGATGGGCAGGCCAACCAAGTCAGATGAGATGCCACTCTATCCCCAAGTAGTAACCACTCCCTTTGACAAGTGGGGATTAGACTTTGTGGGACCCATTGACCCCCCATCAAATGGTAAGTCTTATATTTTGGTATGCACTGATTATGTAACTAAGTGGGTAGAAGTCAAAGCCATGAAACATGCACAAGAAAACAAGGTTGCAAAATTTCTTTATGAAGAAAATTTTACCCGCTATGGAGTCCCCAGAGAAATAGTAATTGATCAAGGAGCCCAGTTTACCTCAACACTTGTTACAGCCTAGTTAATGAATATAACATAAAACACATAAAGTATACTCGTTACCACCCACAAACAAATGGACAAGTTGAAGTGACAAATAGACAGATTGAGGCTATCCTAACCAAAAAAGTGGACATTCACATAAAGAAATGGGAAAATAGATTATCAGAAGCAGTTTGGGCATACATAACTGTTGATGGTGAAAATGACACAAACAGTGTATAAATAAAATGTTTCTACTCTATTTCTCCTAAAAAAGAAAGACAACTTATAGTGGCCTCACTCCTAAGGTCCTGGTAGTTGGTTCTCAACTATGTGGTGTCACTCAATTGGTCAATGCAACTGTAATGTTCAAGGGACCTGCATTGGTAACAAAAGATTCAAGCAATGACTCATTTTTTATCAAACCGTTCTTGTAAATAAATGGGGTTTCAAACAAAAGAAAAAGATAGATCAAAGGGTAAACTAGTAAGTATGAATCAAATTTATCTAGCATCTGAACATATACCTTCAACAATGAATGTTTTCTAACAGATCACAAAACCAAAGCCTGACATAATTTATAGAATAAACTATACCATTGCATGCATCTAAGGTGCTTAATTTAATACCACTATTCGCATATCACAACTATGTCCAAGATTTTAAAAGAACACACATCCATTCATTGCCAAGGTCATAGATCAATAGACTTTAATTAACTTCAATTCAATGATAATCTAACAAGATAATCCTTAAATCTAGTTTCTTCTAATGAATTTCATCACATAAGAAACTAGCATTCTTTAGCACAATCAATGGCATTCAGATAGATAATAACTTATCAGCCTTATCAAGTAAAACAACTCAATTCTAACACCATATTGTGTAAACCTGTAATTTTTATTAACTGTAAAGTATCTAGTAACAATGTATCTCAGTAATCACTACAAGATTCCATCTCCTAACATTAGGTAAGCCAATTCTATTCTCAATCAGCCGTGCTTTACAATATGATACCCACAGGGTATTTATAGATATACAAAATTCAAACTCCACTTCTATTTTAAGTCATCCACCCTTTTAGGAACAAAAATTTCTTGGAAACTCAGATCGATTTGATCTTGAGTTCTTACATTAGACGCTTAGTTAGACTGGAGAATAGAAAAACAAAAGAGAAACATGCCATGCATCACAAAACCGTCAGTGTTGCATGCAACATGCAAAGAAGAAGGGAATCATGCATGCAAGAGATTTATGCATGTGAAGCTAGATCTGCAATGAACTCATCATAACTGGCGAAGACTTGCTGAAATATATCTATTTTTGGCCCATCAACCCACCTTTCCTCAAACTTAATTCGCTCCAACTCTTCTGCAGCAAACCATCTCATACCTTTTATCTTTGTCAACTCTCTTCTAGCAGCTTTTATTTCGTCTTTGATATCCATTAGTCGATCTATCATCAGATCTTCTCCATCATCCCCTTTCTGCATGAGTCCTCTAAATCTTTCATCCCATTTCTCTTTTATCTGACTCAAAGGCATGCCTTCTTTTGTTAATACATTTACATCTACAATGATAGCAATGATTGCTTCCAGCTCCTCAAACTGTTCAGTCAGATTATCAATAGCCTCTTGAACCTCATTCCTATGTTTACACAAGAAATCTGCTCTGAATCGGAGTATACGAGAGGTTTTTCCAACAAAATCTTTATTATCTTCCTCAAGTATTGACTGTTCAAGAAGAGTAGTCAAAGGAAATGTATTAAATTTTTCCAATTTCTGACTATACTCTTTATACTCCTCTTCTTGTTTCTTCGATGCTTCAATATACTGTTGCATTTCTCTTATCAACTCTTCAATGCCTTTGTAAAATTCAAAACCCTCAATAAAAACTTCACCTACCTCCTGATAACTTGTCTACCCATCTGTCTATCATCTCCACTTTACCTCTTACCTGCACCAAATCATCTACCTCCCTTTTGCTTAACAAAATAGAAGTCTCAATGGTCGTTACTTGTTGTGATCTTGGAGAGGAGACACTTTTCAAAAATGAATGTAATTGATCCAACTGAGCCTTAAGCTCATCCTTCTTTTGTTTATCCTTTATCATTCTTGACTTGGCTGTTGAAGCCACCACTTCAATTAGGTTCATCTGCTGATTCCTGGTGGGCCTTCCCAAGTTGACAGTACTCAACTAATAATCTGTTAGTTGCATGTCCCCTAACTCCTTTTCTATCATTGGCATGGCACACTTAGCAACAATCTCTCCTTTGTCTGTGAGTTTGGTAGAGTGTAGGATCTTGGCCTTATTTTTAGGCCTCTCTTACTTAATCTCTTTCATCATATGCTCCCAATTGAGAGGTTGTGAAGGTGTTACTGTAGTCATCATAGTAGAAGAGGAAGTAATGGTAGAAGGTGGCTGCATATTTACCTGGGGTTGAGAATCACCCCTTGATTTCTCTTGCTACTCTTGCACCACATGCATCTGCACAATCCTTTCAACCTCTTCCCTATCTTTCGCTTCTTGTATCTTCTTATCTTCCTCTTCTTTCTTCAACCTCTCTTCCTCCAACTGATCTCTCTCCACTTTTTCTCTTTCCAATCTTTCTTTTTCTAATTTTTCTTCCTCTAGAGCTTCCTTTTCCAGTTTCTCTTTCTCTAAAGCCTCTAGTCTTTCTCTCTCTAGTCTTCCTGCCTCTAAAGCCTTAAGATTTTCTGCCTTTGCTTCTTCTTCTTCTTCTTCTTCTTCTTGTTTCTTAACCAGCTCTTCGGCCTCTCTTTCCTTTCGTAATTGTTCTGCTTCACCTTCCTTTTGGTGAGCTTCCTTAACAAGTTTTAACTTGGCAACCAATATTTCTTTCTGCCTCTGGTTTCTTGCCTTCTCTTCTTCAGGGTCATGAATCTTTTGTATTAAATCCAGCTTGTCATTCTCTTCTTTAAACTTGAGTTCATATTCTTGTTGCCTTTTTTGTCTCTCTACTTCATCAGCTGTTGCCTTAGCTTTAATTTGTTTGGCCTTTAATTGTTGCTGGTGCAGTAAAGCATCAACTTGTGCCTTGGCATCAATTTCCTTTTGTTTCTCTAAGGCTGCAACCCTTACATCAGAATCATTTTTCGCCTCTTCAAACAGTGTCCATTGATCTTCTTGTGTCAAAACCTACTCAGTATCCTCCTCTAGAGGAATATTTTCTTGCATCTTTTTCTAACATAGTCTTATCTAAATCTGTCCCAAGATCATGAACCTCTACCCCTTTTCCCTTTATGGATTCAACTATGTCATAAAGAGTTTCCTTTTCCACCTCTTTACCTTGCGGGTTTGCTATCGGGACTTGAGTAGAAGATTCTCCTAAGGCCGGTGTTGAAACAACTGATCCAATTTGAGCCTCTTCTTCCTGTGTTTTCGATTCATCACCTGTTGTTTCAAATTCTATCTCTTCAATGTCTGGAGGAAATAACTCCAAAGGCTCTTTAGGAGGTGTCTTCCTTTTGATCCTTTTGTATCCCTTACCCTTTTTAGGGGCTGGTCCTTGAGGAGTCTTGGTTCTTATAACTAACCATTGCACACTCCTATCCAATACTGTCCTTCCGATCTACTTAATATCAATGGTTTCCTCACTGTCCCAATCAATTGGATCTAGACTCTTGGTGCCAATGTTCAAAGCTTCATAGGATGGATTCTATAGAATTCCATCATCCACCAATGTGTCAGGAATTTTATCTTTAACATCAAGCTCTGACATGAGTGAGGTAGATAATCTTTCATAATTCTTCTTTATTAGATCATACTCATCTTGTCGGTCACTCCAGAAGTCTTCTAACAAATTGAAATGTTTGTCAAACACCGAAGGCAACAAAGCATACATCTTACCCTTCAGGTCAAAATACTTACGAGCTATGTACAAACCCAATTTCAACTGTATCAACTCCCTGCAAGCAACCTTTTCTCCTACCAAATGTTGACAGCCATACTCACCCAACTTCATGGAAAACTTGTGACATCCTATCTTATGCTTTAAACCAAACTGAGCATTAACTCCAAGAGCCTGATATACAAATTCCATCAAAACTATTATGTTATTGTAGCACCTTGGAAGCAGATGTGGATGGCCTTCAAAACCAGCTAACCAAAAATATGTGAATTTGGGGTATTGAATGTACCAACATCCCCATTCAGCAATGAATTCCATGGCTTCTTGACTCAACCTGTACCCTACATCTCCATTCAATTGGTTGATGACTACATATATGAATGCATCGTTGACTCTTCTGAATTGAGTCATAGCAACTTGAAGAGACAACTGGTCATAATTCTCCCACACTTTGTTCTGTCCATCCAAGACTCCCATTATACCCACTCTGTTCAAACCTAGGAAAATACCCAACCTTGCTGCTGCATACACAATGTAAGAAGTCATAAAGAAGCATTTATTCTACCTGACACTAGTCAGTTGATCATGAATAGCATTTGACACAATCATCGGCCAATCAAACTGCTGGGCTCCATTTAAGATTGTTTGGATGAAAGGAAACATCTACTATTTGAACCGAAATGTATCTCTCTTCCCAAAAACTCTAGACAGCATCATGATTAAATCTGATACCTTCTTATAGAAATCTGCTCTATTTGGCTGGTCTGCAAGCTTGCTTAGAGACTTCTTTTCTTTCTTCAACCAATTTTTGTTCAAATGAGACTTATTGGAGTCCTTATACTTACTATACTTCTCCAAGGCCTCTGCCTCATCCAACTACACCAAGCTCTTAGGATCTGGGACATTAAATATATTTTGAAATGCCTGAGGAGTAAGATCAATAATCACATTGTTTTGGGAATCCATGCACTGTCTGGTTGCAGGATTGTAGGCACTGGCTGCTCTTAAGATCAATTTTGGGCATTGGATTGACAAAGGAAACAAAGTGATATGAGCCAAACCAGACTCAACAATCCTCTTCGTTCTAGGCGTCGCATCCTCATTGAATGTTTCAGCATATGCCTCCTCAAAGTTATACTGGCCCAAGTTTGTGTCAGTGATGTCTGACCAGTCGGATTCCACTTTACTTACTTTCACAACAAGACTCATGTGATTATACCTCAAGGTATAAGGTAATTTTTCAAGCTTGATCTTCTTTGGTTTAGGCATTGCCTTTGATGTTCCTGCAGGCCAATTCCTTTGAGCAGCTTCTCCTGATGTTCCTAACATTTTCTAGCTTTCCTGCCACAAAACCTATAGTGAGATCTTTGAATATCATCATAAAACATGCTTTAAAACCATACCTTTCATGTATACATCAGAGGCGGAACTAGGTAGAAACATATTCTAAACAGTCTCTTTTAACACACTGGCGGGATCAGAGTCAAAACTGGAATGGTAACTCTACTAACAAGAAGTGGGCTCAAAGTCGAAACTGGAATGGTAACTCTACTAAGAAGAAGCGGGCTCGGACTCAAAACTGGAGATGTGATCGGAACCAGAACCAAAACCGGAATAGAAACGAACTTGGTTTTCCTCATATTTTCTATTTCATATTCTTATTTCGTTTTGATTTTGCTTCCATCTAGGTTATTGTTATTTTGAAGGATGGCTTCTCACTATAAGTGGAGTAGGAGATAGGATGAAAATAGAATCGATACCTTTTGAAAAACATAATTTTCCAAGTTCAAAATTGATTTTGATCCCGCTTCCGCCCTAGTTGACCATGATGTCATAAACAACTTTATAAATTTAATGCAGAACTTCATGGTTTCAAACTAGGCGATTTTCAAAATGACATGGGGCTAGCCTAGAACTCGATAGAACCATCCCCATATGACCAGGGGCGATTGTATTCTTAGGGCATCATTTTAAATCACCTATTTAAGGCATTACAGAAATGCACTTAAAACCCTAATCTAGAAAATGCAATATGAAAACTAGGGCACATATTTAACCCTCCCTATTTTAAAAGATTGAATGCATGACAAAAACCCTAATTAAAAACAAGATTCAACTAACCCTAACTCACTGTAAAGACATGAATTTAATCTACCTCACTGTAAAAAAAAACCTAACTAAATCTATATTTAAAAACCTAACCCAACACGACGCGATCACGACAAAACGTGAAAGCGATTGTGCCCTAACTCACTATAAAACTATAAACTCAATCATAAAATCAAGAACATCAAACAAAAAGAAAGAACAGACACATGCAAAACTTCAAGAAAGCGATCCCGTTCGAAGATCCCAATCAAACAATATGAACGAAGAACATGAGAGTAAAAATAAAGAAAAACAAGAGCATAACCCTACCTCGAACGCAAGATCTAGCTAACCTTCAAAATTGATTCGCAACAATTATCTCCTTCTCCTTCAATCGATTTGATCAAATGGACTCCGCAGCAACTCTATTCCACTCTTCAAGTTTTTAACAATGATAATAATGTTACGTTTAATCCTTAATGAAGGTAAAAATCAGAGTTCTTACCTACACCAAGCTACTGTCATTAAAGCATTAAATGCAATCATGCGGAGTCATAACTGAAAGATAATGAACACTTCACTACAGTGCGACTTCAGTCAAAAAGTCAACGACCTAGAAAATAGCGAGGGTGGAATCGAAATGGAAACTGATTTGAAAACTTAAGAAATTTCCTAACTTCATTCTCGTTCCATGTCCGGGTCTGCTAACAAAGCACAAAACAAAACCAAACACAAAGAGTAAAACAAAAGACCAACATAATAAAACTTAACACAAGACCTTAGACTAAAACCAAAAGTTGAAATAGCAGAGGTGGAGATGAGATGGATTTTGATTTCACAATTTTCAATAAACACCAACTTAACGCCCACTCCGGCTCTGACAGAGACAAAAGAAAAAGATTTTAAAAGAAAGATTGTCGGGATGGGAACAAAAACAAGTTTCAAAAGAACTTTCAAAACCCGATTCAATTTCGGTTCCGCTTCCAATAGAAAATTTTAATGAAAAACAAAGTGTTGGCAAAACAAGACTCCTCACTTTGTTTGAAAAACAACTAATGAAAAAACTAACAAGGGGGACCCCTTTTGACCAAGACAAAAGATGGGGTGGTTATGCAAGGCATAACAAATGGCGACTCAGCTGGGAAAATGGTTTACCCATTTTCAAGATACCCAAAGAAAATATCAGTCATCCAAAAGAATTCTTGGCTTATAAACACTTCAACTTAAATAAGATCAATTATACATAGGATAAGTTTGAGCTGGAATCTCAGACGTATGTGCTCATGAGTTATTTATGAATCTGAGTGTGTGCTTATATTGTACATCATTCTTCAGAGATAATTTCTCTACTCTTTGAACCACCATACCTAAAATTCAAGCTACATGAGTTGAGTCTTTTAACTATCATGCAGTAAAATCCCGGGTATTGCTCCGCTGCCAGACAGATGTCCATAGCCCTGATGAAGATGCCTCTAGTTCTCACAAAGCATTGCTCTACTACCAGCCAGGCGTCCATAGCCCCGATAGAGATACTTGATTACCCACTTGATATTGAGCTTTCCTTTTCTTTCTTTCTTTTCATTCTCTTTTTTTTTTCACTTCACTTGTGGAAATTCTTTTATGCATCTTTCTCAATACTCGGATTCAATGAATCTAAAATGTGGGTTGAGAACTACAATGGATTTCATGATAGTCTTGGAACCGGATTTTTTCACTTGAATCAAAGGTAGAGTCATTCTAAAATAGATAGGAATTTACTCATGCAGATGTTTTATCTAATTTGGTGACAGATTTTTGATGATAATTCATGAGATATTCACAATGTATCTTCTTATCTTTAAATAACTTCTCAAACCCAAACTAGAATGATCATAAGAAATAAGTTTCAGAATGACATCCTTTTCAATTATGATGATGAAAATACCTAAACCAATTTCTCTCCTAGTACCAATAGTATACTTTGAATAACAACCCCAAGTCTTGAGATGGATGAAAAGAAAATCACCAACAAAACACAACACAACACAACACAACAAAACAAAGAAAAACAAAACAACAACAAAAAGAAAACCTAACTAAAACAAAAGACTCAATTATATATGATATAGTATAGTACATTCTTTTCCAAAACATCATATCTTCTATGAACCAAAATAGTGCTTGAGAAACTAACCATTAACTAGTAATGGAACAGGCTCTCCTGTCAAGGTACTCAAATGAAAAGCATTCTCGCCTAATATTTCAGCCACTTGATAAGGACCTAACCAAAGTCTATCAAAATTCTGGTGATCTCCCTTCTTTTCTTTAGCCTTATCCCATAATAACACAAGATCTGATATTCTAAAGGCTTTTATCTTGGCTCTTTTGTCAAACCAGCATTTGACAACAACCTGATGTTTAGAGAATTGCTGCAAAGCAGCATCTCTTTGTTCTTCCATATTTAAAAAATTAAGTAGTCTAACCTCAATCTTATCATCCTTGTTATAAAACTCCTGCATAAACTTCAGAACAGTTATTTGTAAATGAATGGGGAAGATTGGATCTTGGCCATAGACTAACTTAAAAGGTGAATTCCCTAGGGCTGCTTTGATTTTGGTTTGATCTACCCATAAGGAAAATCTTAACTGGGTGTGCCAGTCCCTAGGGTTACTTTCTAACAACTTTCTTATAACTTCCAACAAGTTCTTATTTGTGGACTCCGCTAGTCCATTCCCCTGAGGGTAATAATTGGAAGAATACTTCAACACAATCTTATGTTCATAGGCCCATGAAATGAACTCAGCAGAAGAAAAAGCAGGGCAATTATCACATACCAGAGAAAATGGAACTCCAAACCTGGTTGTAATGTTCTCAGTTAGAAACTTGATGACCACCTCTGTGGTACTATTCTTGCAAGGTTGTGCCTCAGTCCAGCATGTGTAATAGTCAGTTGCAATCAAGATGAATTTACGCCCTGCAGAAGAATTTGGATTAATTACACCTACAAAATCAAGTGCCCATTGAGCAAATGGCCTTACCTTATATACTAGTTGTAGGGGCATTGCACGATTTCTTTCTCTAGGTGCGGAGGTTTGACATACATGACAAGTCCTGCAGTGTTGATGTGCATCTCTAAACACATAAGGCCAATAATAGCTTGATCTTAAAATCTGATGAGCCAAAGCATCGGCAGATCCATGTCATGTTCCATGCCTTCCATGAAATTCATTTATGGCATGCTTAGCTTCTTGTTGATCCAAACAACGTAGATAAATTCCTTGAAAATTATTCCTATAGATTGATCCCCCTTTGAGCATGTAATGGGTGCTCTTCATCCTCAATGCTCTCCTTTGAGTAGCATTCATTCCTTCTGGACATTTTTTATTGAGGAGGAAGAAAACTAAATCTGTATACCAGGGATCCCTAGTGAATGATTGAACCATGTATTGTTGACAAGTAATACTTTTGTCCACTTCTGCCATCGCTTTTGACAAACCTTGTCCTCGAACAAGTTTCATTGGGTGAATCTCCAGGTCAAATTCTTGTAAAATGGCCATCCATTTTCCTCTTCGTTCCCCTAATTCACTTTGCATCAGAAGAGATTTCACAGCTGGATCTAGAACTATGGCCATCACTTGACTTCAAATTATATAATTCCTGAACTTCTTCACTGCTCGTACCAATGCAAAGGCTTGTTTTTCTAATGGTGAATACCTTACTTCTGCATTCTTAAATGGAGATCTCATAAAAGTGATAGGTCTCTCCTTGTTCTCTTCTCTTCTCTGTGTTAAAACTACTGCACATGAATGTTCAGAAGCAAAAGAATAAATGTAGAAGGGTTTTAGATAATCTGGGCTTGTCAAAATAGGTGCCTCAGATATAGATTGTTTAATCTGCATGAAAGAAGACTTAGCCTCTTCACTCCACTCAATCTTTGCATCCTTCTTCATCATTTCATTGAGGGGTTTGACAATCTCTACGAACCCTGTTATAAATTTCCTAACAAAATTGATCCTTCCAAAGAAAGATCTCATTTCCTTCTTGCTACCTGGCTTTGTCAGTTTCAAGATAGCCTCTACTCGGTTAGGATCTATGGATATCCCTTCCTTAGAAATAATGTGACCCAAGAGCTTCCCTTCAGATACTCCAAATACACACTTCTTTGGGTTGAGAGAAACACCATAACTTATACATTTCTTTAGCACCTTTTCCAAGTCAGCAACATGATCTTCTCTATTCTTAGAGAAGATGGTCAAATCATCAACATAGATGATTATACATTTACCTATCAGATATTTAAAAGCTACATCCATCACCTTTTGAAAAGTAGCACCAACATTGATGAGACCAAAAGGCATTCTTCTGTAGGCGAATGTGCCCCATTTTGTAGTGAAAGCACTCTTCATCCTATCCTCATGACTTACAAGGACCTGATTGTATCCTGAATACCCATCCAAGAAAGACATCATCTCAGATTCATTAACCTTTTGCAATACTTCATCAAGGGAAGGTAATAGATAGTTGTCCTTCTCAAAGGCCTTGCTTAAATTCCTGAAATCCACACATAATCTGATTTCACCATTCTTCTTCCTTACAGGAACTAGATTAGCCACCCAAGTAGAGTGTCTAACTGGAAATATTATTCTCACAGCCAAAAGTTTATGCACTTCTTTCTGAATTAGAGGCTCAATTAATGCATTGACCGGGCATTGCTTTTGGAAAAATGGCTTAGCTTCTGGCTTGAGAGGAATTGTATGTGTGATCACAAATGTATCAAAAGTTTTCAAGTCATCATAGCTCCAAGAAATAGCTTCAATATTCTGCTTCAAGAATTTGATCGTTTCGTCCTTAATTTTCTGAGGACAAGTCTTCCCTATAAGAACGTTCCTTTTTGGGCCTGAGTGAGTCAAATTAACAGATTCATACTTACCTCCCTCACTCTTTGTAGGCACTCTTTGATAAGCTTGTGGATTTGAATCAAATATTTCTTCTAATGCTATCATCCCTTTTGGGATGTTATTGCTTTTTAAATCCAATATCCCTTCTGGATTGTTATTTTCCAGATCCCAATCTCCCTGATCTCTGTCAGATTCATCAATTATCTACCCTTCAAAAATATCATAATTTTCCAGAAAGGCCAATATATGTTGATCATCATTAAATACCTGAAAGTGTTTGACATTATCAGGAACAACTGGGACTAAAATCAACTCAACTGAAAACCTCTTAAGATTTGAGTCTTGCATAGGCTCTAATGTACTAGCAGCAACAACAAGAGCATCTACAATTTGATTAGCTTCCCTTGGGATGAGAGTAATCCCAAAGGCATCAAAATCTTCAATTAAATTCCAAATCCCATTTCTATATGCAGCCAATCTTTTGTTATGGCATGTGTATTGGCTATGTACCTGTTTCACAATCACCTCATAATCTCCCATCACTGTAAGAGTAGTAACCTTCTTCTTATGAGAAAACATAAGCCCACGAGCAAGTACTTCATACTCTACCACATTATTCATGCATCCAAACTGCAATTTGTAAGAAGCAAAATAAGTCTTTCCTTTTGGATTAGTTAGTTCAATCCATGTTCCACTTCCTGCTTTAGATTTAGAACCATCAAATTTAAGAGTCAATAATTGGTCTTTGGCTGGAAGTTCTTTCTTTTCAGAAGTAACAGGGAATGACTCACTTGAGACATGTGGCGGCTCAAACTTTAGCTGTTTATCAGAATGTAACTCGGGACAAAGTTGAGTTGAGGATTTTTCTATGTTTTCAGCTTGCCCAAGAATTACTTCCTAAACACCCTCTTGGGTCAGATTACCATCCAACTCACTTCTCATCAATTCCTTGGGTATTGGAAAATTATGTGGGGTAGGTGTACCAAATAGGAACTGGGACATCTCAACTTCCTTTTGAACTTTAGAACAAACAACCTGAGTTTGTTCTTCTGGTGAAAGACCTTCCTGTTGAGAAAGACTAGCCCGTGTAAGAATAGTTGCATCCTTAACTTGGAAGGAAAACTCATTGATGGGGGTCTGGGCTTGTTCCTCTTGATATATTTGTTGATGTTGATCTACATGACTTAGAATATCTAAGCATGATTGACATTTCAATTCTGAATGTTTATGATAATGTATCCTACACCAATAAGGTAGCAACAAACTACTCAAATCAGTTTCTGCTCCTAAAACCAGTTTATCTTGTTGTAATTTTATTATCAGAACCTACTGGTTGATCCAGATCATTGTGTCATTGTGTTCTAAGGATAATGTATCATCAAGACTAGCTACAGAGAAAGTAAGAACCTCCTCTTGTTTGTAAACACCTATCTCAGTCTCAAAGAATGCTACTTCATTTGAAGCATCATATTATGTGATCATGTGTTTAAGCCTAGGTTCACTTTCAATTCTTATCTGTGTGGCAACTCCTTTCCATGGTAACCACATGTGTGAGAAATCCAAGGACAGATACCCCCTATGCTCTTTATTAACTCCCGACTTAGAATCATACCATATGTTTCTGGGATATCGGCTACTTGGATATCTATATAGGTCTAGATCCTTGGGTCTGATCCAACTTGCACATGCATGTTCTTTAATTCACCCACAACATTGACTTCAGTTTTATCCAACTGAATCACCTTTTTATTGGTGGGGATAGGACTCAATCCTCTTACAAATTGAAAAAGGCATGACATTCCCTGATGCTTTAGAATCTAATAAATGATTATGCAGATTCTTTCCAAAGATTCTTAAACTTAACAAGAAAGGTGGGGTACTGGTCTTACCTTTATAAATGGCTGCATTTGTCTCTTTTGCGGGAGTCACTTTACCTTTCCTTTTTAGGCGATCTGCCTCTTCCAAAGCTTTTAATACCACCTCCCGTTGAGTTGGGCACCACTTGATGATGTCAAAGAAAGACAGTGATGTCTTCTGCCTCTATAATTCTGCAACGAAATCAAACTTTGAATCATTCCTAACTTGATATTTAGGAAAAGGAGGTGGATTACCTCTATTCTGAGAATCAGAAGGTCCCTTTGGTGGTGGTGGATTGTTATCTGCATTCTAGTTAGGTGGGACCATGTTATTAGGGGGTGCAGATGTAGTGAATGGGCCCTTATTCTGATTTCTCAAAAAGTGACCTCCTTTGGACTGAAAAGCTTGAGCATCATGTACATCTTCCTCTGGCTCATTATCTTCTTGCATAGGGAATTGATATTTTTCTTCAATGGTTTCATAAGTCATGGCAGTGTTGACTGGCCCATTATCCTGATTGGAATTTCCTACTAGAGGATGGGCATCAGCCTGTGCAATTTTCACAATTTTCTCCATTTTTGGGCAATTGACCTCAAAATGTGTTGTTGTATCATGCAACCTACACCAATTGGTCATAAAATTCAAATCAACAACATTAGCAGTATGTGGTCTTTCCTCACCTGTTTGATAATTATGAGCAACTCCCCCATTGTTTGGTCTAGTATTCCACTGCCTATTAGTGTTGTTGTTGTTGAACCTTTGATTATATCCTCTATTCTGATTTTGATAATTTTGGTTTGAAGATTTCTGACTCTAGAAGTTCCTATTGGTGTTCTATTTTTGGTTCTGATTAGAGTAATTGCCCTGATAGTTATAACCTCCCTGATTGTTGTAATTTTGGTTTTGATTATGGGGAGGGTTTTTCCTGAGCTATGCCATGTCATTTGACATCTGAGAGAGAGTCTTCTTGAGAGTCTCTAACTCACTTGTGAGTTGAACAGTTTGTTCATTCTACACATTTTGGACTATGGATGGGGAATGGACATGGGTTGATCCTCCCACTTGTTGTGGTTTATTTTGAGGTTGTTGTTGAGGTTGATGGGAGGAATCTTGTATGCTATTGCCAAAGAAGGGCATAGTGGGTGGAGCTTGCAACTCAGATACAGGTCCATATTGGGAATAAGACATCACTAGGACATTATTGTATAATGGTGGATTAGGCATCTGATAATTCATGGGAGGAAGAGCTGCTCCTAAACCTCTAGATTGCAAACTTATCTGTTACAATTTGATAGTCAGATGATAAATCTCAGACAGCGAGTCAATCTCACTAGGTTGATAAATTATTTGCAAGAACAGGCCAATCAAAAGATCAACAGCTCTCAAATATGTCTGTATGGCCATACCCTTTGGCACTAAGTAAGGCTCTTGTAGCCTACGATACATCCTTTGGAACCTAGTGTTGAACAAGGGCAACGGTTCATGATGTTCCTTTCTTATGGTGGCAAACTGGTGATATAATATTGTAGGGTCTACATAAACCCTGAATTGATTAATAAAAGCATTTTCTCAATCTGTCCAACCTAGAATAGATCCCTAGGGCAAATTTAGATACCAATTATATGCCATATCTCCTAAATAGTAAGGAAACAATCTACATACCACATCTTGATGAGCAACTTGAGCTCATTTGCAAGCATATTTGAATGTTTGTATATATTCCTCAGCACTTCTCAATTCTCCATGCATGTATTTTGGATAGAACCTCTCTAGGTTCTTCGGTAAATCATGGAATCCCCCAGGAATAGTCCCTAATAGGGAGGGATTATACACAAAGTAAGCCATCGATGGGATTGGTTGGGCAAGTGGTGATATAGGCCGAATTGGTGGTGACACAGGCCTAATTGGAGGTGGTGATGTAGGTCGAACGGGTGGTGGTGTAGGTGGATTTGGAGGAAATCCAAGTGGAGTAAGTGGTGGTGGAAATGTAGGTATCAAAACCCTACAAGCATGAGGTCTTGGTCTAACCAGGGTTTGCAATTCTTGTAATGGTTCAGGATCAGTAGAAGATCTGAGAATCCTTCCATATTTGTCTGGTGAGAATGACCCTATGCGAGCTAGCTTGTTCTTCAAGGGGCCTCCTTCTAGTGCCAATTTTTGTTGATGGTGAAAATGACACAAACAACGTATAAACAAAATATTTCTACTCTATTTCTCCTAAAAAAGAAAGACAACATGTAGTGGCCTAACTCCCAAGGTCCTGGTAGTTGGTTCTCAACTGTCTAGTGTCACTCAATTGGTCCATGCAACTGTAATGTTCAAGGGGCCTATGATGGTAAAAAAATATTCAAGCAATGACTCATTTTTTATCAAACCGTTCTTGTAAATAAATGGGGTTTCAAACAAAAGAAAAAGATAGATCAAAGGGTAAACCAATAAGTATGAATCAAATTTATCTAGCATCCAGACATATACCTTCAACAATGAATGTTTTCTAATAGATCACAAAACCAAATCCTGACATAATTTATAGAATAAACTATACCATTGCATGCATCTAAGGTGCTTAATTTAATACCACTATTCACATATCACAACTATCTCCAAGATTTCAAAAGAACACACATCCATTCATTGCCAAGGTCATAGATCAATAAACTTTAATAACTTCAATTCAATGATAATCTAACAAGATAATCCTTAAATCTGGTTTCTTCTAATGACTTTCATCACATAAGAAACTAGCATGCTTCAGCACAATCACTGGCATTCATATAGATTATAACTTATCAGCTTTATCAAGTAAAACAACTCAATTCTAACACCATATTGCGTAAACCTATAATTTTTATTAACTATAAAGTAGCTAGTAACAATGTATCTCAGTAATCACTACAAAATTCTATCTCCTAACATCAGGTAATCCAATTCTATTCTCAATCAACTGACCTTTACAATATGATACCCACAGGGTATTTATAGATATACAAAATTCGAACTTCACTTCTATTTTAAGTCATCCACCCTTTTAGGAACAAAACTTTCTTGGAAACTCATATCGATTTGATCTTGAGTTCTTACATTAGATGTTTAGTTAGACTGGAGAATAGAAAAACAAAAGAGAAACATGCCATGCGTCTCAAAACCGTCAGTGTTGCATGCAACATGCAAAAGAAGAAAGGAATCATGCATGCAAGAGATTTATGTGTGTGAAGCTGGATCTGCAATGAACTCATCATAACTAGCGAAGACTTGCTGTAATATATCTATTTATGGCCCATCAACCCAACTGTCCTCAAACTTAATTCACTCCAACTCTTCTATAGCAAACCCTCTCATACCTTTTATCTTTTTCAACTCTCTTCTAGCAGCTTTTATTTCTTCTTTCACATACATTAGTTGATCTATCATCAGATCTTCTCCATCATCGCCTTTCAGCATGAGTCTTCTAAATATTTCATCCCATTTCTCTTTTATCTGACTCAAAGGCATGCCTTCTTTTGTTAATACATTTACATGTACAATGATAGCAATGACTGCTTCCAGCTCCTCAAACTATTCAGTCAGATTATTAACAGCCTGCCGAACCACATTCCTATGTTTACACAAGAAATCTACTCTAAATCAAAGTATACGAGAGGTTTTTCCAACAAAATCTTTATTATCTTCCTCAAGTATTGACTGTTCAAGAAGAGTAGTCAAAGGAAATGTATTAAATTTCTCCAATTTCTGACTATACTCTTTATACTCCTCTTCTTGTTTCTCCGATGCTTCAATATACTGTTGCATTTCTCTTATCAACTCTTCAGTGCCTTTGTAAACTTCAAAACCCTCAACCAAAACTTCACCTACCTCCCAATTCAACTTGTCTACCCATTTGTCTACCATCTCTGCTTTACCTCTTACCTCCACCAAATCATCTACCTCATTTTTGCTTAAATAAATAGGAGTCTTAATGGCCGTTACCTGTTGTGATCTTGGAGAGGAGACACTTTTCAAAAATGAATGTAATTGATCCAACTGAGCCTTAAGCTCATCCTTCTTTTGTTTATCCTTTATCATTCTTGAATTGGTTGTTGAATCCAACACATCAATCAGGTTCATCTGTTGATTCCTAGTGGGCCTTCCCAAGTTGACAGTACTCAACTGATAATTTGTTAGCTACATGTCCCCTACCTCCTTTTCTGTCATTGGCATGGCACACTCAGCAACAATCTCTCCTTTGTCTGTGAGTCTGGTAGAGTGTAGGATCTTGGCCTTCTTTTTAGGCCTCTCTTGCTTAATCTCTTTCATCATCTACTCCCAATTGAGAGGTTGTGAAGGTGTTACTGTTCTTTTCTGCAGGTCTAGTTTTAGCCAAGTGGGAGCACATGGAGCAGTAGTCATCATAGTAGAAGAGGAAGTAATGGTAGAAGGTGGCTGCATATTTACCTGGGGTTGAGAATCACCCCTTGATTTCTCTTGCTGCTCTTGCACCACATGCATTTGCACAAGCCTTTCAGCCTCTTCCCTATCTTTATGTTCTTGTATCTTCTTATCTTCCTCTTCTTTCTTCAACCTCTCTTCCTCCAACTGATCTCTCTCCACTTTTTCTCTTTCCAATCTTTCTTTTTCTAATTTTTCTTCCTCTAGAGCTTCCTTTTCCAGTTTCTCTTTCTCTAAAGCCTCTAGTCTTTCTCTCTCTAGTCTTCCTGCCTCCAAAGCCTTAAGATTTTCTGCCTTTGCTTCTTCTTCTTCTTGTTTCTTAACCAGCTCTTCAACCTCTCTTTCCTTTCGTAATTGTTCTACTTCTCCTTCCTTTTGGTGAGCTTCCTCAACAATTTTTAACTTGGCAACCAAGATTTCTTTCTCCCTCCGATTTCTTGCCTTCTCTTCTTCAAGGTCATGAATCTTTTGTATTAGTTCAAAATTGTCATTCTCTTCTTTAACCTTGAGTTCATGTTCTTGTTGCCTTTTCTATCTCTCTACTTCATCAGCTGCAGCCTTAGCTTTAATTTGTTTGGCTTTCAATTATTGTTGGTGCAATATAGCATCAGGTTGTGCCTTGGCATCAATTTCCTTTTGTTTCTATAAGACTGGAGCCCTTGCATCATAATCCTTTTTCGCCTCTTCAAACAGCGTCCATTGATCTTCTTGTGTCAAAACTTGCTTAGTATCCTCCTCTAGAGGCATATTTTCTTGCATATATTTTTCTGACATAGTCTTATCTGAATTTGTCCCGACATCATGAACCTCTACCCCTTTTCCCTTTATGGATTCAGCTATGTCATAAAGAGTTTCCTTTTCTACCTCTTTACCTTGCCACTTTGCTATCGGGACTTGAGTAGAAGATTCTCCTAAGGCCGATGTTGAAACAACTGATCCAATTTGAGCCTCTTCTTCTTGTGTTTCCGATTCATCACCTGCTACTTAAAGTTCTATCTCTTCGATGTCTGGAGGAAATAACTCCAAAGGCTCTTTACGAGGTGTCTTCCTTTTGATCCTTTTGTATCCCTTACCCTTTTTAGGGGCTGGTCCTTGAGGATTCTTGGTTCTTAGAACTAACCATTGCACACTCCTATCCAATACTGTCCTTCCGATCTGCTTAATATCAATGGTTTCCTCACTGTCCTAGTAAATTGGATCTAGAATCTTCGTGCCAATGTTCAAAGCTTCATAGGATGGATCCAATGCAATTCCATCATCCACCAATGTGTCAGGAATGTTATCTTTAACACCAAGCTCTGACATGAGTGAGACATATAATCTTTTATAATTCTTCTTTCTTAGATCATACTCATCTTGTCGGCCACTCCAGAAGTCTTCTAACAAATTGAAATGTTTCTCAAACACTGAAGGCAACAAGGCATACATCTTACCCTTCAGGTCAAAATACTTACGAGCTGTGTATAAACCCAATTTCAACTATATGAGTTCCTGCAAACAACCTTTGCTCCTACCAGATGCTGACAGCCATACTCACCCAACTTCATGGGAAACTTGTGACATCCTATCTTATGCTTTAAACCAAACCGAGCATTAACTCCAAGAGCCTGATATACAAATTCCATCAAAACTATTATGTTATTGCAACACCTTGGAAGTAGATGTGGATGGCCTTCAAAACCAGCTAACCTGAAATATGTGAATTTGGGGTATTAAATGTACCAACATCCCCATTCAGAAATGAATGCCATGGCTTCTTGACTCAACCTATACCCTACATCTCCATTCAATTGGTTGATGACTACATATTTGAATGCATCATTGACTCTTTTGAATTTAGGCTCAGCAACCTGAAGAGACAACTGGTCATAATGCTCCCACAGTTTCTTCTGTCCAACCAAGACTCCCATTATACCCACTCTGTTCAAACCTGGGAAAATACCCAACCTTGTTGTTGCATACACAATGTAAGAAGTCATAAAGAAGCATTTAATCTACCTAACGCTAGTCAGTTGATCATGAATAGAATTTGACACAATCATCGGCCAATCAAACTGCTAGGCTCCATTTAAGATTGTCTGGATGAAAGGAAACATCCACTCCTTGAACGGAAATGTATCTCTCTTCGCTTAGAGACTTCTTTTCTGTCTTCAACCACTTTTTGTTCAAATGAGACTTATTGGAGTCCTTATACTTACTATACTTCTCCAAGGCCTCTGCCTCATCCAACTACACCAAGCTCTTAGGATCTGGGACATTAAATATATTTTGAAATGCCTGAGGAGTAAGATCAATAATCACATTGTTTTGGGAATCCATGCACTGTCTGGTCGCAGGATTGTAGGCACTGGCTGTTGTTAAGATCAATTATAGGCATTGGATTGACAAAGGAAACAAAGTGATATGAGCCAAACCAGACTCAACAATCCTCTTCATTCTAGGTGTCGCATCCTCATTGAATGTTTCAGCATATGCCTCCTCAAAGTTGTACTAGCCCAAGTTTGTGTCAGTGATGTCTGACCAGTCGGATTCCACTTTGCTTACTTTCACAACAGGACTCCTATGATTATACCTCAAGGTATAAGGTAATTTTTCAGGCTTGATCTTCTTTTGTTTAGGCACTGCCTTTGATGTTCCTGCAGGCCGATTCCTTTGAGCAGCTTCTCCTGATGTTCCTGACATTTTCTAGCTTTCCTGCCACAAAACCTATAGTGAGATCTTTGAATATCATCATAAAACATGCTTTAAAACCATACCTTTCATGTATACATCAAAGGCGGAACCAAGCAGAAACATATTCTAAACAATCTCTTTTAACACATTGTCTGGATCGGAGTCGAAACTGGAATGGTAACTCTACTAACAAGAAGCGGGCTCGGAGTTGAAACTGGAAATGTGATCGGAACCAGAACTGAAACCAAAACCGAAATAGAAATGAACTTGGTTTTCCTCAGATTTTCTATTTCATATTCTTATTTTTTTCTGATTCCGCTTCCATCTAGGTTATCGTTATTTTGAAGGAAGGCTTCTCACTATAAGCGGAGCCGGAGATGGGATGAAAATAGAATCGATACCTTTTAAAAACATAATTTTCCAAGTTCAAAATCGATTCCAATCCCGCTTCTGCCCTAGTTGACCATGACGTCATAAACAACATCATCAATTTAATGCAGAACTTCATGGTTTCAAACTAGGTGATTTTCAAAACGACATGGGGCTAACCTGGAACTCAATAGAACCATCCCCATATGACCAAGGGCAACTATATTCTTAGGGCATCATTTTAAATCACCTAATTAAGGCATTACAGAAATGCACTTAAAACCCTAATCTAGAAAACACAATATGAAAACCAGGGCACAAATTTAACCCTCCCTATTTTAACAGATTGAATGCACAACAAAAACCCTAAGTAAAAACAAGATTCAACTAACCCTAACTCACTGTAAAGACATGAATTTAATCTAACTCACTGTGAAAAAAACCTAACTAAATCTATATTTAAAAACCTAACCTAACACAACGCGATCACAAGAAAATGTGAAAGCGACCATGCCCTAACTCACTATAAAACTAGAAACTCAATCATAAAATCAAGAACAACAAACAAAAAGAAAGAACACACACACTCAAAACTTCAAGAAAGTGATCCCGTTCAAAGATCCCAATCAAACAATATGAAAGATGAACACGAAAGAAAAAATAAAGAAAAACGAGAGCAGAACCCTACCTCGAATGCAAGATCTGGCTAGCCTTCAGAATTGATTCACAACAATTATCTCCTTCTCCTTCAATCGATTCGCTTAGATGGACTCCGCAGCAGCTCTATTCCACTCTTCAATTTTTTAACAATGATAATAATGATACGTTTAATCCTTAATGAAGGTAAAAATCAGAGTTCTTATCTATGCCAAGCTGCTATCATTAATGCATTAAATGCAATCGGGCAGAGTCAAAACTGAAAGAGAACGAACACTTCACTACAGTGCAACTTCAGTCAAAAATTCAATGACCTAGAAAATGGCGGGGGTGAAATCATAATGGAAACTGATTCAGAAACTTAAGAAATTTTGTAACCTCATTCCCGTTCTAGGTCAGGGTCCCTAACAAAGCACAAAACAAAACCAAACACAAAGAGTAAAACAAAATACCAACATAATAAAACTTAACACAAGAACTTAGACTAAAACCAAAAGTTGAAATAGTGGAGGCAGAGACGAGATGGATTTTGATTTCGCAATTTTCAATAAACACCAACTTAACGCCCACTCTGGCTCTGACAAAGACAAAACAAAAAGATTTTAAAAGAAAGACCATCGGGATGGGAACAAAAACAAGTTTCAAAAGAACATTCAAAACCCAATTCAGTTCTGGTTCCGGTTCTGGTAGAAAAAATTAATGAAAAACAAAGTGTTGGCAAAATAAGACTCATCACTTTGTTTGAAAAACAACTAACGAAAAAACTAACAAGGGGGGTCCCTTTTGACCAAGACAAAATATGGGGTGGTTACGCAAGGCATAACAAAACATAACCACCTGGAAGACAACTCCAGGCTTCAGACCATTTGAGCTACTGCATGGGAAGACAACCATGATTCCCATCGAATTCGAGCACAAGACTCTTAGAACAATAGTATAATTGGGCATGGAAATCTGTGAGGACATATTGAAGATGATGAAGAAGATGATCTTGAGAAGGAACTCAAATTTTCCTATCATAAGATCGAGAAGCTCAAGAAAAGGAATTGGAGTGTGAGAAGTTGGAGCTTGAACCTGTTTCCTTAAGGAAGGATTTGGAAAAAACAAATAATCAATTAAATTGAAGCATGAAATTTGAAAAGAGCTCCAAAATTCTAGAAGATATTATTAGCTCCCAAAGATCCCCTTTTATCCAGACAAGTCTTGGTTTTGAATAAAAATAAAAGAAATTTAAAGAAGGATCAAGCTCTAAGGACACAAAGTTACCGAAGAAAATAAATGAGGAAAATTCTAAAATTTATGCAAATATTTTGAAAGGATGCATCAATGGTGACAGATAAAATAAAAGAGAGTAATATTACTCAGAAAATAAATATTCCTCACAAAGGCAACAATGAAGGTTTCAAAAGATCATTTCCTCAAAGACAAGCACAAATGAATAGGTTTCAACATTCATTTTATGGCTATTGTTTCTTTTGCAATAAGTATGGTCATAAGGCAGTGGATTGTAGAGCTTGTGCAAGGAGGAATTTGGGTTTCCTAAAGAGGAACTATAATCCATTTTCTCCTCTAATGAATTTAAACATCATGTGCTACAAGTGAAATAATTTTGGTGATACAACACATTCTTGTAGAAGTGAATTTTTTGTTCTTCGAAAATAGAACATGGAGGATTCTCTTAATAAGTCAAAAGAGGAATCTAAAAAAATTTGGAAGAAAAAGGAGCTTGAAATGAAGGAGAAATATATGCTAGTACAAGCATCCCTCCTTGTTAAAAATGAATAAAATTGGTGGTCCATTGATAGTGGTTGATCAAGGCACATGGCAAGGGATAAAAACAAGTTCCTTACTTTGAAGGAAATAAATGGAGGCACGGTAAATTTTGGAGACAATGCTAGAACAAGGATCACAAGAAAAGACACTCTTAGTTTTGACAATGGAAAGACAAAGACTGAAAATGTATAGTATACATCGAAGAATTAAATCACAATATTCTAAGTATGAGTCAACTTTGTGATCAAGGGAACACTCTCATATTTAAAGCTTGTGGTTGTGAAATTAAAAAAAAGAATAGGGAAACTTATTGTAGATGCTAATAGAATAGAAAAACATCTCTATATTCTTAGTGAAGTCAAAGGAGAAAAGTGCTACATGGTAGAAGAAGATGAGAGCTAGTTGTGGCACAAAAGGATGGGACATTTAAACTTTGATAGCATTGTGAAGATTAGACATAAGCAAGTCATAAGGGACATGCCAAAGATAGAAACATCATCTAATACGATCTGTAAATAGTGCCAAGTTGGAAATCAAACAAGGTTGAGTTTCAAATAAAAAGAGTGACCTACATCAAAGCCTTTGGAACTTATACATATTGAATTGTGTGTGCCAACAAGGAAAAAAAACTTACAAGGTGCGATTTATTTCATGTTATTAATAGAAGATTATTTTAGGATGACTTGGATTACCTTCCTAAAAGAAAAATCAGAAGCTTTTGAGAAGCTTAAGACATTTAAATATTTGGTAGAAAATGAAACCGGATTAAGAATCAAATGCCTTAGATCTAATAGAGGAGGATAATTCACCTCAAATGAGTTTGAAGCATTTTGTGAACAACATGGAATAAGAAGAAAATATTCTGCTGCAAGAAATCCACATCAAAATTGAGTTGTTGAGAGGAAAACTAGAATAGTTCAAGGAATGGCTAGAGTCGTGCTAAATGAGTCTAAGATTATTGAAACCTTTTGGAGAGAAGAAGTGCATATGATAGTCTACATTCTAAACCAAGCACAAATCAAGGTGAAGAATAGAAAAACTCCATATGAACTTTGGAAGGGAAGGCCTGCATCAATGAAGTACTTTAAAGTGTTTGGGATAAAATGTTATATCAAGCGAGATGATGAAGATTTTGGGAAATTTGATTCTAGATGTGATGAGGGTATCTTCCTTGGATACTCTACAAGAAGAAAGGCCTATAGATGCTATAAGAAAAGACTGTAAAAAAATGTTGAAAGTTGATGAAGAAAGACATGAAAAGGAAATAGCACAAGAAGTTGAATATCAAAAAGAATATAGTGTCAAACAAGAAGAAGACATTGGAAATGGAGAATTTGAACAAAGAAATCTAAAGACTCCATCAAGAGCACCACCCAAGACTCCATCCAGATTTGTGCAAAAGAATCATCCAAAAAATATAATCATTGGTGATAAAGATACATAAATTCAAACAAGGAGAGTAGTCAATACATCTAAACATGCAAACTTGTGTATTCTCTATAAAAGTGGAACCCAAGAGTTTTGAAGAAGCTCGAGAAGAAAATTACTGGGTAAAATTCATGGAAGAAGAGTTGGATCAAATAGAGAAAATGAAACTTGGGTACTTGTCCCAAGACCTAAGTATAAAAATGTTATTGGCACTAAATGGGTGTTCAGGAACAAATTGAATGATGATGGCCAATTTTTCAAGAATAAAGCAAGGATTTTATGCAAGGGTTATGCTCAAGTTGAGGGGATTGATTTCAAAGAAATATTTTCCCCTATTGCTCATCTAGAGGGTATAAGGATGTTTTTAGCCCTTTCTAGTTTCAAGAATTTTGAAGTCTACCAAATGGATATGAAATCAACATTTCTAAATGGAAACTTGGAGAAAGAGGTGTGTATTGATCAACCTAATAGTTTCATTATATCCAAAAATGAGGATTATGTTTTCAAGCTAAACAAGGCACTTTATGGGTTGAAACAAGCCCCTAGGGTTTGATACTCAAGACTAGACAAATATTTACAACAAAAAGGTTTCAAAAGAGGTATTGCAGATAGTAGTAATCTCTATATCAATAACAAAGGGGATGACCTATTTATTATTGTAATCTACATGGATGATATAATTTTTGGAGGTAGCAGTGATAAAATGTGCCAAGAATTTCCCACAAATATTTGAGGTGTCAATAGTTGGTGATTTTTCCTTCTTGCTTGGGTTACAAATTTCCCAATCAAATAAGGGAATATTCATTTCACAAACGAAGTATATTAAAGAGATGTTGAAGAAATTAAGTATGGATTGCAATTTTAATGCTAATTGAGTAAAGATGATGAATCTATTGATGTAAATCAATCTCAATAGAGGTCCATGATTAGAAGTTATTTGTATGTGATATCTACACAACTTGATATTATTCAATTAGTTGGTTTGGTGACACGGTTTCAGGCAACAACAAAGGAGACTCATGTGCAATTCATAAAGTGAATATTCAAATATTTTAATGACATTGTAGACTTTGGGTTGTGGTATACAAGAGGTGAAGATTTCACCCTCACAACATACATAGATTCAAATTGGGATGGTATTATTAATGATAGAAAAAATAAAAGTGGAGCTGCATTATTTCTTGGCAATAGTCTTATATCATGGCTAGGCAAGAAACAAGTGTCAGTTTCATTGTCCACAACAAAAAAAGGGTATATTGCAGCAACTTCTTGTTGCAATCAATTCCTTTGGATGAATAAAACCTTAAAGGATATTAAAGTTGAGTATGAGCATCCCATTTCCATATTTTGTGATAATGCAAGTGAAATTAATATCTCAAATAATCCAATTATGCACTCCAAGATGAAGCATATTCTGATCAAATATCACTTCTTAAGAGAGCAAGTGGTTGATCAACAAGTGAAGTTGGAGTATGTTGCTACAAAGGAACATATTGTGGGAATATTCATGAATCCACTTCCAAAAGAGACTTTTGAGTACTTGAGGGAGAAATTGGGAGTAATACCACTCTCATCTAGTCACTAAGTTTGTCAAAAGAAGCATATATTTAGAGAGAGCTATTCATTGTCTTATCTTTCAGCCCTGGAAATTATTTTCCATTGATGTCAAAGGAGGAGAAGTAGAGTAAGGGGGAGAAATATGATCCTATTACATTCCAAATTACTTCTTAGTAGGGTTACCAACAATGAAAAAATGGGGAGATTGTTGGAAAATCATTGTCATTGATGTCAAAGGTGTTTTGGTGATATTGGTGGCCCCAAATAAAATTAGCTTGCTCTTATATTGGTTTCCCCCCTTTGGAACATTGAAGATAAATAAATAAAAATAAAATGTTTTATTATTCATAAGGACTACCCTCTTTATGGTGTCACCCCATGTTGGGGAAATCAAATTAAAAATAAATAAATTTTATTAGGTTGATCCCTTAGATTGGTGTGCCCAACCTTGTAAAATGAAATGAAAATAATTCTTGTTGTCTTGGCCAACCCCTCTTGGAGGAGTCGCTTCCCTTGGGTGAAGAGGCATCTTGAAGATATAAATAAAAGTTTGAAGAGAGAGGGAACATTTATGAGAGTTTTAGCAACAATTTTGTGAGAAGAAAATAAAAATAAAGGCAATATCATGGTGGTTCTTTAAGAAGAAATATTGAAGACTATATTGCATATTCATGGGTGGATGTATGACATATTTTTGAGTAGTTGATAGGGCAGATGTAAGAAGTTACAAATCAAATTATTATATTGTTCTTGTGAAGGTTGGAGCCTCCTATTTGAGGATATTGAGAGGTTGGAGCCTCTTATTAGAAGAGCTTGGTATCTCTTGTTGGGTTTGTGCTTAGTGGTGGGATTGGAGTCTCCAATGGGTTGGTGTGTATGAAATTTGTAAGAAGATTAATACAAGAAATATTTTACCATGGTTTTCTTTGAAAGAGTTTTCCCCACACCATTCCCTGTGTTATGGTATTATTTATTTTTTGTTTATTTCCATGTAACTATGATTAGTTTAATATTTGTGCATACCTACTCATATATATTAGTGTAAAAAGCATATTTTGCACCTTTTCTTCTTGTAATTTAGTATCAAAACTTAATTATCTTGGGTCCTAAGTGTTATAAACAAAGTGGTTCCAAGGTTTTAGAGATAGGGTCTTTTGATCTAATCTTGGTTTGAGTGGGAGTTTGGGTAGATCTTATTATAGGAAAATGACAAGCACATTAAGGATAGATATGGAGAAGTTTATTGAAATTAACTTTGTGATGTGGAGTTCAAGATGGAGGATATTCTTGTAGACAAAGATGTAGTTTTGTTGTACTTAGATCCAAACCATTGGTTGCAATGTCACAAACAATTGAGGTATATTGGGCATAAAGTTAAAGGGCTTCATTAGGCTTTGCTTGGTAGATTTTATTTTGTTGAATAAACATAAAGAGCCAATCTCACAAGATCTTTAGAAGAAGTTGGAATTATTATACTAGGCTAAATCCTTGGTTAAAAAACATTTTTTGAGAAATAAGTTCCATATTTTGAGAATGAATGATGGTGGTTTTCTGTTCAAGCATTTGAATGCATTCAATATTATTATGAACCAATCACACTCTATTGGAGTGAAGATGGAGGGGAACTGTTGCATGAAATTTTTATGTTCTTTGCTAAACTCATGGGATTAGTTGGTGATGACAATTGAGAGCATTGTCTTAAAAATTTAGATGGATAGGGTAGTGGTTTCTTTACTCTTGGAGGAGATGTGGCGATAAGGTTTAAAATCTACTAAGGAGGCCCTAATGGTTTGTGGATGATGAAAGGAGGAAGGGAATACGAAATAAAAGCCTAGATCCAAATTTCATGGGAGTCTTGAATCTTTTGAAAATTCCAAGGTTGTATTGCAATTGCAACAAGATTGAGCATTTTGTTAGAAATCTGAAATAGATTGAACAACCCTAGGAACTTTTAAGAGAAAATCAAAGTTACATAAATTGGAAAAACAAAAAGAATGCAAACTAGGACTTCAAGAGATTATGCAATGTCAATATGAAAAAAATTCATTAAGAGATTCCAAGCTGATAAGATGCAAATACAAGCTAGGTAGTGATTTTATATAGAACTTAGTATATGAATGTGGAAACTCCAACCAATAGGAGTGACCCACAAAAAGTGGAGGATGTCAGCAAAAGTGGAAAGTGTTCCACCCTTTCAGGAAGGGCACACCACATCACTTATCTCCTAGTAATAAACTCACTTTATTATCCTAAGCAAGCTTAATAAAAGTGTAGGAAAAACCTAGGACTATGGGAAAATAACTTATCCCACTAGGGAAATAAAAACCTACACTAACACACTTCATAAGAGACAATAAAGAGGAGAGAAATAATTACTTTGATGACACGTTTCTAAGATCTTCACAACAAGATGATGGTGATGCCTTTGTTGCAGCCTTGGCAACACATGCATTCAAAGGTGGATGGTTGATAGACTATGGAGCTTCCTTCCATATAAATTCCCATCAGGATTTGTTTCCAAGATAATAAGAATATGGAGAGAAAGTGTCAGCCTATTTGATACACTAAATACTTAGATATCTTGCATAGTCGAGACTTCAGATGTGATGATTATTTGATTCATTAAATGATGGTTAATATCAATCATCTTGGATTTATTTTTCTGCAATGATTATTATGAATGCTTTGGTTGATAAGTTATTTCAATAATATACAATATTTTGTTGGCATTTGTTATTCGATTTTATGTTGAATTGTTAGAATGATTATATTGATAATGACTAACTACCTTTTCATTATCTTTGAGTGCGACAAGAAACATCTGACACTCTCTTTCCATAGAGAGTATCATCAAAGAGAAATTTTTTAGCTATTTGATGACAAAATTTATGAAGTTCAACACACCACAATGACATACATTTAGTTGTTGACATTATGTTTTTGTGTGAATCTTTGAAATAGATTAATGAATTGTTTCATTTTTTTTTTAGATTAATTTTATTTTGTTGTACTAAATCTAAGAAATTTAAACTTTTTAAACTTAAACAAAAGTTAAATTAGTTTTTGTCGGAGTTACACCACCACCTCCTTAGTTGATTGCATGTAGATTATTCTTAGTGTTGGTTTCCTAGTAATTCAAATTCATATTTTTGTATAGAAATTTGCATGGAATTCTTGGATTAAATTAGATTTATATTTGAATTTTAAGTCATTGTGAAGGGTGTACACTTAGCTTTTTAAGAAATATTTTGGAGCGACTAGTTTGAAATTTTTGAAAGATATGAGCATTTATTGTGGAAACAATGAATTGTAGTTTGATTGGAATAAAGGGAGGTAACACCATGACAAAATGGTGGTAGTTAAGAAGATAATTAAGGTTTTGTGTGTCTGCATGTAATTTAGGTGAAAGGGTTGCTTAAACAGAGGACAAACTCTTTGTTATTCACATGGAAAAAGGAAGAGAATTTTTTTTAATCAAAACATAAAATCTTGGTTCATCAAGTGGGGGAAAGGACACATCATTTAAAGGAAGAAAATAAGAAGGCTAAAGGGAGATCACTTTTTTTGGGGGGGAGGAGAATATTGTGATTTGGAGGTGAAGAAATTTCTTGGTTCATCAAACAACAAGAGGAAGCATCTTCCATTGTTTTCACAATTTTCCACTTTATTTAGAATTTCATAGAATCAAAAAATTAGATTACGATAGTGAATATGGTGTTCTCATATAGTTGTTCAAAGATTAATAAATCTTAGTACAAGTGATAGTGCATCCTATTACAATTGAGATAATTTTTAATTTTTATTATTTTTGAAACTTTTAGATTTTGATAGACTACTTTTGATGACACGATAATCAATGGCTAGTGAAAAAAGGATCGTATTCTAAATAACACAACTTGAATTTGACTTTCTTTGAAAATATACTATATTTATTTGACTTTTAGACTATGACATAAAATATCTTTATAAGAACTAACAATTCATTTTGAGACACTAAATTGGCAATGACTAAATAAATTATAATAGCAATGTAACTTCAATCTAAAAACTACCATTATACAGTTAATCCAAGACATAAACTATAATGAATCAACTCAAATATCTAATATAGTTATAAGCTATACTTTTATTTAACTAGAATTTATAGAATGACATCTTTTCAATCAACATAAAAAATTGGCATTCTTCCTATGTTATGCAACTCGAAGCTTTCATATCACTAGCAACATTATTACTTAAAATACTTCTAAATAATGAAATTAAGATATCTCCATCCGTAAGATCATATTTAGAATTTTCAAGAGCTATATGCATCCACCAATTTTGATGGAGGTTCATTGCTTCTATTTATCAATCTTCCATCCTCCCTTTGGAAATAAAATGCCCTCACCTTTGTGTGGTGTGACCATAAGAATCTCTAGTGTCTCCATTGTTGAGGTGTATGCAAGCACAAGATGCATTGCATCTTCCTCAAAATGAGAAATAAATCCAAGGCTAAGAGAGCACTAGAAAAAGCAAGCACACAAGATTTATTTCCCATACAAACACTATTAGATGGCATCTAAATGTTGGAAACTAAAGGTATGAGGAGATCCAAGGAAATGAGAAATGTGGATCTCATGCATAATAGAAAAATTAATGCGATCAATAGAACTTCTAAAACTTATAGAAATTCAAAGAGACAAGAATGGAAGTTTTCTTGTTGCTTAGATTATTGTGTAGAATGGTACCATATACTAGACAAAGATTATTTCTATTTCATTGGGAATTAAAAATGAGAATAAAATATCTCATGTAGACCATTGATTTGACTTCTTCTAAAGATGCCCCAAATGTAATGACAATGCATGGATCCTAGATTCCTTTGGTCACTCCTCTTCTACTTTGGAGAATGTGGAGAAGAATGTTTAAATTTCAACTTCAAGAATAGTTATTGGTTAACACAGGTTCCATACACTCTACTCTATCCCTCCACATATAATCACACCAAGGAGAATATGAAAGCGAGTGACATAGATAATTATCCTTCATAAGACATTAACAATATGCTTTGATACCAAGGGATAATTTAGGAGTAGATTTAGCACACAAATAAAACTCTATTTCTCTCTACTCCTATATACTATATTATTACAAGTCTTATAAAAACTCTCTAAATACATATTTGTTTTTAACAACTCAAACAAATACTCCACAACCAGCTTATATCACAGGAATGTTGTTATATTCCTAACCAATATAGCTTGTAAACTATGGGAAGTCTTTGATATTACCATATTTTGGTTACAATTTTAGTTTCCTATATTGCTCACAAGATGGCTGATTTTGAATGTTGTGTTCTTAGAATTTACTCAAGAAATAGTCAAACTTGTGTTAGGAATGTTAATTGTAAAAAATTAGTCTCCAAAAAATAGTTGTGTTAATAGGAGCAATAGGACAAGCTCATGGTTGGATAGCTCTATTCAAACTCAACACTAACCAAGATCTAATTACCTACAGGTGTGCTACGTTCTTTGAACTTAGACCATTTCCAAATGCTATAGCAAAGGTCAAGCAATTAATGTGTTAAAAGAAAGAAGAATTAAAATCTTGATGTATGTACATGTAGGATCAATTATTACTATTTATTGTAATAATGTAATAATGAATAATTATATGTAACATGAATAGGGAAAGTAAACATTATTATTTGTATGTATTAAAAGTATATAATTTTATTAATATAATAAAAAATATGATATAAATTCATTATATGAACCTTTAATTATATGTTATTATTATAGATTATAGAGATGAATTGGGGAGTATATTTAAATGTAAAGACATGATATAATGTATTCACAAAAAAGATACACAACCTATATAGGTACACATAAATTTTATATTCAGAAACTAGTGTTAAATAATTTTTTATCAATAATGTGAATGATTAATATCAATTGTGGACTCGATGGAATTAAATGAGCTAGTATAGGTATGTTGAGGAATAATATATTCCTTGCATATGAGGTTACCAAGCCTAATTATGTAGAACATTATACTAGGAATATGATTTGTTCCTTTCCCTTCTTTTTTTAATTATTCAAAATTTTATTATTCTTGACCAAATTTGATTAGCTCAAGGGAGACAACTAAGGTTGTAAGTAATGTTACCTAGAACCACTATAAATATATTTATTCCTTGGTAGATAAAATGGATATTGATAGGAACTCAAGGTTGGTTACGTCTTTCAACCTCGTAATGGGATAAGAGGAAGACTATTTAAGACCAGTTAATTAGTTTTGTCTAATGAAATAAACTAGTTAATCAAGATTATATCATTAGATCAAACCATTTATATTATTGTAATTTATTAGGTAATAAGGAATGTGAGAGAGTGGATGGGTGTTGACTATGGAGAATAGAGAATAGTGGTTAAGTTAGCATACAACCTATATGTTGTATTGTATAACATATAAATGTTTTGGCTAAAGCTCAACCAATATGTATTGATTGGATTGTTGTATTCTCTACCATATCATGTTCAATAGAAATATATGCATTTAATTTGCATGCGTGAGCATTAGTATATGAATTCTTGGATGTCTATGACACATGTTGCACTAGATTCCTTCATGTTCATTTGCTTTAGATTGCTATATCCTTCATGAAGGGTTTGGCTTTTTCAATTGGGGGAAGGCTAGGGAAGCATTCAACTTCATGATTGGGTGGAAAAACACCTAGATGATACTCTCTCTCTTGAAAACTCAAATTATGCATTTCATTCCTTCCTACTTTTCAAGATTTGAGCATTGTATTCTTGTAATTGAAAATGTAATCAATTTTATTGTAAAGTATTATATATTATAAATTTACATGTAATCAATGATAATGTATATAATGTGTTTTACACATTGGATAGTGAATACATTAATAAGTTGTTAATATTATCTAGTTATAATGATGATTATTGATAAAATAATTCATTCAAATTCTTTAAATGAATCATTTCATGTATGAATATGTTATTAAGTTCAATCTATTTCATTTTTAGTTAAGATTCTATTAATGAAATTTGAGGGATATTTTTATCTCTTCCCCATTTAATAATTTTACAGTGTACTTATTAAGTTGTTATATAAATCAAGTCCTTACATATTGGTATTAGAGCTCTAAGTTCAACTATAGGGTCTAGAACCTACTATGCTTAGCATAGGATGATAGTTGAACTCATTTCATTCAACTAAAACATATTATTTTCTTTCTTTTGTAGATGGGAAAATCCAGATCAACCAAACAAATTGAGAAAAAGAATAGAAGTAGGAAACCAACCAATAGAAAAAACTATCCCAAACAAAGGTGGTAAATAAAAGAAGTAATACGTCTTCTTGAGAAGATTGATTTATTGAGGAAGAGAAGAAAATGATGTGATAACAAAGCACTACAAGAGATAGTTGCAAATATTTTGGTAGAATTTCCCCAAGAATATTAGATGGAGAGCTTACTCTTAAAAATGTGAAAATAAAAGTCCCTTGAAAATAGAAAGAGATCGAGTTTTCTTTTCTCAGATGATAAAGAATGAGATGTTAATTTCTCTTTTAGGCATTAATACATACATTGTAAATAATCCACATGAAAATTGTGCTTTTAAATTTTGAGAACTTTTAGGATGCCATAAAATCGTGGACTTTTGCATGTCACACTATTGTCTAGAAAAATTATGCTGAAATTTTGCATATGCGCTCAAAATATGTTATATTCTTTGAATGTGAGACAATATTTTTTATAGAAATATAAAAATATATTATTAAAACATGGGTTAAGATGAGTTTAACACATAATGTAAAATTGTACAATTACACAATTTTCAACACTACATTTTTCTCCCACTTTAGCAAGCCTATTGCACTAAGAAATAAGTTGCGCTAAAGTAGATAGTGAAATACATGAAGAATAAAATATAATACCCCAAAAAGGATAATGTAGAGAATGCATAAATTCATAAGAATGACTAGAAATGCCCTTAACTCAGATTCTATGAAATCACAATATCCAAATTTTTTAGTCTTGTAGGGTTAAATGTAAGGAAAATTTCATACATATCTTAGAAAACCCAATGTGTTAGCCTCACAATTGCAAGAAAGCTAATACAAATAGAAGAATATTTCAGAGAAGAAAGTTCAAAATAATATTTTAAGGAGAGTGAATATGTGTCCCCTCATGGTTTTTCCCATCCTACCAAGGGAAAAAATAGGAAGGTGAATTCACCCTTAGGAGAGTTTAGAATGTATTTTTGAGAAATTTGGTTTTATAAATATAAGAAAATTTAGGATTTTACTATTCATTTTCACATTTTATGAGAGTTTATAGTGATCCTTGAGATAAAATTCCATGTAGATGAGACTATTGGCAACCCAAGATGGATGAGCTTCATGAGGGAATCAAGTAGTGAGTGCTACTTCATGAGGTGAGTGAATTTATTTCTATTTTGTGTATTTTAAGCATTTTTTTGTTGTGGTGGGTCAGTTGCCAAAAATCCCATTAGTGGATGGCTTCCATGTAGCTAACCAAGGGACACAAAAACATTTGATTTGTGCACTAGCATCCAAGGATGTGATAGGGTTAAAGGATTTTTTTTTTTGACTTTTAGGAAAGAATTAAAAGACATAAATTAGATTAGTGAATAATAGAATGTGAAATTTTTATGTTATTATCAAACCATGCCCAATATGTAGGAGCACGCAAGAGGGATAGTTCTATCTCTTTTGTGGAGTTGGTTGTTTGCACTTTGAACATACATGATCTCACTCCTCAAATAAGTGGGAATCTCCTGGACTTTTATTTTGCTAGAGATTCGCTTCTATGGGAGAATGTTCATGGTATTGATGGAGTGTTGGGATGTAGATAGGTCGACCTTCATGCTTTTGACAAGGGATATGATGGTGACCTTAGAGGATTTTTACCACATCTTGTGATTGCCTATATATGATAAAATAGTTACCATTAAGGAGAAGAGCTCATTGATTGTTATAGAAGATGGGAAACAATATGTTATTGGCTGAGTGGTAGTAGGTGACATGATAGGTCATGTCTATATGAGATGACTTGATTAGGGATTATTTTTATTACTCTTGGTGAGGCGCATCATGATTGCTACCATAGCTATGCACATAGTGATGGGTGGACAAGGAACACACTTTCTTGGGGGCCTTGTTCATACCATGTGAGCTATGGAGGATTGTCAGATTTTTTTTTGTGGGGATGGATCATTCTCACCCTGTTGTATCATAATCTTGGTTTCTTTGTATATCATAAGGGCCATATCCTTATGACAAGAATACTACTTTAGGTCTAAGCCTTGAATAATATCACTTGCATGAGATTGTTCAGTTTCCTAAGCTAGATTTCATTGGATGTGCCTAGGGCTCATGCCTATCCACTATGTGAAGATTGGAGATTCGAAAAATTATTGTTTTGGAGATAGACATTTGATAGATTACATAGTACATATTTTATATGGCTGCATTATGTATATATATGAGCATGGCCAAAAATTTTGAGATTGTAAGCCAAGATGCAAAGAGATCATTTTTTTATGAATAAATATGATTATATCATGATGCCCTTCTACTATGGGTGGGTGATTAGGTAGTTCAAATAGGTATAAGTTCCTAGAGCTATAACCACCTACATGCACTCACACCATAATATTGTCAAAGAGGGTGACCTACATCAATCCACCATCGTAGATGTTATGTTAAGTGACCCAAAAAACTAGGGAGAAGATGCTTTCCCATTTTTAGACAGAAAATGTAGGGGTCACTTGGGGCTACATCACTTGGTGGTAAATTGTTTGACCTACCCCAATTTTCCTTGAGGATTCTCTTGGAGGATATATTGGTTCATAGGGGTTGAGTGACAAGTAGAGAACCAATAGTAAGGAGAGCCCAACAGAGGAAAGGCCAAAATTATAGTAGAGATTAGCAGAGCTATTGACAACAATAAATTCACCTATCCAAAAAGAGGGGATTTGAGTAGTGTCTTTTCTATGAGACCCTCTATTATACCATCTATGATTATTGATACACCTATTGCGAGGCCACTTGTTGTCTAAGATCTCAATTGGTAGATCATCGGGGATCTAGTTATTTAATTTTACGCTCATGAGATATTTGGAATATAATTTATTCCATGCATCACTTTTATGATATATGATTATGTATTGATATAAAAAAATATTTTATAGTGAGGACATGAAATTGGTTCGACTTTAGAGGTCGATTCATAGCCAAGAAGGTCCTTGTTATATATTTGGATAGAGCAATGTGAGTTGAATAGGTCATAGTAGATTGTTGGCCGACACTTTGATATTTTTTAGTCTATTACACAACTTCAAGCTACATGTGATAGTTCCTAAGTTGATAGTTCATAAGTGTAGGAGAGTCATAGGGCTATAATGTTAGTGACACTATTGATAGAGGCTAGAGAGTATTAGAGGTTCAAGTACCAATTGCATAGAGGGATTAGCTTAGGGTGGAGGTTGTTGCACTCAAAGGAGATCAAGACCAAGTCGTGATGAGAGAACATAGTTTCAATATAGTATGTGACACTCCATAAATCTAGGTTGATCAACTTCATGTAGGTCTTTAGAGAGCTAAGACCATTGTGTTGACTGACCTTGATAATCCAAAACTATATGCCTTAGTGTATTGGGTTATGTATAGGAGCGAATTTTTACCCCTAACAAAAATTCCCCTTTCACCCCTTTACACTTTAGAAAACCAAACTCAGAGGCTTAATTCCACATAAGCTTGTTGTTCACATCATACTTGGTGCCCATTTTGTGTGTCGATGGAGGAATTTTTGTCGAGGATGCCCGTGTGGCATGCAAAAGTCCACATGGTGCACTTACATCCCTGGAAAATTCCTACGGCTGGAGTCTATAGAAACGTTACACTTCCTATTAGAGGTCAAAGTGTAATGCCTTTCTTTGGATGGCTGACCCGAATATGGTTGTTTTCTTCCATTATTTCTTCACATTATTCATTCCTTCATCCATTTTCAAGCTGACATGATCTTCTTCACAAGTTTACACCGTCTCTCCACACTTTGAGCATTCACTCCAAGCTTTGTAGTAGCATTTCACACTTCATAGCAACAATCTACCACTCCATCACTTCAATAGAGCAAGCGCATGAAAAATCCATTGTAGCAGAGGCTTGAATTCCTCTCATCTTTCTCCTCCACTAGCCTTGAGTGATTTGGATGAAGGTGGTAAGCTCCTCTCATCTTCTATTGTTTGGTTGAGTAAGCACACACTTTTTTTATAGTGTCTTTTGTATAATTTTCTTGTATTCTTTCTTTATCACTTTATTTATACTTCATTACAATCTTGGTTGTCCGTGGAGGTGGAAACACCAAAATGGGGGTCTAATTGAGGCAGACCCCTATACAGCCCTCCAACATTTTCCCTCTTTTCTATGTGTAGGTGGAGAGATCTTGGAGCAATTTGGTGAAAGGATTATTGTGTGAGATCATCTTTTTCACCCTTGCGATAATCTACTTTCTTTATCATGTTAGTCTTTTCATTTTTTATTTCATCATCTTGTTTTATACCTTTAGAAGTTCTTAAACTAGGTTGTTAGTCTATCTTTTAGAGTTTAGACCTTGTCTCTATGGTTTTCTGGTCGTACAGACACCGGTGCACCTGAGAGACACCAGCGTACTATGTTGTCATCCCAAAATTGTGCTTCTATCCTCTGATAGAGAGCTATCTGAGACACAGAGTTGACTCTAAAAACTAACTCGCCTAGTCTCCTTTCAAATCTCAGGTTTGTAGAGTGATCGAAGGACCTTATAGTCCTCATCATTCTCATCACATCTATCCTAACATCCTTATAAACCGAGGTAAGTTAGGGAAGCCATACTGCTTTCAGCCTTTTGTGACCTGGGCCTTGTAGCGTTTGGTCCCCCTCTCTTACATTTTTGGTGAACCTGACGTGAACCAACATATTTTCATTCATCGATGTTCTGGTATTTTTCTCTTATAACTTGTGATTGTTGCACTCCTATGTGTTGTGAAGGTTTATGAGCATCACAACCCAGTCTATGACCTCTGGGAATATTGTTAGGAGAATTATGTGACACCTTCTGATGGAGAAGATGAAGGTCTCTTTTAGTTTCACTACTGATATTTTCTCTACTTCTACGGTTGGCCTGTCTATGTAGGAGCATGTGTCACGAGGCGAGTCTAGATTCTTTGATGAAACTAATCACATCCCTACTCCCCCCGTGTCACTACCTCATCATCTATAGATGAGAATGAAGTTGTCCACATCCCTTCTGAATATGTCACTAGCCTTAGCAAAGGGTTGGGTGCATTAGAAAACCACTTGGAGAAAAACCTGAGGCTGGCTAGGGCCACTAAAGTTATTAGTAAAATAAAATACATGGTAGGAAAAGATCGAACATGCATAGAACTCTTGGCTAGTCTCATTGTTTTGGCCAAAACGTGTTCCCCCTTGAACCTTAGTGACATGAGAGATAACTAGAGGTTTGAATGCCTCCCACATCTATATACATGGCTAACATGGTCCCTTCAGTCAGTGTGCCCACTGCTTCCAAGAATTCGGGAACTATTAAAGTAAACAGAAACCCTCTAGGTTTTCCCTTCACCCCTTATGTTGCCTCTGATGGTGGAGGATTTGGTGAGATGGTTGGTGGAGGATTTGGTGGTGGTAACTTTGGCAACGGAAGTGGTACTAGTGGGAGTGGTTCTGGTAGAGGTCATGGTAGTGTTTTTGGAAGTGGTGGTTCTGGTGGAAGTCACACTGGTGGCAATGGCATCAGTGGGGGCTTCGGTGGTGGCTCTGGTGGTGGTCCCACTGGTCCTATGCCTTCTAATGACCCTATTCTGAACACCCTTCTTCATAATATGGGGAATATGAAGAATCAGCTGGCGAACCTCTCTCAAGCTTCTGTCCAGCCTATCTTCCAACCCTTCTTCCGACATATCCCATTGATGCTAGAAATTCTAAACACTTTGTTCCCACAAGGGATGGAGATTCCTAAATTCGAGAAATATGGTGACAAAGGGGACCTGCAAATGAATTTTTCTACCTTTAACACCTTATGTACAGACTTCTTCCATCATGATGCATTGATGGAAAAACTATTCCCTCGATCTCTCAAAGATACAACACTCAAGTGGTACTGCTCCTTGCTTGACAATTCCATCTTTTCATTCGATCAGCTTGAGAACCAGTTCTTATGATAGTTCCAAGCTAACATCAGACCTAAGATGACCTTCTCGAACCTTGTTTGATGCAAACAAGGGGATAATGAGAAGATTACTAATTTCATAGCGTGATATCAAGTACTTTTCTCATAAATCTCATACCAATTACCTGACTCTAATCTATAAAAGGTATTCATAGGGAACTTACAAAGGCATTGGCAAGATAATTTTTCGCTTATTAAATACCCTTCTTTCATGCATTTGTGTGCCACCTTATGAGAGTACCAACAGACAGTAATCTGGTTCATGGGATCCTCCTTGTGCTCTTTTCCTGAAGGGAAGTCCATCGTATCAATCTACGAGAAAGGAAATTTCATTGCAAATGTAGTAGCTATTGCGGATAACAATGGCCTCAGATGCGACCGAAGGTTCACTAAGCTATCAAAATCTTATTCTTCCATTTTACAAAAGTTTTTGAAAGATAAGATCGTTAGCTTTCCAACTCCAAAGACAGTTAGGGAACCATACCCTAGCTGGTATGAAGCAAATACCTATTGTCAATACCATTGATTTAATGGACATGATACCAAACATTGCATGCGCCTGTGTTATGAGATATAGGATCGCATCGAGGATGGTACTGTCCATCTTGATGGAAGTAAACAAAACACAAAAAATCAGTGGCGAAAGCTAATGGTGAATTGTAGTTATACACAGACCCATTTATGTCACATTTTGCTAACATGATTATTGATCCCTCTGATTTTGTTTCTTACCCTGAGGCATACATTAATATGGTTATTGTTACCCCTTCTCCTCTTCTTGCGACTAGTTTTCCAGACATTACATTCACTTCACAAGATGTACCGGTGAATGACAAACCTTCTCCACTCTACATTCCTACTCGGTTCAACGACAACATTGTGACAGGGGTCTTAGTTGATCCGGCGAGTAGAGTGAATGTCATTATGTAGGAGACTCTATTTTTAAACTCCCTGCAAAGGGAAGAATATGAAAAGATTAAATCCATCATTTGTACGCATGATGGTCTTTCTCTAAAACCCTATGGGTCAATAACGTTGTCCGTCTTGGTTGGACCCAGGAATGTAGACACCATTTTCGATGTCATTTCTGAGTCAGATCTATTCAAATTGAAGCTAGGTATCCCCTGGCTAGTAGCTATGAATGTAGTTCCCTCGATTGTGCACAAGTATCTAAAATTCGTTCATGGAGGTTTGGTACACGTTGTCCATGACACTAGTTATAGACCATCAGTTGCACATGGCAGCTATACCTTAGATTACTTTTGGCCTATGTCTATTGGTCCTCTCCCACCTAGGAAGGACCTCCTATATCACACATATTAAAATTATAAGAAAGGACGTTCCAGGCTAAGAGTGAGATTCCCTCCTTCGACTTATAATACTGTTTCACATAGGGCTTGCCTGAAAGTTGACAGTGATGTCGCCAAGGCACATAGAAGAGAAGAAGAGAAGCGGTTATGAGATTCTCCTTCTTGCTCTTCCGTTGTCCAGCTTGATTCTTCCTCTTTCCCTCCTATGGTACCATCTACTTCTGTCTCATGTTTGTGAGAGAATCCCATGGTGCCCACTTGGTGAAAGGCCAAGCATCCTACGTTTGAACTTCTTGTCTTACCCATAGAGCCTAGACCTGTCTAGTATGGTAGATAGAAAGCCCCCTATGGACATTCCTCTATGTCTCAACCTCTATGGCCTCCTACCACTCCTACTCCTAATGTGGTGAACAAAAAGAGGCCCTCTACTGAGGCATTGGAGTCTGTCCCTCTATTGGAAATAGTTGTGGAGGACACTCCCATGGCTGAACAAGAGCCCTTCGTTCCTTTGCAACCCCTGGCTTCTAGTTATAAGAATCACAGAAACCACCTTGCACGTGAGAAAAAGCACTGGTAAAAGGCTCTTCTAGCCAAGCAAGCTGCCTTATAGAAGAAATAAGAGGAGATGATCGCTCTTGTATCAGGACCTCCTATCGTGTCCTCCTCTCTCTTCCCTTCTTCTTCTATCCAAACTAGCTATGTATCTCTTTCGGCTTCTACTGTGAGCACACATGCGCCTGGAAAGGTGCAAGTGTTCATCACTCCTTCCATGGAGCCACCTTTTTTGACATCCATTCTAAATGTCTCACCTTTTCTTAAGCCCATAGATATGATTAACACTTCAATTGTATCTATTGTGATTCTTTCCTCCTCTCCCTCTATCTGTCTCGCTTCATCTATGGGGATTTCACCTCCTCCAACGAAAAAGAAAGTAGAGAGTGGTCCCTCCAGTAATGGAGGATGTAAGAGGAGCCCACCTTCTCTGAAAGGTGGCCTCGTGCTGACATGTTATGTCCTAGTGATGGAACTAGTCCCGACCTCTTTTGAGTTTGTCACCGCTCCTGAGTCTCTTAGTGAGCCTAGCGGTGAACCTCGGGTGCAAACTCCCTCATCCATCGAGATGAAACATGGCACTCCCATCAAGTGTATGTTTAACTTGGTGGATGAATTTTTGACCTTGTTCACGACCTTCATGAATTCCTTGACCTTAGACCCACAAGAGTTGAGCGATGGAGACCTCACAGGTCCCTTTGCCTTAGCCCTTGCTGTGAGAGGATCAGAAGCTCCTCCCCTTAACATTACACCATTGCAAGCTCGTCATCCTTCCCCCTAGGATGATCTAGAGTGGGAAGCTAACAACCTCTTAGTTGACTAGTGTTAAGGGGAGACCCTCTTCTTGATCTTTAGATTACATGTGTGTGTGTGTTGTGATGTGTTCCCCTGTGATCGTGCTATGTGTTCTTGGATGACCCTTGACACCCATGTTGGTGCTTGGATACAGGCGTGGTGTTTGTGTTGTAAACCTTTTTCTGTGTGTGTCATTATTCTTCCATGTTTTTGATTGACTTTCCGCAAATTGGGGATGACACAAAGTGTTGGGAGCATTTAGGCTTCCCTCCCATGTTGACCCAATTTTTTATTTTTACTTTGTCTTCATGTGAATTCTTCACATGGCCTAGTATAGTAGGAGGTTGATGACAATTCATTTATATACTATTATTATACTTATATATATTTATGAGTAGTTATGAGCCTAAAATATCAGGCTACCCTTGTGCCCTTTGTATACATTCTCTTTCCTTTTGCTTTCTCTTTATCTTTCTCTCTTCTTTGCTTGAGTTTTTCCTCTCATGTGCGACAATGCCACTTCTACATTGCTTGGTCTTTAGAAAATTCAAAATGAATCTTTTCTCAAAAACACCTCCACACACTTCTTTGCTAGAATTGCACTCTCGACTTGAAACCCTAACGGAACATATTTCCTCCATCACGGGTTCGTAAAGAAAGGACTTGGAAACCTTCCTTTGAAGCTGGAACACCTTTGATCTTCCCCTCCTGTGGGGGTATATCCTTCCTTTTGAATTCCTTGATGAAGTGAACATCTTTCAAAAGAATTCCTTGATGATGAATCTATTTGAGAAAGAAGCCATTGGCTTTCGAATAGTGCATCCCTTGAGTGGACCCCCTTTTTTCACACTAGGTTCCCAAGGAACCCCTTCAAAAATTTCTATTTCTATTAAGCTCTATGACATATAGCTCAAGGGCTGCTCAACTAGACCGCTCTTCGCATCTTTACGTCTAGCCCAGGGGTAGCCCAACTAGACCTACTTCACGTCCTTACATCTAGCCTAGGGGCAGCCCGACTAGACCTTACTTTTCAAACAATGCATCCCTTGATTGGACCCCTCTTCCTTTTGAAGGGTTCTTGAGGGACCCCTTTAAAAGTCTTCCAACTTGGCGATGTTCGATGTGACTATCCATTGAGTGGCCTACGTGGCCGCTTCCTGATGTGTTTTATCCACGGGTAAACATGTCATCGTCCTTGACTTTGCGGAGTCCCCTCTACTCGGTCTCCCTCATGTGAAATTTCTTGGGGGATACCTTCCTTACAAGTCTGCGGGTTTGTAAGGTGCTTTCCTAGTTTCCTTCATGTGAGAGTTCTTGGAGGATACCTCCCTTGCAGGTCCGTAGGCTTGTGAGGCACTTCCGTTCTTCAGCTTTATAGCTCTGTGGAGCTATGAAGCCCTTTTCATACCCTGCACTTTCTAGTTTTCTAGACCGTTCTTTGCTTCCTCGATGTTTCAAGTATACATCTCTAACCTTACTAATCTACTTTATTGAAGCACTCACTAGTATTCGTACTCACTAAAGTGGGAGAAAAATATATAGGAGTGAATTTGCACCCATAATGCAAATTCCCCTTTCACCCATTTACACTTTAGAAAACTAAACTCGGATGCTTAATTCCACATAAGCTCATTGTTCACATCACCCTTGGTGACCATTTTGTGTTTCGATGGAGGAATTTTCGTCAGGCATGCCTACGTGGCATGCAGACGTCCTTGCGGCATGCTTACATCCTTGGAAAATTCTTGTGCTTGGAGTCTACAGAAACGTTACACTTCCTATTGGAGGTAAAAGTGTAACACCTTTCTTCGGTTGTTCAACCTGAATATGGTTGTTTTCTTCCATTCTTTCTTCATATTCTTCATTTCTTCATCCATTTTCAAGCTGATATGATCTTCTTCAAAATTTTACACCATCTCTCCACACTTTGAGCATTCACTCCAAGCTTTGTAGCAACATTTCACACTTCATAGAATAAATCTAACACTCCATCACTTTGATAGAGCAAAAACATGGCAAATCCATTGCAGTAGAGGCTTGAGTTCCTCTCATCTTTCTCCTCCACTAGCCTTGAGCACTTTGGATGGAGGTGGTAAGCTCCTCTCATCTTCTCTATTGTTTGGTTGAGTAAGCATGCACTATTTTGTAGTGTCTTTTGTATACTTTTCTTGTATTCTTTCTTTATCACTTTATTTATATAGCGTTGCAATCTTGGTTTTCTGTGGAGGTGGAATCACCAAAATGGGGGTCTGACTAAGGCAAACCTCTATACATCCCCAAAAAATTTCCCTCTTTTCTATGTGTAGGTGGAGAGATCTTGGAGCAAGCTGGCGAAAGGATTATTCTGTGAGATCATCTTCATCACCCTTACGGTAATCTACTTTCTTTATCAAGTTCGTCTTTTAATTTTGTATTTCATCATCTTTTTTTATACCTTTAGAAGTTCTTAAACTAGGTTGTTAGTCTATCTTTTAGATGTTAGACCTTGTCTTTGTGGTTTTTTGGACGTACGGATGCCATCACACCTGAGAGATTCTAGTGCACCATGCCATCATCCTAGAACCACACTTTTGTCCTCTGACAGAGAGCTATCTGAGACATAGAGTTGACTCTGAAAACCAACTCACCTAGTCTCCTTTCAACTCTCAGGTTTGCAGAGTGATTGAAGGACCTTATAGTCCTCATCATTCTCATCTCATCTATCCTAACATCTTGTCAAACTGGGGTAAGTTAGGGCAACCATATTTATCTTAGCCTTTTGTGACCTGGGGCCTTGCAATGGTTGGTCCCCCTCTCTTACAGGTTGTAATTATGAAATACTAGCATGCAACGATAAGGGATCAAGAGGTGGGCCTAAGAGAGGAGATAATAGATCTGAGGGTTGAGTTGAGAGGTATGTAGGCTACACCATAAATTGTATCTAGGACACACTCTCAATCAATAGCTACCATCATTCATACACTACATCAAGAAAATGAGCCAACAACACTTGAGGAGTCAAGTAGTCGTGCAACTAAAGAAATTTTTTGTACATTATATAATTTTGATGTATATGGACACCACATTTTGATATAGTGGTGAATTTTGTAGCTATGCTTCTATATGTTTTATACATGTTTTGTATTTATGATGTAAATGTTCAGTTAAATGCAATGATGATTTAATCAAACAAACTTAGATAAATCCATTTAATTAATTACTTTAATGATCTAATTAAGCGAAAAATAGTGAATAAACTAATTGAGCTAATGGTCTAATTAATCATTACTATATAAAATGCTAAGTAGAGACAATGAATATTGCATAAAAAAAATTAAATAACAATGCTAAAATGAAAGGTAACAAATAAACTAATTGATATAAAACTAAGAAATTGATTAAGCAATTAACAAAATATTTAATGAGTTTAAAATATAACCAAATCAACACAAATTATTAAGTAATTCTAAAAACCAATGAAAACTACTAATATAATTCATTACACCAAAATGTGTCGAGAATAGAAACAAAAGGCATCTAAATGATTTCAAATAATTTTCATATTTAAACAATTTAATGTATTTTCTTCTATGGGTGTGAATAAACATGAATATCATAACACAAAATTATTTTTATTCATGATTGAATGACATAAGATAAACAATATGAATCTTGAAGGGATCAATCATTATACAAATTTCATATAAAAATTAAGCATGAAAATGATGAAGATAGATGAAATTTATAGGCTCTTTCAGAGGCTTACCATCCATTTTAGAAAGACCATTAGCTCTAGAACCATAAACAAAGATGAATATGTAAGGACCCAACCAATTAGGGCTAAATTTCTCCTTAGTATTAGTGGGTGCATTTACATTACATTGGTTCTTGTAAAGGACCAAACCACCTACTTTAAAAGAGCAAGAAAGGACATGTTGATTATAGTTATGAGAAATATTTTTGATAGTCTTGAAGGTGTTTGAGAGTATTTAGATCATTCTCATTGAGTAGTTCAAGCCAATGAAGATGCTCATGATAAGTATTTTCATCAATATTTCCTTCAATGGAAAATCACAAGGAAATAATTTTTAATTCTAATGACATACTTGCATTGGCACCATACATGATATTCTATGGGATAGTACTAGCGTCTATACAAATACTTGTGTGAAAGGTCCATAATGTGTATGATAATTAAGTATGCCAATATTTACCATGTTTTTTAATAGTTTTGTGAAGAATTTATTCAATAGTTTTATTAGAATCCTCAACTTGACCATTGGATTGAGAATAGTAAAGGGTAGAAAAATGATGTTGAGTATGCAATTTCTCTAAGAATTGCTTCACTTATTTGTTCTTGAATGATGGACCATTATTTGTAACAAAAACATAAGGTAATCCAAAGCAAGAAATTATGTTAACTAGGATAAATCTATAGGTTACTTTAATAGTGGTGGAATAAAGTAGAATTGCTTCAAGCCACTTCATGAAATAATTAGTAGCCATAATAATGAAGGTATGACCTTTTAGAGGATGGAGATATTTTACTGATAATATCCAAACCCTGTATGTAAAATGGTGAAGGTGAAGCTTGGGTACGGATTTCCTATGCTAGAGCTTCAATTAAGTTACAATGTTGTTTGACATTACAACATTTCTCGTTCCATTTTTACTTATAATTATCTCATTTGTAAAAAAAATAACACTGAGGATCTACCACCAAAATTTCCACCACTAGAGTTTGCATGCTCTCTTGGAGGGAAAGGGGTATATCTAAATTAGTTAAGTAACATAATAGAAGGAAATTACAAGATATTCAACTAATAATATTAGAAATTATGATATAACATGTTGCAAGCTTTCATATATTAATGTGAGTAGTTTTAGAAGAATTATTAGGAAATGTACCATCTTTTAAGTGATTATTAATGCATGAATATCATTCCCTAGAGTCTAAATTGATGTAAAAGAGACAATATAGAATGAAGCAATTAAAAATAGTGGGTGAAGAGAGAAAATGAATCATAAAGTGATAATTTTTTGATAAGTGAGAATTGCATGAATCACAAAGGGTAGAAGGGAAGCTACACTAGCCTTAGCATTTGCATGAAAATTCCCTTTATGTGGAATAATTTTAATAGTAAATGAACAAAAATTTAGTAAAGATAAGAATACAAACTTATAATTTGGTTTATTAGCAGTTGAGAATCGCCATAAATTTGAATATTTTTAATGTTTAGTGACAAAGTGGCATGTAAGCTAGCAATAAGGGATTCATACTCAACTATATTATTCATACATGGAAAGTTTAAATGAAAGGAGAATGGAAGTGGATTATTGGAGGGGGAACTAATATTACTCCCAATCTGGAGCAAGTTTGACATCTCAATTCATTGAAGAAGATTTCCCATGGATGATCATTGTTTTAAAAAGAAATAATACAGTCATCTCAAGAAAAGAATCGAGATTAGGAAAATAGTATGGTGAAGGATCATCAACGAACTTGTCAATGATAGCTTGTCCCTTTGTTTATTTTTGAGAGACAAACTTAAGGTCGAACTCAATTAGCAACATACCACACTTAGCTAATTAATCTTCCCGAGAGATCAACTTTAGAGTAAATATTTAAGAGGATCAACCTTGACAATGACATGGGTTTTTGCATGAAGAGGATGATGTCTTAGCTTTTGTGTTGTGAAGATGAGAGAAATACATTGTTTATCCAATACATAATACTTAGTGTAGACACCTAAATCTGGAAACTTTATTTGCCCAAATTTACCCATTTTTCATCTAATTTATCCCTTTTTTGCATTAATTAATTAATATCACTATTATTTAATTAATACCCTTAATTCTTCTAAATCCCTAAGGTATTTAATTGATAATACCTTACCCTTTATTCTCCTTTTCACCAAATGAATTAAATAGATATGAAATTTATTCAATTCTTCACATGTCATATCCTTTTCTTAATCCTAATCAACCTCTTAATTTCTTCATTAGAGATGTGCACATACTTAATCCTTGATTAGGATGTGTTACATCCTCCAACTTTTGCAAGTGGGCCTCTAATCTTCTTTAATCACTAATCATCTTCTAATCACTGATTAGTTAAGCCTAATCGATACCTTGGTCAACTCTCCCCATCCCCCAAGGAATTTTTAATTTATTTTTATTCATCCAAGGCTCCTCTCTTCCCCATGTGAATTTTTAATTAACTTTTATTCCTCCAAGGAATCTTCTCTTCCCCATGCAAGTTCTAGAACCTTTGACTTGTCACATCACATGTGCCAAAGTATTCTAGAATCTTTTACTTGTCACATCACTCACATGTGGCAAGTTCCCACCTTTTTGGGAACCTTGTCTTATCCACTAGATTCTTCCAATCATGTGAATTTTAAATTCACTTTTATTCACCCAATATTCTCATCTTCCCTATGTGATCATTGAGAGTTCACATCATCCCCTTTCCAAGTTACTTGTCCTTCCTCCACATCATGTACCTTCCTTCCACCTCACTTCCACATCATCTCATCCTAGTCCATCTCACATTCCACATGTCAAGATGTGAGGGCTTGTGAGTCCTCAACTCACCATAGTCCTCCATCTTGGTCTTCTTGGTTTAATACCAACCGTTGAATTCTCTAGAGAATTCAAATTTCTCTATAAATACCCCCCTCTCTTCTCTCATTAACAACACTTAGTCATTTGCACCCTTATGCTACCAAATTTCTCACTCAATTTGTAAGCACCATATTAGCCATTTAGCCATTAGTACTTGAATCCACCATTATCACACCTTCAATCATCTTGCATCTTAATCTCATTTTCCATCCAAGGAGCATACAAAGCATACCATATCAAGGGCCAACCAAGGAATCTCTATAGAAAAGAAGGTATAATCACTCATTTTGTTGTTTCATCTTATTTCTTTGTATTTTATTTCCTTAGGCTAATCTTGAGGTGCACTCTTTGTGTTCTTCCTTTAGTGCATTAATAGTTGTATTTCATCTTTAAAATAGGTTAGAACATTTAAGGGATCACACTTAGTTTTTGAAACATAGAAAAAGGTAAACCCTAAGATTTGACCCTAGGGTTTATGCAAAAAAAATTTAAAAATCATTTATTCATTATAGATTTGAATGGTAGTGGGGGTTTGATGGATTTAAATAAGGTATGTGTTTGACTTGCAGCCTGATAAGTGAGTCAACCAACCCTTAACCAAATTTGGAAATTTCCTAATGATGAAATGCAATGATCTAACAAGGGTAATAGTGAAATTTGCTATTTTGATGCAAATACAGAAGACATAGAAATTCATAGATAAATTCAGACAATAGAAATGAGCAGAGCGGTACAATGTGCACCTACGATTCAAATTTGGGGCAAAAAATGGAGGACTCATATGTCCAAGGAATGAGTTTCCTTGTAATGCTTTTCCAAATCTATTTTCAAGGTCCTTTGATGTCGAATCTAAGCTTCAAATTCCTACCTACAAATCTATTGGAACACCATCAGATATTTCTATAAGTGAGTTTTTGTGAGTTGACAAGGTATAGGGTTTCAAATGCAACAATGAATAAATTATCTTCAAGATCCTTTCAATATTATTCAAACCTAATATCTACACATTCACAAAGAGAATAAATGTTGGGCCATTTAGGGGCTTGCCTCAGTCAAACCTCGTGTAAGTCTTTCCACTTCCACAATGGCAATATCAATGATAAATGGCTAATTGAAATGAAGGAATGATGAAATCACAAAGTGCCGCAACTCACCACCCTTCAGTGACTTCCTTGAAGGAATGAATTCATACACATCACTCCAAGGACTTAGATCTTTATTTTCTTGATTGCTTGATTACTTGAATGCTTTGGAGACTGACAAAAGTGTTAGCCTTCACAAAACAATGATAACAAAAACACACACAAACTGACATAATATTTGACATGACGTTAGGATCTTGAATTTTTGCAATAAAGCTTCAAAATGCTACTCTTGAATGCTCTTGACAATAATTTCTCCAATAATTTCTTTCTTACATTTAAAATGATGCAATAACTAGGTATTTATAGGCATTTATTCAATTTCTCAAAAATTAAATCCTGATGGCCGACTTTGGACACTTGAAATTTAATTATTAAATTTCCACAACCAGCATATTTCAATTTGGAGGGAAGATAGGAGGACACTCACACACAAGGTGTGTGTTTCCTAGACCTATTTTCCAAGACAATTAGTGTCAGGGGCAATGCATTAGATAAATTCAATTAATTCTCGCTTGCATTTCCTCATAAATGATCAAAAATAGGTCATATAATGCATAATTTAAGAAATTAAATACTCAATTAAGTCCAATAATTTAAGAGGGGACCAAACATAAGGTGAAATTGTCATGGGTGACAATTTATGATAGTATAGTTTCATAATCAGGTAGAATGTGGTTGATGTAATATACAACCCATTGTTTACATTCATCATCATGTTGAGCCAATAATACTACTAAGGTATGGGATGAAGTAGATGCATATAGAGAAAAAGGACATCCTTGTATATCTAACATCAGAATATGATGATTAACCAAATATCTTTTAATAATATCAAATATTTTTGATAATTCTCATCTCACTGAAAGCGAACATCCTTTTTGAGAAGATGTGTAAAAGAGATGGTAAGATCAACCAATTAAGAGATAAATTATCTTTGGCTTGGATCTTCTCTTGAAGGCTATGAATTTGAGAAATTTTATTAGGTGGAGGCATGTTTACAATAGTGTATATCTTATTTGTGTCAAATTTAATTTCATGTTGAGATACTATAAATCCTAAAAAAATTCCACTATCAACACCAAAAGCACACTTAAGAGGATTTAGTCTCATTACATATATATATATATATATATATATATATATATATATATATATATATATATATATATATTAGTCAAATTCATTCAAAGATAAGATGGAGATTATGAATGTGATCTTCACGAGTTACAAACTTATCTAGGATAAAATTAACATAATCTTCAATAATTTTATGAATAGTCATGAAAAATAAGAGTCATAACATAGTAAGTTGTTCTTATATTCATTAAACCAAATGAGATTACTATGTAACAAAAGTACCCCAAGGTGTAGTGAAAACTATTTTGAATTGATCCTTGATATTAGTAAGAATTTGATTGTAACCCAAAAATCCATCCATGAAAGAAAGTAATGCATGGCCTATTACTAAGTATATAGTCATATTAGTATTAGGAAGAGGAAAGTCATCATTGAGAGAAGCCTTATTTAAATCTTTAAATTTGATGCAAACATGAATATAACCAATAGGTTTTGCAATGACCACTATATTCGATATCCAAGGTAAATAATTAATATGGATAAAAAAAGCTTTGAAAATATTTTTTATCTAAACCTTAACCATTAAAACAACCTTATGATGCTTCTTTCAATTTTTTGTTTAACCGGTTAGGAACCAGGATATATCATAATGTTATGGACCACTATGGAAAGGTTAATACTAGTTATATCCTCATATGACCAAACAAAAATATATGTAAATAAATGTAAGAGATTGTATGTGATGCACATTCCTTAAGAGAAAGATATTTTCCAATTTGGATTTCTCTAATTTGTAAAAGAAGGATCCATGCAAACATTGCTAGTATCTCCAATAATAAGCATACTATATTCCAAAGGATTAGAGATTTTTAAATCCTTATCCATGTTAGAAAGTGAATTTGATTCATTTGGATGCATGTGAGATTCACCAAATTATGCTTGAGGATTCAAACAATAAGGAAATGGTTATGATGATAGGAAGGTAAATTAGAATATACTCCAAGAAAATCTCCTAGAGAATTTTCTATAGAAAAATACATCTAGAGGGGGAATAGATGAATCTACACTATCCAAGATAAGTTCAAGATGTGTAAGATGAAGTAAATAAGAATCTTGAGAAATAATATTTATATTTAATAAAGGTTTTTGTTTAGATTGAGAAAGGTGGTATCCAAGACCTGCATTAGAGTTATGTGGGTTTAGCTCTAAAGGAATCTTGATACCTTGCTCCTTATGACCACAACCATTACCATTATAAAAAAAATTAGAAATAATATTAAATCCTAAGTCATAGTTTGATTGTAGCTCCTAAAAGGAGGATCACTATTAGTGGGATAGTCAATTTGTGTATAATCTCATGAATCATTATTATAATTATTACAAGTAGACAACATTAAAAAAATTGTAGGATTGGAAGTTGTAACTAAGACTATTGGAATGCCAAGGTGAGCTAGGTTGATTTTATATTCTCAAGTGAAGGATTGTGTAAAGTCTAATAAACCTCAACTATTTTCACTACATACATTATAATTGGGTGAAGAAAGTGAGATAGCATTGTCATCAGTTATAGGAGTCAATGGTGGTGTAATAGGATTTAAAAATTAAGAAGGAATCAAAATTTGAAGAGTAGGAGAGGAAACTAGAAAATTACCAAGATAAACATTTTGACAATAGTCAAAGGGATTAGGGTCAACTTTTATTGTATGTTCTTGATTATTATAGAAAAAATTAATAGATTTATGTAAGGTAGACAAAACACACCCATTGTGTGTATCCATAATCGACCTAGAAGAAGATTACATGATAGATTACTTTTCATTACATATAATAGCATAGGTAAAGTAACATTTCATAAGTGAGATAGCATCGACATCAGTTATAGGAGTCAATGGTGGTGTAACAGGATTTAAAAATGAAGAAGGAATACAAATTTGAAGAGTAGGAGAAGAAACTAGAAAATGACCAAGATAAACCTTTTGACAATGGTGAAAGGGATTAGGGTCAACTTTTACTATATGTTATTGATTATTATAGAAAAAATCAATAGATTTATGTAAGGTAGACAAAACACACCCATTGTTTGTATCCATAATTGACCTAGAAGAAGATTACATGATAGATTACTTGTCAATACATATAATAGCATAGGTAAAGTAACGTTTCATACCTTAATATGTAGTATTACTATGCCAAGAGCTTTTCAACCAATGTTATCAAACCCACAAATAAATAGAGATGTAGTATCAAGAAAAGAAGGATCAATGTCAATATGATGTAACAAATCAACATTGAAAATATTGAGACTTGATCAAGGATCAATGAGATTGTGTTTGATACCCACATTATTAACACCAACCATCAATATAAGAGGATCGTATTGACTTTATACTTCAATAGGAGGAATTTCATGTCAATGAAATATAATATTTGGGGTGTCATAATGAATACATTCCATTAAAGCGATCAAATTGTTCAGTCTAAGAAAACATGGCACAAGGATCTTTCGTGGAGCCTCTTGAAGCATACCATGATATTTAGGCTATGTTTGTAGAAGGTACTAGAGGGATATCTTAGTTGGAGTAACATGAAGTTTCTCAGTAAGGTCATGCTCTCCCCAAGATTTAGAACTAGGCTTAGAAGTAGTTGGAAGAATTGGTGTAGAAGGAAGAGATGTTGGAATGTTAATATTTTATTTATTCATGTGATTTTTATACATGTGGGCTAATAAAGTATAATCATTAACCACATGAAATTATAAGTAATACATTTAGCAAAGTGGACATAATGACCTGGAGGTCATGGTGTGTTAGGAACACCTCAAATGATTATTATGGGTTTTGGTGTTGGAGGTATTTCTTACATGCTTGATAGACATAGATTTTTGGTTTTTTAGGTGTTTGCGAAGCACCAAAAACAAAAATCATATTATTTTGATTATTATAATTATTATGAGAACAAATAATTGAATTAGAAAATTTGAAGTAGAGTTTGAAGGAAGAAAATAATTAGAAATAGGTGAAGAAGATGTTAAAGCAATATTTTAGTAGAAGATAATTTTTCAAAATAAGTGAGAACTTCATCTAGTTTATTATAATTATCTTTATAAAAAAAAAAATCAAACACATGAAAAGTTTGGAGAAAGAGATCTGATATATTTAGATATCATTCATTCACCAAAATTTAAAATACAACAAAATTTAATTAAGATACTAGAAAGAAAAGAATCAAAAGAAGACTTGTTTAATTAGAACTCATGTTCACCAAAATGTATAATAGGAAAAAAATTGTTTAGTTAAAACAACTTATTCTAATACCAAAATTCTGATTTTACCTTATATTTATTGAAATCTTTATATTCACTTATAGAAATAAAATATTTGCAAAACAAGAATGAAGAAGGTATTTAAACTAGAATTATAAAGTAATTTTGTAAGTTAAAATATCAAGTAAGGAAACTTCAAAAACCCTAATTTATAGCAAGTATAAAGATACTAAAATTTTATTGCATCAAAAAATAAAATAGGACTCAAGAGGAACTTGGAGACTGAGAATGAAGCTCTTTGACCAAGACACCAACAAATCACATTGTCATCCTTCGCAAGTCACTCAAGAATGTCCCAAAGTGTACAACTTATACTCTAGAATTACCCTAACCAAAAACTACAGTGAGACAAGAAAAAATATTGGGGTTGTTTAGGGGTTTGTTGTAGTCAAACCCCATTTTTGTCTTTCAACCTCCATGAGTAGTCAAAAGGAAAATGATGGATAAAAATGAGTTCTTTTAAATCCTAATTGTATTAAAGATTAAAAAATAAACAACAAAATGAAGTGATAATGGTGTTAAGCATGATCTATGAGAATAACCACCATTGCATGTAAATAAAAGCAATGACAATAAAGTTTCCTACTTCTATATCAGAGAGATTATCTCACATTAAAGAGAAAGTATGAGAATAAGTGAAAAATATAGTAGTATTAACAACAAAAGAAATTATCCCTTGAATGAAGGTGATAAATAAAACAAGTAATACCTCTCCTTGAGAAGATTGAACTACCAAGAAAGAGAAGCAAATGATTCTATAAAAAAATACTTAAAGGGATAGCTACAATGGTTGCAAATATTTTGGAAAACTTTCCCCAAGAATATCATATCTAGATCTTAATTCAAATATTATGACGTCAGCTAGTTGTGTGGAAATCCTTAACAATGCATCTCCTCAAAATAAAATTGGAACACAAGTGTCAAATCCCATGATCACATCTTCTATTCATACTATCACTTCTTCAATCCTAACCCTCACTACGCAATCTAGTAATAACATTAACACTAGTTTGGGGCTTTCATGTGGTAATCAATTTATCTTTGTTCTAGCTTCCTTAATCCCCCCATTTAATTATCCAAACATCTATCCACTTATTTCTCGGTGCAAGGCACCTAGGCCTTCATGGAAAAAGGGTCAAAGAGTTGGTACTTTGGTTTAGTTAAGTCCTTTTGAATATAATAAGGTCTTGAAGACCATTTTCTTATGTTTGTAAGGTGTCTTGAGTCATTTTGGAGTCCATTTTGTAAATATTGTGAAAGTTGTAAAAAGTTGCAAAAATTGTCAAGCAACTTTTGCATTTTTGCTTTTGTGGGGAAGTTGAACGACACATTTTCAAAAGGCAGTTGTAAACAGTTATTTTGGGCTTGCAAATTCTTAAATAATCCTTTTGATGGTCGAGGAAAAGGTTGGATGTTGTTTTTGAAGATTGAACAATAATAACACTCTATTTTTATGCGTTTTACATTGAATCTTGTTGCTACAAAAGTTAGTATAGCCTTGTACGACCTATAAGTTATCATCTATGCATTGGGATTGATGAAACATTGAATCTTATATCATTTTCATTTTGTTTCATCATTTTTTATTGGGATTTGAGAATTTTGGAGCAATTTTGCTAAGACTGATTTGAAACCCTTGTTTAACTGCTTTGAAGTTAGGAAAAATGAAAAACCCACCATTCCACTGGTGAAAGCTCATGAAACTTGGTGGAATGGTGGGGTTAGGGTTTTTTATGTGTCTACAAACTTTTAGGAGAAGGGGAGATGATTTATGAAAATATGTTGATGCCCTAGGTTGAAAACAACATATTTTGGGCAAAGAAGTTGCTTAGGACTAGGGTTTGTAGAAAATCCATTGGGAATTGGTTTGTAGGGGTTGGAAATGACCATAAGATCTTATAAAACATTCCTAAGGCATTATATTGAAGTTTTAAAGTTGGGAGATAGAATACCCTATTGTTGCCTTGTTAAAATAAGCCTATTTAGGCCTATTTTGTAGTGTAGCAATCATTTTTTGAAGGTTTCATTTCAAAGTAATCCTACCTGAAAATTTGATATGTTTTCAAATGTCAAAAAGGGTATCCTAAATGGTTATTATATTTTGGGTTTTGGGTCTTCTTAGGAAATCATGTTGGGAAAAGGTAGTTTGTTGTCCTATAAGACCTATGGGCAGTTTGTGAAGAAAATCACTTTGTTTGAGGTGTAAAGGCTTTGGTAAATATTTTTTTGAGTAAGTTTTTTATTTTTAGACCCATTCTCTACATCAAATTGGTATCAAATCATAGGTAGGTCTGTAAAGAGGGAAAGAGTGAAGTGAAAAAGTGAACAAGATGCCTCCAAAGGGTAACCCTATGGCTAGGGAAATGAACGAGATGAAATAGAAAACTGCAAAAGATACTAGAAGGTTGAACGAACTGCAAGATATGGTGGTAGAAACGCTTGAGGCTATTGAAGCCAATCAGAGAATATTTATGGTCATGGGTGATGTGAGTGACCCTGAAGAAGAAGAACAAGAACAAGAACAAGAACAAGAACAAGAACAAGAACAAGAACAAGAAGAACAAGAAGCAGGAGGAGGAGGAGGAGGAGAAGAAGGAGAAGAAGGAGAAGAAGAAGAAGAAAGCTACTGAGGGAATTCAAGGAAAATAAACAAAAGATAAAGATTGATTTACACTTGAATGAGGAAGAGATTTTGGATTGGATTACAACACTTGATAATTATTTTGAGTGTGAAGATGTACTTGAGGAGCAAAAGGTCAAGATAGAAAAAACAAAATTGAAGGGTCATGCCCTATTATGGTGGGATTATGAGAAAACTAAAAGGAGGAAGAAAGGAAATTCAAAGATTGTCTCTTGGGACAGAATGGTAGCTAAGCTTAAAGGTAAGTTCTTACTGACTAATTATGCAATTCAAATGTACAAGAAACTTCAAGGTTTGAAACAAAGAGATATAGATGTCCAAGCTTACACTGATGAGTTTTATAAGATGATTATAAGAGCAGGTCACGTGGAGGATGATGCGGAGAAGGTGGCTAGATATCTTAGTGGCTTAAGATTTAATATTCAAGATAAGTTAAGCTTGGAAAATACAAGAATGATTGATGAATTTTATTAAATGGAAATTAGGGCTGAAGAAAAGCTAAAGAGAAGGCAAGACAAGTCAAACAAGGGAAAAGGAAAAAATTATAGAGGGAGAGGGTCATTTTATAATGTAAGGCAGTCACATGAGAGCTAAGAAGATGCAAGAAAATTCCAAGACCAAGTTGCAGATCAGAGAGGTGGATTTAGAGGAGGTAGATTAGGCTTTAGAGGTAGATTTGGAGGTCAAGGGAGAGGTTCACAAGGATTCACAATAAGGTTCTATCAATGCAACAAGTTTGGACATCAAGCATGGCAATGTAATGAAGGTCAAGCCTCTACTTCACATGGAAAAGAAAAAAGAGCTCAATTGGTGCAAGAAGATGACAATGAGAGTGTAAACTCTCCATCACAACATGTTGCTCCAGAAGTTGGTGAATCACTCATGGTAATAAGAACTCACATCAAAGCATCAGTAGAGAAGGAGCCACCACAAAGGAAGGCTCTTTTCAAGACAACTTGTAAGTTCTTGGGTAAGGTATGTAAAGTTTTAATTCATTCAGGAAGCACAAATAATATGGTTTCAGTTGAGATGGTTGAAAAACTTAAGTTTCCTAGAATACCACATGATACTCCTTACAAAATCTCTTGGTTGAATGAGGGTCAATATGTTTTGGTAAATGAACAAAGTTGGGTGGAGTTCAATATAGGAGGGTATAAGGACATAATTCTATGTAACATATTACCTATGGATGTGTGACATTTGCTGCTAGGGAGGCCTTGGCAACTTGATAGGAATGCTATGCATGATGGAAGGATAAATACCAATGATATAGAAAAGGATGGGGTCTCCTATACTTTGAGACCATTGATAGAGGAGGAAAAAGGAAAAAGTAAGGGAGATAATGTGATGATGGTAGGTAGGAAGGACTTAATAAAGGTAGAGGAAGAAAAGCACATGGATTTTGTAGCCACTTCTAAACCTGGAGATACTATGACACCAAAAGTGAAGAATGACTTAATTTTGGAGGGAAATGATGTTGATTTGGTGTCAAGATCTACTATGTTGAAGGTAAAGGATGAATTGATATTGGAGATTCAAGATTGGCTTAAGGAGAATTTTTCTATGAGGATAGAAGAGGTGTAACATTCATTTCTTTTAAAAGGGGATATTGGTCATTCAATTTCTATCATGCCAGAGGTTAGTACACCTGATCAAGTTGTAGTTACAAAGGAACAACACCAAATGGAAGAGATGGGAAGCAACGGTGTGAAGGTCAAGGATGAATTGCAAAGGAATGTGAACAAGTTCAAGAACACACCTAGAGTGAAGAAGAAGGATTAAAGATACATGGTAGCAGGTAATGAGGCTGGTTCCACAACATTCTCAAATGAATCATAGGTTAAACATCATCCATCAAGCAAGCCTCTGAAGTTGGAGCATAAATTAGGTGCCAAACAATTCAAAAAGACAAGGGATAGTGCCTATTTTCCATATTTGGTCCATTGGAAGGGGTTTTCATATGATAATATCACTTGGAGGTCAAAGAATAACATGATCAAACTTGAATCTACTATGCAACACTATCCTCAAGGGGACTTGAGTTCATTTTGCCTGAGGAGTATGGTGCAAGGGACCTAGGACTTCATGGAAAAAGGGTCAAAGAGTTATTCTTTTGGTTTAGTTAAGTCCTTTTTCATATAACAAGTTCTTGAAGATCATTTTCTTATGTTTGTAAGGTGTCTTGAGTCATGTTGGAGTCTATTTTGTAAATATTGTGAAAGTTGCAAAAAGTTGCAAAAATTGTCAAGCAAATTTTGCATTTTTGCTTTTTGTGGGGAAGTTGAACGGTTGGTTTTCAAAATAAAGTTTTAAACGGTTAGTTTGGGCTTATATATTCTTAAATAATCCTTGTGATGGTCGAGGAAAAGGCTAGATGTTATTTTTGAAGATTGAACAATAATAACACTATGTTTTTCTATGTTTTACATTGAATCTTGTTGCTATAGAAGTTAGTACGGCCTTGTATGGCCTATAAGTGATCATATATGAATTGGGATTGATAAATAATTTAATCTTCTATCATTTTCATTTGGTTTCACTATTTTTCATTGGGATTTGAGCATTTTGGAGCAATTTTGCTAAGACTGGTTTGAAACCCTTGTTTAACTGCTTTGAAGGTAGGAAAAATGAAAAACCCACCATTCCACTGGTGAAAGCTCATGAAACTTGGTGGAATGGGTGGGGTTAGGGTTTTTTAGGTGTCTAAAAACTTTCAGGAGTAGGGGATGAGGATTTGTACAAATATGTTGATGCCCTAGGTTGAAAACCTCATATTTTGGGCAAAGAAGTTGCTTAGGACCTAGGGTTTGTAGAAAAGCCCTTGGGAATTGGTTTGTAGGGGTTGGAAATTACTGGTAAAATATTATAAAAAATTCCTAAGGCATTGGAGTGAATTTTTGAAATTGGGAGATAGAATACCCTATTGTTGCCTTGTTAAAATAAGACTATTTAGGCCTATTTTGCAACGTAGCAATCAATTTTTGAAGGTTTTGTTTCAAAGTAATCCTACCTAAAAAATTGATATGTTTTCAAATGTCAAAAAGGGTATCCTAAATGGATATTAGATTTTTGGCTTTGGATCTTATTAGGAAATTATGTTGGGAAAAGCTAGTTTGTTGTCCTACAAGGCCTAGGGGCAATTTGTGAAGAAAAACACTTTGTTTGAGGTGTAAAGGCTTTGGTAAATAGTTGTTTGAGTAATTTTTTATTTTGAGACCCCTAATCTAAATCATTTCCGAAAATGTTCCACAATTCAATTATCAAAATACCAATCCACCTATCATTAATGCTAGTCCTTCACATTCTACAAATTCTCAAAACATGTCACCAATCGATCTTGTCATAAAACAACTCTTACAAAATGTGTCTTCTTTATCCAACATGAATCAAAATCATTACCATTCCAACCCTCCAACATATCTCACTTGTATCCCATTTTCATTTGCAATCCTAAAAACTCCAATCCCACAAAACACCGAAATACCATGTTTTGAGAAAGCTAATGGAAAAAAGGATCATAATAATCATGTATCATGTATCAGACTTTACCACATTATGTAGTGATTTCCTCTTTGAATATGATCTCTTAGCCAAAATATTTCCTCGATTGTTGAAAGACACAAAATTTGATTGGTTTTTCTCATTACCTAATAATTCAATTGAATCCTTTTCACAACTTTACGATCAATTTATTCAACACTTCCAAGCTAACATTGGATTACAAGTCACTTTAACTAACTTTGGTTCATTGAATGCAAGGATCCAAGGAAAAAGGAACTGATTCCATCGAGCAACATCAAATCCTCTACTCTCAAATCTCATATTCCCTTTCCTATGTTGATGTGTAGTGATTTTTTATTGAAAACTTACAACCAAACATTCAGGATAAGATTCTAGTAATGCGATACCATTCATTTACACATTTATGCATGAATTTTCATGATTATCAATTATTAGTTATCCATCAATAGAATCTATAATTTATCATAATTCAGGTATTTCTTTTGTTCCTCTTGTTTCCTTATAGTCTAGAGAAAAGCAATGCATTGTGAGAAAACCATCCCCTCCTATTGTTTCCCAACCTTCAGTAGTTCCTTTTGTTCCTCTTGCAAAGGAAGAAAATGAACCAATGTTGGAAGACACCCAAGTTTCCCCTATACAAGCTCAAAATTTTAGATGATAAAATCAAAATACAAAAGAATGTAGGAGACGATGACATGATGTGGCTCGCTAGCTTGGTGAAGGTGGTGAATCTTCACCAAATGATCCCTCTCACATTCAATCGAATTTTGATGAGATTCCTCTTCCTCATCCATCTTCACCATCCCCTAACTTCACTCCACCTTTGTCGCCAAAACATGAACCTGAGCCTTATCTTTCTCAACCAATCCAAAGACTAAAAATATTGCCACCTTCACCACCATGTAGTCCATGATATTATTTTATTACTCCTCCCAAATATCCTTCTATGGTTGATAGTACTCATGTTCATAATGGTAGCCTTGGAATTGCACCCATTGTGGTATATTCCAACACTAATTTAGATGATAACATGGATGAACCATTGGAAAATCATAAAGATTTGTCTCTTGCCTTTGCAGAATCAGTGAATTTAGATTTTGGGGGCACATATGATGACCCTTCTATAGTGAGTGATCCACCACATGCTGAACTTGGTGGATCTCCTTGTACTACACTTGTTTTAGCCCTTTTAGCATGTTGTCTACCATATCTATATGAAGAGAAATGTTGGGATGCAGATGATATGCTATAGTTTGGCTCACATTTATGGTACCCATTTTTCTTTGTGCTAGGTTTGCATGTATTATTACTCCTCGTAATGTGTTGCTTGATGCATAGTTTTTTTTTAGTTCTCTTTGGATGACCCTTGATGTTCTTGTTGGCACAAGGATACAAAGGGAATAAATCTATTGTGACATTTTTTTATCTGTATCTTCATTCTTCTATTTGTTGTAGATATCTTTTTATGAATTTTGAGAACAATACAAAGTGTTGGGACATTTAGGTCTCTTCCATGTTGACCCAAATTTTTTCATGTGATCTTCCCTTGTACTCGTAGTTCCATAGTATTTGTAGAATTATGTCAATTCAAAAATGATATTTTGATATACATAATCTATCATTCATACTAACCCTAGATCTTTGAATCCCTTATGTGTTATTACATTACATTGTTGTGACTTTTTTGTCCTTTGGGAAAACCTCTTGTCATGATCTATCTTTTTAAGACATATCATTTGGCATATGGCTTTTGGAAAGCTCCCATGCCTCATTTTACAAAAAATACTTTTTCTATCTTAATGAAATTTCTCTTGATTGGCATTAGCAATTACTTTAAGGTGGGGCCATACATTCAACTTTGTGCTTCACTTTTTCATACACCACGAACCTAGTAAGGCTATCATGATATTTCTTGAACAAATTTGTAGCACTTTATTGAAGTTACCAAGAAAAAAATCTGTTTTTATTAGCCCATAATTGTTGATATTATTGACATGAAACTCACCTAAAAGATATCGAACTTCACTACCTGTGTTAGTTTCATTTGCTACTTCTAGTGAATATTGGACTTCACTATCTTGTAGTGCTTTCAATCATTCACGAAACTCACCTAGTGAATATCAAACTTCACTAGCTTACGTTGTTTCTTATGGGGCTCACCTAGTGAATATCATACTTCACTAGCCTATGGTACTTTCACTTATTCATGAGCCACTTATAAAATATTAGAATTTTCTAGCCTGTGACTTATGGATTCCATCTCTTGGGTATGGATCCTACTAAGAATCTATGAATATTTCTAGCCTATGATACCATACCTTTCTTTGTGTTTGTTCTTTGTTTTCTTCATGGTTTCTCCATTTTTGCTTCATGTTTTCCTTGTTTTTAATTCATGTTTATTACATTTTTTCTTTGTGCATGATTGGAATAATACATGTTTTATTGCATCTTGTATTATATTTTTATGTGTCCTTTTTCTATTTGGTAGGATCCTAAGCTTGGGGGTTATTTCATCTCCCATCTTAGTGTTATCTTATCTCCTCAATGCTTCAATGAAATGACTCTCTGGATTCATATTTTAGTGTGAGTATGAGCATAAGTTCATACCCTCACTAAAGCGGAGGCTAAATGTAGTGTTATAAATTGTCACCTCTTAATAATTTCACACTAAGTTTGGCACCCTTCTAAGTGCATGTGCCTAATTATTATTATTATTTACCCATTTAGTTATCATTTTTGGGAAATTGAATTAAATATTTATTTAAATAAACTTTTAAAAATCTAAAAAGGGTTGGACTAAGGCACCCAATGCCCCTTTCCCACTTAATCAGAACCTAATTTTTAGATCTTAATGTTAACCTCAATATATTTAATAATCCAAATTCAATTGTTGGCTTGTCATAACAGTTAATACAAAATATGTTGAAACTCATAAATATAAGTCATTCCCTCCCTTTGAACATATAATTTAATTTTGAATATCACTTAGCATCCTAAAGATAATTAATGCAACTTAAAGAGTAGAATAAGTAGAAGATTTATATCACAATTACAGTCCATTACAAGTCTACAACACATTAGAAAATTGATGTTTATGCATTGTAATATGTCTCATGTTTTATGTTTATTATTTTTATTAGTACTAATACTTGTAGGATCTCCAAAAATCCTCCTATTTATCCTTATATGTGTTGGGGAAAATGACTTCAATCAAACAAGGAATACAAATCTGAGTGGTAAGTTACAATTATGCTATTTATCATTCTTTATATTTGTTTGTCTTTTCTCCCCCAAGAGCACATGATTTATACCATTATCAACATATCCATTTGTAGAGGTGGAAACACCAAAAAAAGGTTTGATCAAGGCAAGCCCCTATACGATACAACCCTTCTCCCCTTGTCCTTCTTATAGGTCATAGGTTTTAGGTGGATTTGAGATCACAAGGCTTCCAAATCCTAACTCATTTTTTCATATAACTTTCATCATCATATTAGGACAACTTGATTATTCACAAATTGTCAAATTTCAGATCTGGGTTTTCATAGTTGGAGATCAGAAGACCCTACTACACTTGTACCGACTTTCAAACCCTAGAATTTAGCATTTCTGGTTTGGGATTCCCAATACCCCTAAGTTACCATTTTTTCCCCAAATTTGAATGCCAAGTTCCTCTTTGTCTACACTTTCTTATTTTGCTTCTTGTTTTTATCTTTTTGTTATGTATTTTCTAGATTTTGTAATAGTATGTCACTTTAGTCTTAATTCACCTAGTTTGCTATATCTCCCAATTAATCATCACATTCCATCAACCAACAGAAAAAGGGGACCAAAACCCTAACCAATTGTTTGGATCTCCTTTGAGGACATCAACCAAATAGTTTCTCTTGGTTACTTTTGTGTCCCCCAATGTTTATGGCACAATGAGTGATTTAGGTTAAGTGTTTACCTTAGATCCCATTTTTCCATCTCAAAAGAACCTATTGCCAAAGTAAAATAAAATTTACCCATATCAACCTAATTCTCATTGAGTTTACTTCCAAAATACACATTATGCTCTTCTCCCAATTTATATAATAACAACTAGATTAAACTTTGTCCACTTTCGAAGGATATTTTATCTATTTCCTCCTATACCCATAAGTGAAGATTATAATGAATGGATAAAATATTTGTTTCTTATATTTTTACACAAATAAAATTTCTATTTACAATTTAAAATCCTATTCAAAAATTAGCCTTTGAATTTTTTATTCATTCTAAAATAAGCAATAATCAACATGAACCTTTCTTTGTGAACCATAAATTTGAATATCCCCAAGATAGTATTCATCCTAATTCCATAGACCTGAAAAGAAAGAGGCAACAAGAAAATGTGAATTTTTCCAATCGGATCTCCACCCAAGCGTAGGGTTGATACACAACCCACCCTGATCTAGGGTCACATAGCTTTCCAAGGAGCACAACAAATCACATTTCTAACTGAAATTTAACATTTAGTTTCTTCCACAATAATACACCATAATACATTTCCATTTCCAACAACCCTTATACACAAAAATCCATTCATTTATCTCTTATTCCTTCATAATATACACATGAATGGGTACTCATCCAAAATTAGACAAAGTGGGTACTCATAACCAAAAATAAACCTCCATACAAACACAAAATAGTGTCACAAAAATATTCACCTTTTTTTACATGGGTCTCACAAATAAAGAAAACATTCTAAAAATTCATTTGCACATCAATACAATGATCTATCAAAAGGGTTATACCCCACCTTAAAAACTCTATCTAAATTGATAGAGGTTGATAAAGACTCTCCAAGCCTCCTCCTTTCAACCCTTCCTTCCTCTACTCTTCCTATTTTCCTTTCTCCTCCTAGAAATTTCTCTACAACAATGAAATTCTAAAGAAAAACAAGAACAACAAGATGGAAAAAATCCCCCTCTCTACTCAATAAGAAAAAAAAATAGAAAGGGAGGAAAAAAATCCTCTCCTAACTATCCAAACCATCAACTAACTCTCATTTTCACCACCCTTTAGAAATGAGAATTTAATGTGGTTAAAAACATATTAAAAGGTATTTTTAAGGTTGAATAAACCCTTTATCCCTATACCTAGCACCTAGGGTCATTTTTAGATTATAATAATCTTAATCAATTCACATGAAAGCCACATAAAATATCCAAAAGGAAAATACTATAAGAAAACCCATAAAAATAAAACCTTATCACAATTAAATGACATCACAACGTATTAAACTAGACAAACAACATACTCACTATATTATAACACACACAAAAACACATGATCTTAATTCCTCCATACAAATTAGGACCGATAGTCATGGAAAAGAACACCGATGAAACTAGCTATATGACCCCCAAATTCTATTTGTAATTAAATACCTACTCACTTAAATGTAGATACTATCATATCATAAGAAATGATAATAGTTGAAGCATCAATAACTAATTGTAACATATAACAATTTTAACATTTTAAAATAATTATCATTTTTCAAAAATCCTTATCTACAATTTAACTATCTATGAAATCACATAGAAATTGTATCTTTATAAACCATCACAATGGAAATTTAACTCATTAAATCTCATATCGATAAAAGCATACTTACATATTCACATAAAGGAGTCATCTAATTATCAAATAATAACCACAACTAGCATTAGTTAGCTAAAATCTAACATCTAGCCATATCCAATAATAACCAAGTCAATCCATATAAACATAAGAATATCAAATATATCTTATTAAAACAAAACCATCATTCTAATCCATCTAGATTAGGTATCATCATTTCTATATCTATGGTCAACACAATAACCTTTCCTTATTCAAATAATTGTACAATTAATACAACTCAAAACATCCACTTAAGCCCTAATTGTCAAATATAGAATAATCTAAATATTCCTTTTCAATCATTAAAACATTGAGACTTCCAATCTTATTTTGGATACACACATAATTATTACAATTAAAATACTTACCCATGATATAAGCACTAGGATGAATAACATAATCAAATCTTAAAAACATAAGATAGCCCCTTATTAAAAATTTAGATCCCTCTAAATTTTGGAACTTTATATGTTTAGTGCATAGACAAGTCTAATGGAATGAAAAGGAGAACTTCATAATTTAGTGTGATAACATTTCTATGTATTGTGCATAAAAACTATTCACTTTAAAAAAGTGACACTCAATTTTGAGTTTCCAATCAAAATTTATAATACTTTTTTCTATTTCTCTATGTTGCCTAATTTATTTAGGCTTCACAATTAAAAACACCTACTCAAGTGAGAATCATAGAGGTGGCTAAATTTAAGCCATCACTAGTAGGAATTAGTCCTTATATAGCCACACCATGTCGCGAGGGGCTAAACCTTTAATGGCTTCTCTTTCCCTCTCTTGTTGATAATTTAACACTAGTGTAAAAGCTAAGACCTCTGCCCCTCACATGCAATAGTGCCTTGGCAAAGAAAAGGATCACAACCTTCCAAAAAACACATTCCTTTAATAAGGACTCAACAATGGAATGGAATAACTGGTGAATGAAACCGTGCCTCAAACAATCAAATATTTATTAAACTTAAACAATAAATAAGATCACTCATCGAGGTCAATTTTTGACTCAAAGAATTAAATCACTTAGAAGCTAAATGAAATCATATGTTTAACAATCACTTTCAAGTAAAATTAAATCATAGGTTTAGCAAAATTCCCTATAAAAACATGCCTCATGCCCTAAATATTTACAAAAAGAATGCCTCATGGCTTGTAAATTAGCCTACAAGGTTGGTCACCCCACCTTACAATAGGGTTTCAAGTTCCTTTGAATAGTTTTTTGTAAATTGTGACCTCCCATAATCAAAAAAGTCACCCACTATAAGATATTTAATCGTGCCTCTATTTTCCTTTGAAAACATACTCAATGCAAATCAACTGGTGGATACGAATTGATTACCCTTTATAAATTCCTTGACACACAAACATAAAATGAAAAAAGTATGCATAGACTAGAATTTTTAGAAATAACTTAATAGTGAATTATTGAACAAGGTAAATTAATTTCAATCCTACTTTGATATCATGTAAGAGTTTTCAATATCTATTGGGCTGATATCTATACCAATTCAATCCACGTAAGACAAATAAAAACTCTTCTTTCTATAAGAAAAAAATAAAAATATGAATGTAATGGTTGAATAGATGATAAATTAAATCAAAATATGGAGTACATATAGAGTAGTAGTTGTAAGAAAATAGGGGTGTCTAAAAATAGGCATGTAACCATTTAATTTAGATCTATTTAAAAAACAAGTGTTTAGCTGAAAATGTCATGTGGCTAAGAATAGATATGTATCTCCTTATCACTCATAAGAAAGTTGAACTCCTATTCTAACAATGATCTCTTATCACCTCCTATTGAAACCATCACCTTATCCTCTCGGTTCCCTTAGCTTTAATTGTGGTGGTTCTCTTGTTGTAGAGGAACAAAAAATATCCACCACTCATTCCCATCCTTCTCCAAACGGATTTGTGTCTTCTCTCCAAAGAAACTAACATGTTTGTGAGTGCATGATAAAAAATATGAACTATCAAGGAAAATTATTAGGCCTTCATCAATAAGGTGTTCTAGATCCCATCCATGTTCCACAATTTCATGGCCTTGGCTAAACATCCCAAGGAATCCAATCTAAAAATGTTAGTACAACCTTTGTTCTTCCTAAGGTCACATTATCCAAACCCACAATATGTGCCTCCCATCACCCCTCTAATTTTTTTATCAAAATCCATCCTTCTCCATCATACCAACCCAAAATTCATACAACTATACCTACCAAATTTTCTAAATCCATTTTGGGTCCCTATGTCTCAAAATCACATCCCTCATCTTCCCCATTCATTTTGGGTCCTTATGTCTCAAAATCCACCCTTTTAAAACCTACCATTGTATTCCTTACACTCCCTAATCAATACCAACTAATGCACATAGATGTGAACCATTTCCAACATATTCCCTTCATCCATCCCTCCATCGATTATCGATACAATCTACCCTCATGAACCCATTCCATTTTCTTTGGAAAAAATTTGGATGCCAAATAAAAAATGCATAAAGAAAAAATCCATAAGAATCCAAGGATCATCATGATATAATCAATTGACATACAAAAGTAAAGAAAAATCCAATCCCAATTATTAAAAAAATCAAGAGGCCACAAGGTCCACCAAGAAAAAAGAAAAATAAAAAACCATGTTGATCCCAAAGCAAAAATAAGCAATCCGTCCAATCATAAAATCCATAATGGAATCCAAATCTACCATTTCAAAAGCTCCATTTTCTTCTAAACACCTCCAACCTAAGAATATTCCATCTCACAAGTCCATTTTTGGTCATTATGTCCCAAAAAGCACTATCATATGTCCTCCACCATTTCATAAATCTACCACAAGTCCCCACCCATCATAATGTGTGTAAATGTTGGTCTTGGTTCCTTCCATCCTATATTGGACTTCTACCACCCCTCTAGCCCCCATCCCTTTTATTATCAAATCTATCCTACCACATATCTCCCCCATCACATCCCTTTAATTTCCTCCTTCCTCCTTCATTCCACCTCTAAAGACACGTTGGAGAAGCACAACTTCCAAACAAGGTTCCACCAACCTACATCATTCATCCTCCATGGGTTTTCCTCACCTTCATACAAAAAAAAGATTATCTAGTCCTTCCTCCACATTCAATATCTTCCAAATAATACTATCCATTATCCTCCATCCATCCTCCCTCCCCATCCATATACTCTATCCTCCCATCCTATTCCAAAAAATCCCCAAAAATGTAAAAAATTAAAAAATCCAAAAAATATCAAAAATTAAAGAACTCTAAAAAATATAAAAAAATAAGAAATGTTAAGGATAAATAATTCATCCAATGGTTAGAACCTAGTAAATAGGTGTCTTGGGTGAGTACCATGATGAAAAATTATTAAAAATTCATCATGTGTAATTTCCCCATTCGCTTGCACTCCTACACTTGGGGGAAAGCTTCAATCATTTCCATCCTACATATCTCCTTCCTCCCATCTTCCTATATATCATATCCATGTCTCCCATTAAATTTGGTCCTCTTACATCCCTCCAACCTCCTTTAAATCTTGATAAGGATAGGGGGAAAATATCCAAGAATGCTTTGGATAATCCAAACCTTACTTTCTCCACCACCCCTCCCCATGTACTACATCCCCCTTGCTCCTTTTACTACCTTCAACCATCCAACTATCCTTATATATAATCTTATCATGTATCTCAATACCTCGTTATACACGACATATGAGGCACATTATTCCTACACAATCTCATCCTTAGAAATCACATCCAAACCCCTCCATCTCTCCATCATTCATTCCATCATCTATTCCCTCTTGCTTTATCTCCCATAATCCCTTATCCCCTATACATGGATTTTCCCTTGTCATTAGTATCAAGCTATAGGCTACCTTTATGCAATCCAATTCCATCTCCCCTATTAGTCCAACACTCCTAGTAGTTAATGATCCTAGCAATCCATATTGCAAGCTAATTTTAATACATTCAATCACAATATATCATCCAATTGCATCTTGGTCTTTTTTCCATCCTTGTAATCCTTGATCCATATCCAATTATCATCAAGATATGTTGTTCCCAATCTTCATGTTATTTTAGGATATATCATTCCCACAAAAAAAACTCTTCATCATCGATCAATCTTGGATTTCCAACTTGATTGGGGCAACATCATGTTCATCCTTGTATTATTTTGTGCATTATTATTTTATTTTTTGTACGCATTATGATTTTCTTGTATCAGTATCAGTCCTTGAATCCCACCCACTATAGCAATATTATGGTCTTCCATATCATGGTGCTATACAATAGAGGGTTGCTTACAACTTGTATTTTTCCTACACATAGGACACATCATCACCTCGGTTCCTTATACCTTGGTTTAATTTCTCATGCTATATCAAATAAAGAGTGCTAGAACTAATGTAATATAATGCATTCCCTTCCAATCCCAACTCCTTCCATTCATAATCCATTGTCCCTTCATCCTTTCATCACCTATCCCTTAATCTCTTCATCCCATCTATCTTGCATCATCTCATCTATTTTTCAAGAGCACACTCATGTTCTCCTAACCTAGTTGTCCTCTCAAGGGGGCATCATCATTGATCCTAGTCACTCCTTTGAATGTCCAACTATTTTCTTTCAACTATTTTTTTCTTCTTTGAAATGATGCTACTTCATAACACCACTTCAAAGAGGGGAAAAATGTACACATAATCATTTCAATCAATTACCAAACCATTTTCTCTATAATTTATTGAATAAATCCCTATTATCCAATCTTCAACCCCTTATTAATTAAATAATATTTTTTATTTAGTAAATAAAATAACTATTCATCACTATTCACCCAATCTCATTTCTAGCCTAAATATCACTCAATCCATCCTTCTTCTAATGTCTAACTTAGGTAAATAAATCTAAATATTTATTTACTGAAATCTCTTATCCTCATCCAAAAATTTAAATAAACAAACATATTTATTTAATCTCCTTTTTCCATCCACTTTTCATTAGTGAGTTAAAATTAATTAACTCACTAATCCCCCACTTGCACACACTAGCCTTGGTCAAATCCTCTCTAATCACGCACATTACCCAAATATGTACAAAGGTACGAGTCATTTATATACAAGGCATGACCCCTTTGTACATGTGAGATGGATTTTATACCATGTCACATGGGTCAAAAGACTTTCTTACCCCCCTAAGGTACTACCAAGCAACCATTTCATTCTCATCCATCCATTATTCTCAAGGGATTCTCCACCATTGATTCCCCTTTAATATTGATCTCTTATCCATCCACCAACCAAGTGAGGACACTTGTCCTCCTTTGATCTCTCCAAGGATCTCAACCAATTTGAGCCCTTGATCTCTACTTTTGATCCTATCCATCCTATCCTTGGGTCAAAAATATATTAATTTTTCTCAACTCAAGATATTTTCAAGCCTCCATGAAATGCAATCTTGTGTTGTTAGTAAAGTCACTCACATACCTCATCAAATCTTGAGCACAATCACCATAGGTTGTTGCAATAAGGTTTGGTGTTGGTGAGATATTTTATGTTTTCATTAATGTATGCCAACCTTTATTCTTTATCTTGAGTATTGCATTTGATTGTGAACAAATGGGTTAATTTAGTTAGTTAATTTAAATGCTCCAATTTTCATTTACACACCATCAATGAAGATTCTTAACCTTAATTTTTTTCCATAAAATGTGATCTCTTTATGAGTGAAATTCCTTGAAACCTCTGACCTATCTAAGTTCAATTTTATGGATTTGAATCAAGTACATAACCATATATTTGTCCTCTATATCTAGATTTAACACCACAAAATGTGTATCTCTACTCTCTTGTTCATTGAATCGATCTTTTCTTGCTCTACTACTTTCTAATACATGAGGATTGACAACATTTAAATAATGGTTCAAAAAGTATCAAATTTTACAAAGTGTGTGTACTTAGTTGGCTTAGGGTGAGAAAATAAAGGTGGTCAATCAACCAAAATTTTAATTTTAATTTTATAAAGGTAAAGTTCGATCCCAAAACCATAAGGTTGACCCTACGACCATGGAGATGACCTTGGGTGGTTAAATGATCATATTTAGGTGTATAAAAACTACATATCTAGGTAGACCCTGTGTATAGATAGGTGTAATACATGTGTGGGAAAGATGAATTCATAAGGACAAGTTAGGGATTAAGTGCATGGGAATATGTGTATATTGATATGACAAGCTAGGGATATGAACCGAAATTGACACAAGATTGTGTCATTTGTGAGAATATACATGTATATAGATATTTCTTCAAAATTTGCATAAAGCTAAATGGGAAATGGCATACGCATGCAAATTTCACAAATATAAATCTATAGGAGAAAATTAATATTTAAAAAAATAATAATGTTTGTGAGAGTATTATAACTATTTTAAAAAATCAATGTAACCTTTTAAATTAGTCTTTAAATGAAATATATTATTTAGAAAAATTTATGTAAAAACAAAAAATTATATAATCATGTTAAGTGTAATGCTGAAATCTTCATATTATGTTATTTAGTTTTGTGTCCATTTTGTGGGGAGTGCTTTGATACATAGACATCTTGATAAATGACAACCTCATGCAAAGTCAAGTCCCCTACTCTATGCTATCCATGTACCATTTATCTCCTTTTTTATATTCACAAACCATATGTATATTTATGCTATTGTCATGTCCCTTTTTCAAAAATTTCTAAAAATAACCATTTACTAAAAATAGTAAGTTGACATGCCCAAAAATAGCAAATCAGGAGCTCTCAATAGATTTGAAAATAAAATTATATTTGGTTGCTTGGTCATGAATAAGATATTATTTTATAACCAAATATATTTTAGATTAATATTTATCTCTACTTTGGCATGGGATCTTCTTCTTGCTTGTTTTTGGCATTTAGTGGCTTATGACAAGTTGGGACAAGTGACAACTTGCATTGAAGTTGAAGAAATCAATGAAAACTTGGCACTAGAGGTTACATGCATTACATGTAAAGGGGAATCTCTCCTTGGTCATGATTTTTGGGTTCCTAACTTGGAAATTGAAGATTTTTCAATAAAACATGAATTTGGGCTTCATGTTGGAGGATTCTTATTGCAGATTTTGGCTAAGCATTTTCTCTTCTTCAATGGCTGGTAAACCGATGAAGAAAATATCTCTAAGGCTGGTAAAACAAGGGGATTTAGGCTCAAGGAAAATGGTTTCAAGGGACTCCAAGTGCAATTTCATCCAGAGATTGCCATTGTGTTGAATGCTCTTCAGTTGGGTATTTTGTATTAGTTTATTTGTAGGATTTTGGTGTAGTTTGGAGTGCATAGTGTGGATTTTTGAGTTTCAGATTGTATTGATATTGTGAGAAGAATATTTTGATGATATTAAAGTATTCATATATGTACTTTTTTGTTGGAATTTTTTTATGAAGATTGGGGTGAGTTTGTGTGAAGATTGCATAAATTTTGGCTGAGTTTTGGGCTTCCAATTGAAGATCTCTTTGGGTATTTTGTTGCAGCTGTAATTTTCTGTTACCAGATGTTTATGACAAAAAAATTATGTAATTTTCACATTATTATCAACTTTATATCATTCTACAGCAGCCATGCATCTTTCTATGTTATTTGAGAACATTTTGGTGAAGTTTTTATCCTACCCGATTTGCATCTATTTTCAGTTTAATAGAAACAAAGATCTCCAGAATTTTCAGATTTTTTGTTGTTGTTCATTGATATTATCTGATGTATTTATCAACAAAAATGATGTAATTCCATGTGGAGATATATAATAAATCATTTGGCTTCAGTTGCACATTACCTGATTATTAGATTTGAGGTTTATTTTAATTTGGGACATTACAGTGGTATCAGAGTTATGATTTTTCCATCCTGTAGGGTAAATTAAGTTATTGGTTGATTGTTGTGAATCATGGGTTTCTTCGAATCAATTTTTAAAAGTGGGAGAATGATACAGTTGGACAATGCAAAAAATGTTTCCAAATGGTATAAAGAGTACATTTTTCTAACAGATGATGAAAATAAATTTCTTACATTTTTTGAGTATTTAGTGTTGATAAAATTGCAGAAACTAAATGAAAGAAGAAATTGCAGAAATTAAAAATAGAAATTGAAATATCTAAAAATATAGAGAAGAAGACACTAGATTTTATAGTGGTTCGCCCAATAATGGCTACGTCCACTTTCAACAGATAATTATCTCTTTTATTAATTCTCAATACAATACTATTCAAGCAACAACAACTTTTATAATTTAGTCTCATCTCCAAAATAGAAAAATCCACCAAAAGGGTCAACTTCTAAATTAGCAAATACATTCCAAAAAGAAGTCAGTTACAAAAAAGGCATTTGTTTCGAGTGTGGGAGAAACTGTCGTCATAATTAGAATATTTGGGTTTCACTAAACCCAACAATCTCCCACTTGAAGACCAAATATTGCTTGAGAGAGTTGCTCAAAGATATCCCCTCCATTTCCAATCATTATTTTGAAAACTCCACAGGCCTATCCCTAGGCCCACCTCGCTTAGTAGCACCAATGGATCTTCTATCAGTCTTAAGCACCTTATCAAACTGCTCATCCACACCTTTATATATTCATGTATCAATAGCTTCTAATTCAGCCTTCCAATGCTCTGCTTCCAATTTTGCAGTCATGTACCATGTTCCAATAAACACCTGAAACGATGAACCTGAATCAAGCACCCAAACATTAGTTGGAATTTCTTCTTCAGTTAAAATTAGAACACTTGCATCTTCTTGGTATGTTGTGTTGGATTCATTATTGATCACCTTTTTTTGTGCCTTTTTGTAGTTCCAACGGTTCTTTTTTATGTGACTTGGTTTTCTACAAAACCAACAATCACCGTTTTTGCCCCTAGACTTCGATCTTCCTCTATCATTATTTCTTCATTTATCTAGACCCCTTCCTCTATTGTTAGTACTTACAATAGTCAAGGCATCACCAGATGAGGGCTCTTGATTTTTTCTCCTCATGTCTTCACTGAGAAGAGTGGCTGCAACATCATCAAATTTTAATTTACTTTTGGCAGCCATCGAAGTGCTGACTACCATCACAACCCCTTTCCAACTGTTAGGTAAAGAACACAATAATAAAATTGCATTGATTTCATCATCTAAGTTAATACCCATAGAAATCAACTAGGTGCCCAATGTATTAAATTCATTTAGATGATTCGACATAATCCCACCTTCTTACATTTTCAAATTATATCTTTTTCATAATGAATACCTTATTCGAAGTCGATGCCATCTCGTACATTGAAGAGAGTTTATCCCACAACTCTTGCGTTGTCTTCTCAGTTGAAACATTAAATAAAACATTGTTGGACAACGAAAGAAAAATGGTTGCTCTTGTTTTCCTATCCAATTTCTCCCAATCTTCATCTGATAAAGAAACTTGCCCTTTGGCTTTTCCAGCCAATGCATTTGAGATATCTTGCTTGATGAGCAACGACTCCATCTGCACCTTCCACAAACCGAAGTTTTGACCTACAAACTTTTCAATCTTCCATTTATCTGCACCGTCCATGGCTCCATAAATTCTTCACCAATTTCCAACACCGAGCTTCTCCACTAGGCTTTGATACCAATTGTTGATAAAATTGCAAAAGCTAAATGAAAGAAGAAATTGCGTAAAATAAAAATAGAAATTAAAAGATCTAAAAACACAGAGAAGAAGACACTAGATTTTATAGTGGTTCACCCAATAATGGCTACGTCCACTTTCAATAGGGATTATCTCTTTTATTAATTCTCAATACAATACTATTCAAGCAGTAGTAGCTTTTATAATTTAGTCTCGTCTCCAAAATGGAAAAATCCACCAAAATAGTCAACTTCTAAATTAGCAAATACATGCCAAAAAGAAGTTAGTTACAAAAAAGGAATTTGTTTCAAGTGTGGGAGAAACTGCCATCATAATTAGAATATTTGGGCTTCACCGAACCCAACATTTAGAAGTCAAAGGAAGAACTATGCCTCGAGATAAGATGATCATCAAATTCTTTGAGGAGTTTCAGATTTTTTCTAAAGATTTCAAGACTAAAGAATCATTTTATGAGTTCTTCATATGGGCTAGAGAGGAGCAAGAACTAGAGCAAGATAAAAAATTAAAATCAAAAGTCATCAAGAAAGAGACCAAGGAGCAAAGAGTTGACCAAAAGAGAAAATGAAAGTTGAGATTTAGGACATATTTGATCCAATCAAGGAGGAAGAATAGAAAGATTGCATCCATCAAATTGGAGGTAAAAATCTCTTAGTTGAAAATATCAATTCAAATTATTATAATCATATATTTCAGTCTAACATTGTTGAAGATAAAGATGGGGAAAATAATTTACAAGAAAAGATGGAACAGGGAGATGAACAGATTGTCCTTTCAGAAGTTTTAGTAGAAGATCTTGATGATTCCAAAAATGAAGATAGAATGATTGCTTTGGACAACCCTAAGTTGAAATATTGGGGTCACAAAAATGAAGGCATTGAGGTTGTTTTAACCATACCTCTAATGGGAAATATGGATGAACATGTTTATTGCAGCCCAAGGTATGAATTGATTTATCCTACTATGTCTCTACAAGATTTCTATCATTTTGGAAAATGTTCTAAAGAGGAAGATAAGAACAAGGATGTGATTTGCAGCATAGAGAATATGAGTCCATTAATCTCAAACCAATATTATCTTTGTATATGGGATCCAAGTGATAGTCTACCCGTATATGTTACAAATCAGTTCTCTATAGTTTTGACTTATTCATGCATGGTGGTATGGGACCCTGGTTCCTTTTCTAATGAATCACAAAGGGGTAACATTCAAATTTATTTGAAGGTTGAAATAATTGATGGGTTTGATATCATAGTCACAAACAAAATATCCATTCTATGTACATGGATAGATAAAGGGTTGATTATAACTTTGAACAAGGGTAAAGACTTCTATATTAAGGGTCTAGGAGCTGTAATGTTTTTGAGGTTGAAATATTTTTGGGTGAAAGACCTTTCATACTTAACAAGGATCTATATTCTTGACATGTATTGGAATGCAATACTTATGGAAATTGATAGTTCTATGGAGGCAACCTACTCATGTTTAGTTGTTTACACTTATGATTTATCACATCAATGTGCAAAAGAGTATGGTAATATAGGAGAATTTAAATGGGCAGCAAATTGTTTGTTGATTAAGAGTATGCAAGTTCTGATTTTCCTTGATGGACATCATAGATCTCTATTTACCAATTCACTACTTCCAAATCAGCAAAAGGGAGTTTCCAAATATATGCTTTTAGGTTCATCTTTAGAGTGGATGATCCAAAATTTCATTGGTTGCAAACACTCTAACTTTGTCATATATTTTGATTTGGTAATATGCTACTCTCAGTCATCCTTGCAGGAAGCATGTGAAGTACAAGATCTTGCCTTACAATTTGATTTTGCAATTCATGGAGAATTAGGTGAGAAATTCTTATTTCATTAGTGATGATAATATTTTAACTTCCAATAATGGTTGGGAAGATGATTTGGAAAATATGGATAGATATATTGATGTATGTCAACAATAGGAGTCTTCTAATAAGGCATATTTTTGGGAGATTGGAATCACACTCTTCACTCACATTGTTGGTGCACAAAGCATGCTCAAAGGGATTTTTCAAAAAGAGTGGGAAGAAGATGAAAAGGTAACTAATTCTCTACATGAAGCTAATATTTCAGCTTTCTCACATGGATCTACTATAGTCTATGGTGCTACAGGAAAGAGAATTAATTGGAGATCAATGCAAAGATGGGAATTTGAGAAAATCGATTACATGAAGTTCAAAGTTTCAGAGGATAGCTTTGTAAGGTATGATAAAAGGTTTAAAATTAGTCATTCTTTGAAAATATTCAAACATCAATCAACTCTTGATAGTCATGTGAAGGAGTACTCTGGATGGAGGATTTCTTTGTTTTGGTATTATTGGTTTGATGAGCTACAAAAATGGGCATTTCAAAGAATGGTGATAGATGACTTCTTCACAAAGATTGTTTCATGAAATTTTCTTATTTTTCATAGAGGTCATAATATTTCCCTCATGTTATATTTTTTTGAGGATGGATTTTTCTCTAACATTATACAAGTATTTGTGAAGGAATTCAAGTATAAGCCAATGAATAACTCCCAAGAATTAACCATCTTCCTACAAAATGAGTTGTTTATATTTTGGATACTTAGAGTACCATGAAATTATTATTGCTGCTATATGGTCACTCTATTGCTGCATTTTGGATCCTATAGACCAACACAAGAGGCTGAAAAATAATTCTCTCAGAATGAGGTAATGTTTGGGTCTTTGGTTATGCATTTTCATGATATGAATCTTAACAATGTAGATGTGAATGGAAGAAATTTCTCAAAGGGATGTATTTTTTGTGGTATAAGATGTACAATGGTTGTTATAAAAGTCTTTTTAGCAACAAAAATCAAAGTCATAGCATTATCAATTGTATCAGAAGTCTCAAGTACAAGTTGTTTATTGATAGTGCATTTCTTGCTAGAGAACTTAGGCCCTATTTATCATGCAGAGAGAGATTGTTTTGGAAGTGTTTCATGATGGAGAAATTAAAGAACATAAGTAAATCACTTGATTTAGTAGAATATGCAATAAGATTATTTTCTACTAAAATTTTGAATATTTCACTGAGTGAACAATGTATGCTAGCTAGATGACTCAAGGAGTTCATAGATTACCATCAGAAGGGCTTGTGGTTTGCAATATCAATGTTAAATTTTTGGTGGAGTATTTGGTGCTGTTATATGATTAAAAAAAAAAAAAATCATATGTTCTATTACTGTTCTAAATAAGATCCTAAAGCTACATCAAGTAACCTTCTAGCAAAGGCAAAGTTTGAAGTAGTTTGTGATGTATCCTACAGGGACTATCCCCATAACTCCAAGGTAAAAGAGGTGATTGAATTTGAGTTGTATATTCACTTTAATGAAGGGTTTTTTTTTTGTTTAAACCCTCTTATAGGCTACAATAATCAAATTTATATATTTGAGAAAGATTGCATGAGCTTTTGGTCTAGTTTCCTTGGTGATCGTGCACATACACAGTTCCAAAAAGGAGTTGAAAAGAGAAGGTTATTGATTCAAAAATATGGAAGGAATGCTACAAGACCTCGGGTGATATCGAATAATAGGTTACACAATCCATACCATCTTCATAATATTCTAGAGAAAAGGCATTCTTTCTCACAAATTTTCAGTATGCTTGAGACGAAGATGCAATTTCACACAAGCACGAGATCACACTCTGTTTTGCAGAATGAAATCTTTGGTCATTTTGGAAATCATTATTTTGGAGAATCATCGTTACAATTGCTTTAGGACAAGAAATTTTTGGAAGGGAGGACTTGTCATGTCCCTTTTTCAAAATTTTCTAAAAATAGTAAGTTGGCCGGCCCAAAATAGCAAATCAAGAGCTCTCAATAGATTTGAAAATAAAATTATATTTGGTTACTTGGTCATGAATAGGATATTATTTTATAACCAAATATATTTTATATTAATATTTATCTCTACTTTGGCATGGGATCTTCTTCTTGCTTGTTTTTGGCATTTAGTGGCTTATGACAAGCTGGGACAAGTGGCAGCTTGCATTGAGTGGAAGAAATCAATGGACACTTGGCACTAGAGGTTACATGCATTAAATGCAAAGGGGAATCTCTCCTTGGTCATGATTTTTGGGTTCCTAACTTGGAAATTGAAGATTTTTCAATAAAACATGAATTTGGGCTTCATTTTGGAGGATTATTGTTGTAGATTTTGGTTGAGCGTTTGCTCTTCTTCAAAGGCTGGTAAACCGATGAAGAAAACATCTTTAAGGCTGGTAAACCAAGGGGATTGAGGCTCAAGGACAGTGGTTTCAAGGGTCTCCAAGTGCAATTTCATCCAAAGATTGTCATTGTGTTGAATGCTCTTCAGTTGGGTATTTTGTATTAGTTTATTTGTAGGATTTTGGTGTAGTTTGGAGTGCATAGTGTGGATTTTTAAGTTTCAGATTGTATTGCTATTGTGAGAAGCATATTTTGATGATATTAAAGTATTCATATATGTACTTTTCTATTGGAAACTTTTTATGAAGATTGGGGTGAGTTTGTGTGAAGATTGCATAAATTTCGGCTGAGTTTTGGGCTTCCAATTAAGGATCTCTTTGGGTATTTTTTTGCAGCTGTAATTTTTTGTTACCAAATGTTTATGACAAAAAATTTATGTAATTTTCATGTTATTATCAATTTTATATCATTCTATAGCAGTTGTGCATCTTTCTGTGTTATTTGAGAACATTTTGGTGAAGTTTTTATCCTATCTGATTTGCATCTATTTTCAGTTTAATAGAAACAAAGATCTCCAGACTTTTCAGATTTGTTGTTACTGTTCATTGATATTATCTGATGTATTTATCAACAAAAATGATGTAATTCCATGTGGAGATATATAATAAATTATTTGGCTTCAGTTGCACATTACTTGATTTCCATCTGGTGCATGTTGGTGTTTATTTCAAATTACCTGATTTGTCCGACATCAAGTTTGATTAAAATTAAGATTTTCGGATTCGAGATAATTTTTTTTATATTATTAATCAGATTTGAGGTTTATTTTAATTTGGGACATTACAGCTATCCGCTTATTTATTCCTCTCATGCTCACACTTATTTCCATCCACACTATCCATCATGATCTAGCCCATTTTCTATCCTAGGACTAGTTCATAGTCATGGGCCCATCCTTGTGGTCATAGACTAGTCTCACCCTAATTTAAATATTTTAAATTCAAACTTGATTTGCTTCCCACCTTTAGCCTTCCTACCTAGGGATGACTAAACACAAGTTTGTTTGATATGTTTCTATGTCCTTGTATTTAAAGACATTCAATACATTCCCTCAAATCATCTAAAAAACATCAAAATAAAAGAGAATTCATTCACATCAACACACTTTAATTAATTCTCTAAAATGAATTAACTCTGCACAAGCATTTTAGAAGCATTTGTATGAATAAAGAGTTTTGTTCTTGATACTGTTCAATTTCAAGAGGTTGATCAAGGTACAAATCCTTGATGACTCAATCATAAACAACCTAACAAATCCTAAACCCTAAACCCAAATCTAACAATAAAAGAATCACAATATTCAAGGAAGACACAATAGAGAAATATGTAGATGTCAAAGGTTATTGGTCCATATACTAAAACAAGTCCTCGTACCTTTAGTATACCCATTCAAATAATGCACTACTACAACAATCATTAATGATATCTAACAAAAGTGTAAAACTAATAAATTAATCCATCGAAAGGAAAACTGCAATACTAGTACCAAAATCACATATAAATGATGATACTAAATGGATACTAAATGTAAGGAAATATAGATAGTTTCCTACAATAACTATAGTATGAAATTATTCCACATCAACCATAAGATAAAAGATTTCACAATGCTATTACTAATATATAAATTCTAGCAGCATTTTGCGATGAATCACGTATAACAAAAATGAAAGATAGAACAGCCACACAAAAGAGAGAAAGACTCACATATCCTAGGAAAACCATTTTGAGAAAAAATGAGCCTCCAAACACCAAAACTAATGTATTTTTAGTAATAAAAATATTCATAATACAATATTGGACTATAAGCCTCGACATAGAGATCAACTCTTTCAACCAAGGAAAAATTATACAAGATGTGACCTTCTATAGTAGTGAGCAACCATTGTTGTTAACCCCATGAGACCAATCCAAGAACAAATGAGAACCAAACATCTTACTCTATGCTCCTCAAGATCTCCTCAACAAATACTCCAAGCTCTAAGCTCAAAGCACAATGAACAAGTACGGGTTGATCAAGTGATTGAATGACTCCATTCCAAGGTCCTATTTATAGGCAAAAGAGCAACAAGCAAGAGTTAACCCACTTAAAATTTCTAGCCACCTTTGCCATTATTATTTAATGCCCCAAAGTAAAAATAATCAATGCATCTAATGCACATATAATTAATACTCAAGCATTTCCATAGTGACCTTTTTGCTCCCTCAAACTAAGTTGGCTTGCAACATGTGCTCCAACTATTAAATGCTTCTAAAATATTGAATACATTTTACAATAAACTAAAAACATTAGTTGCATTTCTTCAATAAGCCTGCTTGACCATGTGCTCACTAAATTATGACCTCAAATTTACCCCACATTAAATACATTTACAATATCAAATACAACCTCTCCTAAAAACATATTATCCAATTATAAAATATTTTAACATACAAAATCACTGTTTAAACCAGAAGCATTCATATTATTTGTCATTTGAAACGTCAATTCAAAAAGACATACACAGTTTAAACCAGAAACATTCATATTATTTATCATAGACTGTGGAAAGATCATACCTACTACATACAAGATATACAACACTTTCCCTAAATCCATGACCAATGAATATTATTAGTTATTATCTATGTAACACAATTCATATCCAAAAATATTCAAACATGCACTCACTCCATTCAGCCAAATCAGCCAAACCCTGATTTGCAGGCAATGATTTGAATTCATTGGTAATATAGATCAGTAATAGAATAGTGTCAACTGAAGTGAATCTATTTGAATTTTCTTTTATCTATCAATCTGTGCAAAATGATGTTTATCTTTAGTTGCAATTCATTCAGCAAGAATGTGCAAAAGTTGAGCATGGTCTGGTACTCCTGTGGAGCAAGTGTCCGAAATTTAATATTCATGATGAAAAGAGCAAGAATGAAACTGAAAATTAGATTGTTACATCCCAAATTGCAGGATCATTCAACGACTCAAAGTAATCATAGATTCAGTAAAGCTCTCTAAAATGATTTTTTGTACATTAAAGAAATTGAAGAAATCAGCAGAAAACATACTGGAAAATTGGAAATCAATAATGAAATTATGAGACTGCTAAACCGACACAGACATATGAAATCTATAATCAGGCATATGTTTTACTCGGTAACTTCAACCCATTTATATCAGGCTTGCTTTTGAATAACACTTTTGTTTTGGCATTTCAAGAACAAGTTATATACAGATGAAACATTGAAAGCCATTCTGATTGAAAGAGAGAAACCGGGATGTAAACTCACCAAGGCATCGAGGTCCCAGTTCCCATACAGGAGCATTGAAAGAGAGAAACCGGGATGTAAACTCACCAAGGCATCGAGGTCCCAGTTCCCATACAGGAGCATTGAATTTAATGTAAAACATGCACAACTAGAGGTCTCCACAGACTATGGACCTGCATCTAGCCATATTATAATTTACACTCCAAATTTTATAATTTAGATAAACTTCAGTGGGTGTCAAAGAAGTTTATCCCATCATGGTAGTTCTACCAAAGGAAGAACAATTCCGTAGTTGGCTGGAAACTATTCAAGAAACAGAGCTGACAGTTAAACAGAGAGTGCTGGGTAACAATCAGGCATACTCTGCAATTCTTTCCAAATGGAAAACAAAGACAGGCACACCTAGTAGATCCCAAAGCCCACCTATGATTTTCGATTTTCAAAAATACCCAATTGATAAACCTTCCTACAATAGAGATCCTCCATATATACTTTATTCCTGCATCTAGAAACCCTACACTCAAACCATTACAACCTTATGTCAAAGCTGTTCGTTACATCATGCTAACTCTAACTGTATTTCCTGTGGAAAAATCTCCTGATATACAGAGCTTAAAAACCTGAAAACAAAAAGCAAAAAGTCTGAATAGATCAGAGGATGCAGTTGGTTGATGAATATTCAAAAAACAGTGCTGGGAGGAGAAACGGGTGATGGTGTGTAGTATTTAATGTCTTTTGCAGTGGGTAGTATGAAGGCAACCTTCCGGTTGGGCTTTGCTGCTTTGTAGCTGCCAGAGGCCTGATCAAGAGGATGGACATTCTCAGAATGACTGAATTGGAAATATGGAACATGTCCCACAAATAACTCTGGGGACAATTCAAATCCAGCAATAGACTGTGATGTTAAAGGCAAACAGCATAACTTAGCACAACACAACCCCTTATGAGAAACAGACCTACGATTTTCTGATGGTCTCTTTGATACTGAATTTGAAGATTCCTTAAGAATGGGGGCTTTCTTTGTGGCTGTGGTAATGTTCTTGGTATCATGACCAGTGGAGTTGACAGGCTTTGCATGCTCCTTAAGTAATCTCTTGATTGTGTGCTTAGGCACAACCAAAAATTGCATTCCTGGCATCAATACAGAGTCTGGACTCACCACAAACCATGGAACTCTGAAAAAATCAGTTCTGGCTATGCAGTCCTTGGGATGCTGATTCATAATTTCTCTAGCAGTAACTGGCCTGTCATACAAATCAACCCTGCCACCAGGGTAGATGATCTTCAACAATCTGTCATCATTAACAGGAGCGATCTTCATTGGGCTCACCATTTTTTCTGGGATTACTTATATAGAGATGATTGTTCTTAACAAAAGCAAGGAAAGGAGAAGGAGAGGGTATCTGGGTTGCCGTTCCTTTTTATAGAATGTAATGTTTTTTTAAAAGCTTTCAATTCATCATCTTTAATCCTAGAAGATCTCATGACCCGCTAGGAAGATTCAATGACGGGTCCTCAAAGCATTGTACGATGAGAAAACTCCATCGGTAATGGAGAAACTTTGGCCTCTCTGCAAGTTTCGACATAGTAAACATCGCCCATACGTGTACTGCAAATTATTGAAGTTACAGGTCCTCGTAGTTTTGTTTCCTACCGATGATCTTCTCGATGCTATTTGGCCTATGTTATGACTTCGTGGACGAGGACGCGAGAGAGAAATATTCTCGACGGTGATGGAGTAATGGAGAATTAGTAAAGCATATTGCATTGATAATAGCGTTGTAAAGGGAAGAAGTGGATATTTTATTTTGGGTTTTGTTATATATATATATGATCGATTGAAGTTATGAATCGATGAGGTCACAAATGGGGGATCACATCTCTGACATGTACGCCCAACAATCATCTAGACTCCCGAGCACACTAGCTCAACAAGAGTCTGGTACAGGCGTGAATGTCTGTGAAACTACTAGCATGAATGTCGCAACAATTCACAATCCGTGAGCACATTGGATCAAAGAAGTCACAAGCCTACAATCACAATAGCCTACCGAAGATTTGAACTTTGGTGGCAATATCAACAATGCCACAACTTAACCAACACACTTGAGATCAGCCCTTGTTTTAAGATATATTATTTTAGTTTTGTAAAATCAAAAAATTGTGATTTGTAATTTTTATTTTATATCTTTGTATTCATTTTAGTGTCTACATTTTTAGAATAAGTTAGTCATTATTTAATAAGTTTTTTAGTCTAATGTATCATATAGATTCAATCTTGTTCGTTATTTGTTTCTAAATTTTAAAACTTTCTAAAAACTTCTATCTACTTGGATAAAAATGCAGTCATAATAGTGATTTAGCCACATTCACAATCGTAATAGAGTTTATGCATGGAATAATTTCAAAACGAGTAAAAGTCACTTTTTGTGATGCTTTTATATTTTTAAATGACTACAAGCATGTGAAATTCATGCTATTATATTTCAAACTTATCTTTCAATCTCTTACTTCCTCTTGCAACGAATTCTTCCATAGCCATTTTAGAATTTTTGTCTCTCCCATTCCAATTCTACTTTTTTCAACACTATTTCTATAACTTCTTTTGAAACTCGATTTTCCATTAGTTGTGTATTCTATACAACTTTCCTCCATAACCACTTCAACTTCCATTGGTTATCCACCTCCAAAACCCATAACTTCAAACTTCTCTCCATTTCAAAAACCTTGACACCATGGCAATCCTCTATTTCCCTTATCTCTTTCCATACACCAAAGCACTGCTACACAATATAAAAAGCTTTTAGGATTTATGATCATTTGATTCATTTCTATTTACTTGTACCTCTTTATCTACACCAACACACACTCCCAACATCTACTTGTTGCTCCTTAAAGGTGGAAGCGTGTACTATTTAGGGATGTCATTGAGACAATTTCTTCTTGTAGCCATAACTAGTTTTAATATTCCCTTCCTATAGCTTTTAAGTCATCATATCTCTATGTAGGTACAACAAATCTAAAGTTTGCAAGTATCATAGCCATCAATAGATTGACATGAAAAAGTTGCAAAAATTCAAGTCCTTGCGCTCAAGGGTCACCACCATGTTTTATTAGACTTCACTTGAAAAGGACAATCACTAACACAAAATGACTTTATTGCTCGTGACACATCGACAACCTAGAGGTGAAATCTGGTTGAGATTTGTGTCCTAGGAGCTTGACAGGGTCTCCTAATGACAAGAGAAATTCAACGAGCCACATGTTTAAGACCCATCCTCTTTATTCGACCAAATCTTCAGTTGTTTTGGATTTCTCAAGGGAGCTTAAAATGAAGTAATTGAAAGAGATCTATTCATTCCAGCCTACAATTTAATCGATCAATTCAATCAATTGTGGCTTGGTCTTCTTGAATTGCATAGGTGGATATGTGACGCTTGGTATTCTCATATGAAAGGTAATATATAGTTTATCCTTGTGCTCATGGTTTTTTATTATGGTTTTTGATTGTGTCAATGATCAAGATGCTATTCTTCGAGAGTGCTAGACTTGGGGACAACAAATGCTCTTGCTCAAACCTTGGTATTCAGATTTCAATCCTCACTTCAAATCATTCAAGGTGAAGCTCATATGGATTAAGATACCAAATCTACAATTATAATTTTGGCTTGACTCTTGCTTTGAAGCAATTGGAGACACCTTTGGCAATTTTTTGGTTGTAGATTCAGACACCACTGAATTCGCTCACACCACTTTTTCTAGCATACTTGAAGATGTGGAGACATCAAGAGATCTCCCATTTGATATAATATTGAAGGTGGAAGGTCATTGTTGTTCACAATCTCTTGACTATGAAGGTATGCCCTTTTGTTATTGAAGATGCTTTGAAACAGGTCACAAAACCAATGATTGTCCTAAACCCAGGCCTAAAGTTGATAGCCAAGGCTCTTGGTGGATAGGGGCTCATTAACATCACTACATGTTGGATGCTCTTTTGGTCCCTGCTATGAAGGTGCCAAATTATTTTCCTAAATCTTCTTGAGTTAAGTTGTCACCTTCCCTGTATTTGATGGAACCGGAGGTTAATCCATCAATTGGGGTTGATTAGCAATCACACAATGTTTTGAGAGATACATTTTTAATGATTGGAGGGTTACATGAAAATCAAGTTCACTATAACAATTATGAAGCTTCAGAGAAAACATCTGCTCTCACCTGAGATAATTTTGAAGATTGGAAACCATTTATGCCCAAGAACGAGATACGTAAATCTAAGGGACTATGCAGGAAAAGTCTGGGAAATAACTAGACAAATTTCAAATTTCAAATAGTTTAAAACTCTTGCAAAGAACTAGACAAGTTAGAATATTAAGGTTCTTAGAATGAATAATTGTAAAGAGTTTTGTTCAACAAAGTTTGAAAAAATTGTAGGGAACTTGGTATTATGTGACACAAGTATATCAATGTGTCCCCCAATAAAATGGAGTTGGAGATAAAATAAACAAGATGTTGATGAAGAGAGCTAGGAGTATGATGATTGGTGCTAACTTTGATATTAAAAAATTGGGCTATGAGTATAAGGTGTTATCCAATTAATAAATCTTGAGACAATATCAACTATTATGGATAAAATAATAAAGGTTAGATCTACTAAAAATCCCCTATAACATCATAATAGGGTTTCCATTTAGGAGGAATATGTACATTTTCCAAAGGAGAAGAGTTCCAAGTTGGATTTTAAAGCAACGAAGTGTATCTTCATGATATATAATAACAAAATCAAAGAATATAATCTTTAAAATCTTGAGACTAGAAAGATGTGTATATTTAGAATGTGATCTTTATAAATATTAGATATTCTTGCAAGCCTTTGTAACCTAAGGATCAAGAGAAAATATCAATTTACATAGTCATTTAGACCAAAGAGACTACACCTAAGGTTCAAATATCAGCCTGGGATGGACCTAATGAGAATTTTGATTCAAAGAGTGAATTAGAGGATTTAGAGGAGGAAGAGTATACCCTACTTGTGACAAGATCCACACACTATGAAAGAAACCACAAAGGTATAGCCCACCTAATTTTTATTGCATTCTTCCTTTGTCTACTAACAATGATTAGCTTGTTGAAGGAGGCAATGAAGTTTGAAAATAGAAATTCCTATAATGGGGTCATGAATGAGGAGATAACTATGTGAAAAGAAGTAACACATGGTACTTGGTACATCTTCTTAAGGATAGGAAACCTATTCGCTACAAATGGGTTTTCAATAAAAAGTTCAATAATGGAAACATCAAGAAGTATATGGAAAGGTTAGTTTCTATGAGCTATTCTCAAGTAAATGGAATTGGTTTTGGTGAAATATTTTATCATGTTGTGAAGCTTGTACATCTATCATATTTTTTTTTTTATATATTGTTGTTGTGTTTGACTTTGAAGTTTAACACAGATGTTAAGACAACTATCTTGAATGGAGATTTGGAGGAGGAGAAATTAATGTCACAATTAAAGAATTTTGTCGTGAAGGGTAAGGATTGTTAGAGTAATCATGCATTAGCTAATAATTAATTACTCTTTAATTAATTATTAGTATAATTTATTCTCATGCATTTAAGCTAAACTTAAGAGTTCTTTATTCGGTTAACTATGTTGAACATAGCAGATAACTGAGAGGGGAAGTGAATCAGTTATCCCAAAACAATTTTCTTTCTTTACTTAATCAAGAGCAATCTTAAACCAATCTTATATTAATTAAAATAGATATGAGCATGCAAGCACCAAACAACACCAAGCACAATAAAAAAAAGAATTTTCATGGAAACCCAAGATGGGAAAAACCATGAAGAACGCTAATTCTCAATTATAAAGCACCGATTAAGGTGATTTTTACAAGGGCTCACTGCCAAAATTCTCACTGTAGGTAAGGCTCACTGCCAAAATGCTCACTACAGGTAAGGCTCATTGTCGGTGGGCTCACTGCCCGATAATACAAAAATCACTTATTACAAAATAGACAAAGCATGAACTATGAAGTTGCATCTACATATGCATGAATTTAGTTTCGGTTAAGAGCACAATATTTGACTACGACAGATCCAGTGAAGAATATTTTGCACGCCTTCATTGCACAACCTTTGCAATACAAATTGCTTCTTCCCATCACTTGCCTTCACTTCCTTCACTGTATCTTGCCGCTCAATCCTTCACACCCTTATCACTGTTAACACATATCACACATCTTGTTTGAATGGATACCAAAAGGTGATTTACATAAGTATATATATATGTACCGAAAGAACAAAATGAATTGGCCTAGAAAAACATGTCGACTTGAAGAACAACCTTGAAATATTCAATAAGGCTTGGCATGCTAGCATTGGACCCAAAAGATAGGTCGCACATACATATCTTCTTTCCACATTACACCAAGACCCATAAATAGGGAATACATAAGATATAGCATTATTACCAAAAGATAGCTAACTTTGAATTACATGAGATATATTCCAGAGCCAATGGGAAAACCACAACCAATACCAAATCTTGATTAACATCAATTGATAGGAATGCCACAACCAAGACCAAAATCTTGATCAACATTAATTTCAGTATCAACCAAAGAAGTGCAATTAGTAATATCAAAACTTGTATCATGCTACATGAATGTCTAGATAGCAAGGATACTTAGAATAAGCTTTAGGCACAACAACCAACAACAAAAAGATTAGTCTTCATTATTTCACATTGTCTTCCACAGATGTCCCAAAAAGAAGTACTATCATATCTGGATCGAGGATAACATTCACACTATGCAACATTATAAAAAACGATAGGATAGATCATTTATGTATATCATCTGGAGCACAACCTTCCAGATCCCAGGTTTTGACACAACAATGCCACATCAACAACTTCTCAACAAACTAAGTGTTTTTCAATGTTAACTGAAGTGAGCTATTATTAGATCATTTTGTCTCATCACATGTGATGCTAACACTTGTACTGATCTAATCCCTTTACCATTTAGGGTTGCTCCTATATAGCACTCAACCCTCATTGTATTCTCTTGAAATCTCAACCTTTTAGGACTCTTGTTTTCCTTGAAGATTCTTGAGGTTCATTCTGTAGTTTTTTCTTATTGAGGAATATTGTAATTCTTTATTTGCAGATCTCTTGCATGGAAGGTGTCTTTGTTTGTTGTTTCATCCTATGGCTCATGTTTTTCACAATTCTAACATGGTATCAAAGCATGGATTTAGTGAACCCCTTCTCGATTTATGAGGTTTTTCTCTTCAAGAAGGGTTACAGGCTTCAAATTTGGAATCCCCTTTGCTTTTTTTGCAAATTTTGGAGGTGAGAAAATTTTGGTGCATCTAGGATCAAAACAAAGTCTTCTATTGGATTCAAAGCCATCAAGAAAGTTAGATTCACCTTTTGTTTGGCTTGATTTGGATTCTTGAGGTCAGATCTACAAGGATTTGAAGCAGTTGCTTTTTTTCTAGATATGGAGGGTAGCTATGATTTTAGAGCATTTTGGCGCAACAAGGACCTTGCCATTGGATTGAAAAGGCCAATTCAATTAATTTTGACTATAAATTTTTCCTATTTCAATGTCAGGAGCTTCTAAGGCAAAAAAAAATTGTACAAGGCCCCTGTACAACTCTGTGTGCACAAAAATCGACAAAAAAATTTAAAAAAATTGATCGACGTGATTTTTTTTAATTTCTATATTTTTTTAGAAATTTAAAAAAAAAAATTCACAAAGTGTAGGTTTAAATTAATGATGGCGGGCTAAACCTTTCCTGTTGCAGGAGGTTGGTCACAAGATCTAGTCTCCCCCACCCCTGTGGTATTGGAGGGCGTGTTGCGCCAACACTACCGATCATGTTAAAAAGTTTACTAGGTGCACTACAGTTTATAGGGGGTCGTGTTACCCGATTCCTATAGTCTAAACAAAAATTAATGATGACACAATTTTTAAAGTTGGAGGGTGGAAAATCAAAATTATGCACTTAGGCTACATTTAGTAACCTGGCTACAGGCCCACCTATAGTTCACAAGGGACCTTGATAGGGCTTTCAACCCCCATCGACAAACCTTAAATGTCGTCTAACAACTTTATCCGTTTGGCACCCGACAAAATCCTCGATGAACAAAATTACCGATGCTCAAAAAATAAAACCAACCAACAACAAAAATACTAGAATCTTTGAAGATTTTGTGAAATCTCCAAGGACAGTCACTTTTCAGTCAACAAATCTTTTAGGTGGTTTTTCTCAACTACCCAGGCTTTTTCAGTGACTCATTTTTGTTTTCAACAACATGATTTTTTAGTAGAGAGAATATTCTTGAAATATTTCGCTAACGCCAACATGACGTCATGTTGATATCAGTAGTATGAATGGTGCACATGGCCCCTTTGAACCCTCCTTGTGCCCTAAAGGAGGTTTTTTCTTTTGGCCATAACTTGGGCAATATAATATCATTTTTTGGAAAACAAGATATCGACAAAAAGATGGTTCCACCAAGTTTCCAATGGTGTGGGTCTCATCACCTATTTTTGTTGCTAGTGCATTCTACAACGTGTTGAAGTCAAAGGTGTTGTTTTTAGTCCCAAGCTCATAAATTTTGACCAATTTCTCTTTTTTTACGATTCTAGTGGCATTAGAATGGTCTTTCAAATCTCTTCATAGCGATCCATGCAACTTTTTCCAAATTTTTCTCCAAGTACATTTTATTCAGTTTTTTGTGTTTTTGCATTCTAGTGAATTACTTGGACATCTTAGCTCTTGGAAACTTTTCGTTTATGTGGAATGACTCTTTTTTTGTTGTTTTATATTTATTTCCAATATTCTATCATATTTGGGCATTGAAGACATCATTTTCATGCATATTCTCTTTTGTAGACGCATTGAGATAAAGTGTCATTTTGGTGTATATTTTTTTGGGAAATTTTCACATCCTATTGTGTCTTTTGTACTCACACTATGCTATAAAGTGTCATGGGGGGGTTTGATGTTTTCCTTTGGTTTTCCATCACACCTTTGTCAAGTGAGTGACCCTTCCATGACAATAGTGAATCCTGGTAGTGATTCTTGCCTCATGCATGTGTGCCTTAGTTTGCACACCCTTTTATTTGTAGGTTGTTTCTCCTACATGCACTTCTTGGTTTCACATAGTTTCAATGTACCTATCTATGCTCTCCCTTTTTAGCATTGTGGGGGGTTTCTACTATTGGTGTTAATACTTTTGTGATTTCATGGTTTGAGTGATATGTGTATCTAGTTCTTGTTCCTATGTACTTTAAGATGTGGTGTACATCAATGGTTGGTTACATGCATTTCAGTTAGATTGATCATTTACCATATGGACACTCTTGCATTCCTATTTTTGGAGGTTCTTAATTTCAGAACTATATCAGTCATCATTTGACAAAATTCTACAACTTATTTGTGCTTCAGTGATGTTCTACATGTTCTTGTTTTGGGACATTGTTTTAGTTGGAGGATTCTTAATCTTTTACCTTGATTTGGAGGTTTTTTTCAGTCCTTCAATCACCTTTCTCTCTTTTGGAGAGGAGTTTTTCCCATGTGTTTTTCTCCTTTTCTCCAGTTGTGAGAGATATTTTTTTTGTACATGGGTACCTCACCAGACCTTGTTTGCTAGGACCCATCATGCATTATTTTTTAGGGTTTTTAGCTACTCCCTAAGTTCATCTTAAGGGAGGTATTAGAGTAATCATGCATTAGCTAACAATTAATTACTCTTTAATTAATTATTATTCTAATTTATTCTCATGCACTTAAGCTAAACTTAGGAGTTCTTTATTTAGTTAACTAAGTGATTTTCTATGTTAACTGAAGTGAGCTATTATTAAATCATTTTGTCTAATCGCATGTAATGTTGACACTTGTCCTGATCTAATCCCTTTACCATTTAGGGTTGCTCCTATATAGCACTCAACCCTCATTGTATTATCTCTCAAACTCTCATCCTTTGAGGACTTTTTTTCCTTGAAGATTCTTGAGGTTCATTCTATAGCTTTTTCTTGTTGACGAATATTGCAATTCTTTGTTTATAGATCTCTTGCATGGAAAGGTTTCTTTGTTCGTTGTTTGATCCTATGAATTGTGTTTTTCAAATTTCTAACAAGGATGATGTGGATTATAGAGTAATAAATTTATTTATGGCCTAAAATAATCCCCTGAGATGTGGTATTAAATATTTCATATATTTTTAATTGATCTTTGTTAGAACTAAGTTAGATCATTGTGTTTACTTTAAGTTGATAGTCAATCAATTTAGTATTGTTGTTATTTATGTTGATGACATGTCGTTGATCAACAGTAATAAGGAAATGATTATGAAATTTAAATGTTATATTTTATTGTACAATATAATATGAAGGATTTGTGGGTAGTTAACTTTATCTTGGGGATGCAGACAAGGATAGATATACCTTAGAGAAAAATTTGGATGATTCTGTTGAACACATTAAATACTGAGAGGGGGGGTGAATTAGTATTCTACTAAACCATCCAATTATCAACCATCCAAAATGTATTTAACAATTATAAGAAATGAAAGCATAAATAACCCATTACACACACAACACATAAACACCGAGATTTTTACGTGGAAAACCCAAAAAGGGAAAAACCATGATGAGGATTAACTCACAATATGTTATAACTGGTTATAATATATTACAAAAAGACTCACTACCAAGAGGAATCACTATCCAAGTGAACTCATTGTTCACAGAGAAAAGAGAGATACAAGAGATGTGGCTTCACAGCCAGAGTTTTAATTGAGAGAAATGCATCTAACTTATGTTGAATTCAATTCCTTTAAAGCTCATTACACATACTGCAATCAACTTAGATTACTAGTCTCTACTCTACTCTATCTTCACAAATCAATCACTTAATTCCCACAACCTATTCACACAATTCTACAATATTCACATCATTGCTTGAATTCATATCATATATTCATAATAGTCTCTCTTCCTCAACACAAATTAACCTTGTATATATATTGAACTCCATGTCAAACATCAATTAGGTCGGCCTAATTAGATGTACCTTTGAATTATGCAAAATGTGCCTTGTTGGCATCCAATGCAAACTAAAAATTCCTTTGCACTCAAAACACACCTAATATAGGTTGGCATGGACCTATAACAAATCCTCTTTCCATTTGCATCAAGTATTTTATCTTCTCAACATTCCTCATATCTTAGGTCAGCCAAGAATAGAACCAAAAAGTAGAATACTCCAAGTGATTAACACCAAGAAATATACAGACCACAAAATGTTGTTCCAACTAAAAATATTATGTAATGACACCTGCAAGTATTCTCCCAAAACTGCAACATCTAACTCAAATCTACTGAAGAATGTGGACCAATTAGGTAAGGTCTAGTACACAAAAACTTGTGTAAACCATATCTCTCGCACTTTAGTTACTTGCAACTCTTGAACCACTTAACCAAAACAATTGAAATTATAAAATAAGATGCCAAAAGTATTTATGAACAACATACTAGAACCGCAGGAGTAGATCTAAAAAGGCGAACAAACGCAGACCAAAATACCGGAGGGCACTGTGTGCTAAAACTACATGTATAAACATAGCCAAAAAACCTTTTGCAAAATTAACTTTGCTATAGACATCCATCATTCATCATGTGGTTTTGATGTGGTGTTGACATCAATGGAAATTCATTAATGACAACCTTCTTCATTCTTTCAACAATCTCCCCCTTTGTCATTGATGGAGACTTGTGCCAAAACAAAAATGTCTCTCCAAATATCTCTCCCACTTTGACATCAAGGGAAAAGGGTGTTAAAACACACACATACATTAAAACTAAATTAGCTCCCCCTTAGGAAGCTAACCAAAAACTCCTAATATATCCACATATATATAAAAAAAAATCTGAAAACATAGAAACTGAAAAATGTGCATAAAGATAGAAATTGTCAACCCAAAGATGATGACTCCTATAACTTTTGAAGAATGGCTTGCCAGGAAATTTTTCCTTCTTCCCATATCTTCTTTGTATCTGCACTCATTTTGTGTAGAGACTCAAGCTTTATCAATGTCTCTTCTCCTTCTTCTACAGTACCAAGTGTAAGACTGATCTTTGAAATTCTGTCAAAACTGGAAAGGGCACTTAAGATTAGTTTGTGCTCTATTTTTACCAAGTCCCTTAGCTTCACCAATTGCTTGATAACCTCTTCCTTTTGACTCTGTAAAGTGAAAAATATGTCATGTAAGTCCACTATAGCAGTCTAGGTTTTATTTCCTTTGTCCAGTGCCTGATCATAGGATTTTAATGCATTAGCTATTTGAGATTCAATCGAGTCCATTTAAGCTTTATTCCTTTAGTGGCATACGATCACTTCATGCAATATAAAAATAGTGTCTTTGCACCTTCCACGTAGGCTAGCACTTCTTTCAAACATTCTCCAAATTTTGTGTGTGCAGATGCACATTTTTTTGTAATATCCATTAGCTTATTTTTTGTAATCCTTGTCTCAACCTCTGTTTCAGCTTGTCTTTTTAATCTAAAGGCATATTCCTTACAGGAATCAAATAGAAATTTGAAATTCTCCACCACAAGAAAATATGTGTCAACATTAGTACTTGGAATGATCTCTTGCAATGCTTTCATTGCCTCATCTATCAACTCACTACTCTTATGATGTGTTTCAATCATTTATTTTTGTGCCAATGCACTAAACAAATCACTTAGTTGCAACTTGTTTATAAGAGATATCTTATCCAAATCAAGATTACCCTATTGTATGGGTAGTTGCAACAACTGAGAAGAAACAAGTGGTTGAACCTTTAACTATTTAGATAACAAGAAAAAATGATTCTCGGAGGAGGATTCATTAGAGGGCTTGGGTAAATCCTCAGACTTCTCAACTTCTTCATTCTTTCTAATATCAATGTTTTCTTCTTCTTCTACCTTTTCTTCTTCCTCTTTCAAAATCTTGTCTTTGTCTTTGTGTTTATCTCCTTCATCTTTGTCCTTTCCTTGCTCCTTATCTTCATTTTTATCTCTTTCTCCTTTCTTTTCACCAGCATTCACTCCTTCTCGATTCTCTTCATCATCATGCTTGGCTCATCATGCTTCTCACCTTCACCGGTGTTCTTCTCTTTATCTACTAGAGGAATAGGTATCTCTGGGTGGCCTTGATCTGCAGTTTCCTAAGTTATCGAAGCAACAAAGGTATCATCATTTGTAGTTTCTTCTTCGATCCCAATTACATCCTCATCTTCAACAATTTCTTGTATTGGTTCATCTTTGTCTAGAGGAATATTATTAGGAATTTCTTTTGTATCAGTAGCCCTTGTGTCTTCCATTTCTAAATCTTGGTTCTTATTGCTAGAGGCAATATAAATCATTCCATTTTTTGGGGCTATATCAATAACCTTATCTCTTGTCTCCTTATGCATTCCATCAATTTGATCTCGATCTCTTCCCATTAGGATTGTGACCCTTCACTTTGTTTTGAATTATTAATTAAGTACTTGGGCCAAAGTGGCCTTGTCAACATCAAATAAGGAGAAACCAATTTTCTCCATATAATCTAATTTGAGTTTATTTTCCCTTTCATTTACTTCTCTTCTTCTCTCCATTAAGACTTTCCATACATCGTCAGGAACCCTCTTCCTAATGTTATCCATATTAGCCTCAATTGTAACAATGAATTTGATAATGGCTTCTATTATTGTGGCTATGTTCTCCTCATTATCCTTTCTATATAATGCAACTATTTCTTCGAAAATCTCATGATGCAACATACCTTTAAATAATGATTCTAACTTCATTGGACTAAGTTGTCTTTCTAGAGATGTCCTCTTTTTCTTCTCTAGTTATGGTGTATCTAACTTATTTTTCTTATTTTCCTTCACTTGCTTGTGTACATGTACCTGAAAGGATTATTTTTCTTTTTCAACTTCCTCTTCTTTTGAAGTATCAAAAATATTTATCCTCTTCTTCTTTGAAACTATTCCTTTTCTTTTCATGATCAAAGAGGAATCCTCATCCTCTTCTTCTTCTTCTCCAAACTATACACTCAAGTCTTTTTCTCTTCTAGTTTTTTGTTTCTTCCCTCTTGATGTAGCAGCAATAGACACTACCAAAGTAGTCTTTGTTCTCTTTACAAGCCTTGTGACCTCTTCCACCTCAGGTTATTCCATAACCAGAGCATTATTCTTTATTCTCTTTGTTTTTCTAGAAGTAGAAACTGATCCAGATGGTTGTTGAATACCGGGGGGAATAGTGGGAGGTGTTCTTCTAGATCTTCTAGGTCTGGGAGACCCACTTTCCATGCTTGATTCTCTAGTTGCACGTTCTCTTAACACTCTTATTTTTTCATCTGAGATTCATATGTCCTTGAAATGTTTGTGTACCACTTTATCCACATTTCTTTTTATCTCAGGCTTTCTCAGTTTTGTGTGTACTTCTATGGATTTCTCTTCATAAGTTCCATGTCTTTTTTGAGTAGGGTCTTTAAGAATATTCAATAATATAGTGACATAGCCATCAAATTCATTTTTAGTGATCTCATATCTAAGTGGTTTCATCCATACAATTATGGGTTCCACAACTTCAATGATACATTCATCAGTTTTAACCAAAAATGTAATATCATCTCGATATTCTCCACAAAAGACTTAGGGATCCTTTCCCTTTCATGGATTATTTTCTTAAATACTGCAAAGAAAGAAGTAAGTGCCTCATCTTGTGCTTTCATATCTCCAAGGCTATGTAGATATTCAAATATTTGATGGGATACAGGTCTTTCCTTACTCCATACAATATTGCTTCTTCCTGGAAGCTCCCTCAGAAAATAGAATAGAAAGCATGCTACCAAGGAACCAAATTTGAATGGGTATTTCTTGTCCTTAGTCTTCTTCAAATTCTCAAATCATTTTTGTTAGATCAACTCACATAGATCATAATATATTCCTTTTCCTATCATTTCATGAGCTACATGAATTGTTGTGGTGAACACAATTTTGTTGGTGTAGTAAATTTTGTAGCCAATAACCATAGAAGCATACTTTACTGCCAGATTCCTTGTGGTGTTTATAGTGAGATCCCTTTGGTCAAATGTGGCTCTTGTCAGCTCCATTACATCCTTGTTCTTTACAAATTTCAGCACAGGTACTAGCCCAATGTCACATAGTCCAGTAACCTCCCTTATGACTTCTTTGGTTATCAATCCAGACATATCAGTCCAAACAAATATATCATGCACTCTGCTTAGTGCTATTTTCGCACACTTGAGATCATCATCATGGGTAAATCATGGAAACCATTGCAAAACATTCATCTTCTTCTTTAACAAGTTTTCATATTCAAGCTTAATACTAAAATCATCTCCAATCAAAAAGTTTGTCCATAGGTCTATAAGTTTTACATGGTTGTACTCTTCCATATTTGTGTGAATATATGCCCTAATATCCTTAGTAGGTAAAACCTTGTATGGTATACTTGAAAATGATCCTAGAGGGTCGTTCTCAAACACTTTCATGGGATACTTTTTGAATTTGGGTTGGGGTTTCTCAGTCACATCAACCACTATAGGTGTTTCCATCCTTGCTGAATTTAAATGCTTTGAAAAAAAATTCTTTGGATGATGATAAATACCTTTTTCCTGCTCAACCAAAATTAAGGTTCAGATACTCTGCTTCTCAAATCGCCTTTAGACTCTTGAATTCGCTTCAACTCGCACTGCTCGCTTCAATTGCATAAAAGTGAAATGAAATCAACAAGGGATATGTATATAATCCTTTTGATTATACTCTAATTCACATTTAATTCACCAAAAAATAAAGTTGGTAAAACCTTCTCTATGCAATAGTAAACCTTAAATCGCTCTACAAATCTTTGCATGTGCATATTTTCTTTCAAATTTTTCTTCAACAGATCCATAATATCCATATCCATCCCATATCTTCGTGCCAAGCCATGACACTTCATATTAGTAGGGGGTATATGATTTTAAGTTATTGCTCCCCTAACCCAATGTCTAGGTTCAATTCCCAAATGAATTATCTGCACCAGAGGGTGGTATAGATCCATTTCCTTCTTTATTTCAGTTGGATCAATCTTTTTAATTGGTTCATTTTTCTTTGTTAGATTATCCTTCAAATTTTTGCTTCTACGAAATCTAGCAATATGTCCAGGTCTACTGCAATTGTTGCATATGATATTTATTTGAGCATTACTCCTTTCATTCATTCTGCATCTGCATTGATTAGCCTTATGTCTAAATCCATAGCATGTATAGCAGTAACCATTAAAAGATTGAATCATTCTACCACTATTATATGCATTCATCATTTTACTTCTACATTCACTTGCTCTATGCCCAAATCTTTTGCATGTAAAACATTGACTTGTAAAGGATGAAACATTTTGATTCATTTTCTTCTACATTCCATTGCTCTATGTCCAAATTTATTGCAAAAATAGAAAATACCATTAAAATATGGGTGCCTTTGATAATTTGATTGTTTGATAAGGGGTCTTCTAGCATTTCTTTTTTATTTTTGAAACATGTCATTGTTCTTCTTGTCTTCAACTTTCTCTGGTTCACTGATCTTCTTTGCATTAGATGCCTAATATTTTGAGCTTTCTTCTTTTTCAAGTCCCAAAACTCCTTTATCTTTAGATGCTTTTTGACCTGCAATTAGTTCATCAAGCATTGTAGAACATTTTTTGAATTTGTCCTCATGAATTCTTTCTTTTTGTAGATCTGGTCTCAGATTTACCACTTCTTGTTCAAGTCTTGTGCATTCATTAGTCTTGTGATTTCTACCATTACATCAGACATTCTTCAATTCTTTTATTTTCTTCCACTTGCACTTTCAGTCCAGTGATGTTCTCATTTTCTTATTTCAATTGCTCATTGACCTCCTTATGTCTTTTTGTAACTTTTTTTATTTGCTCTCTCAATTTTTTGATGTAGTCATTTGCTTCTTTAATATCTTCTTTCAAATCTCTATTTTCATCTCTAATTTTGTCTAGGTATTCAAGAGAAACTTTGAGTTCTCCATCTTTTTTAATTATGCAGTCTTCTTCTTTGTATCCATTAGTAGGAAATATTTCCAGAGCCATGTGTTCAAATTTCAAGATCTTCCCAAAGCGGACAAGCTTCCTCCAAGGAACCAAACTCTTATACCAATGTTAAACACAAGGAATACTAAGAGGGGGGGTGAATTAGTATTCTACTAAACCATCCAATTATCAACCATCCAATTTCCAAAGCATATTTAACAACTAAAAGAAATGTAAGCATAAATAACCCATAACAAACACACCACATGAACACCAGGATTTTTACGTGGAAAATAAAAAAAGGGTAAAACCACGGTGAGGATTAAATCATAATATGTTATAAAAAATTATAAGATAATACAGAAGGGCTCGCTGCCAAGATAACTCATTGTCCAAGTGAACTCACTATTCATAGAGAAAAGAGAGATACAAGAGATGTGGCTTCACAACCAAATTTTTAACTGAGAGAAATGCATCTAGCTTATGCTGAATTCAATTCCTTTGAAGCTCATTACACATACTGCAATCAACTCAGATTACCTATCTTTGTTCTTCTCTATCTTCACACATCAATCACTTAATGCACATAGCCTATTCATATAATTCTACAATATTCACATCATTGCTTGCATTTGGATCATATATTCATCATAGTCTCTCTTCCTCAACACATATTAACTTTGTATATACATTAAACTCCATCGCAAACATCAATTAGGTCGGCCTAATTAGATGTAGTCTCAAATTATGCAAAACATGCCTTTTCGACACCCTATTCAAACCAAATTTTCCTTCACGCTAAAAAAACAAGCAATATAGGTCAGCATGGACCTCTAAAACTCCTCTTTCCATTTGCATCAAGTATTTAATTTTCTCAACACTTCGCCTATCTTAGGTTGGCCAAGCATAGAACAAAAAAGTAGAATACTCCAACTGATTAACACCAAGAAATATACGAACCACAAAATGTCACACAATTGAAAATATAATTTAATGACACATGTAATCCTTCTCCCAAAAATGCAACATCGAACTCAAATACACATAGAAATGCGGACCAATCAGGTAAGGTCAAGTACATAGAAAATTATGTAAACCATATCGACCAAACTTCTATTACTTGCAACTCTTGAACCACTTAACCAAAACAACTAAAATTTTGGAATAAGATGCCAAAAATATCTATGGACAACATACTAGAACCGCAAGAGTAGATTTGGAAAGGCGAACAAACGTAGACCAAAATATCGAAGGGTGCTGTGTGCTGAAACTGTCAGTATAAACACTTAGCCAAAAATCCTTTTGCAAAATTAAATTTATTGTAGACATCTATCATTCATCATGTGGTGTTGACATCAATGAAAACCTTCTTCATTCTTTCAACATAGTCAAGAGAAGTTTATACACTCTATTTTATAGTGGTTCAAGATGTACGGATATAAACCAATGAGTCTAACATATAATATGGTAACATTTTTGTAGTGTCCTTTAACATCAAATGAGATAAAGGACATGAGCCATGTCCCTTATGCAAATGAAATTGGTAGTCTCATGTATGGTATGGTCTATATATTAGACCAAGAATTTTCCAAGTATGGGGAGTCCTAAGAAATTATATTTCTATAGTTAAGAGGGTCTTGAAGTATCTTCAAGACAAATGTAAGTGCTTTATTTTCTCTTAAAGAGGACTAGACTTAAACAAGATAATGGATATAGAAATATTCATGGATTACAATTGGGAAATAGATGTGAATAAGAACTCTACTGATGAGAATGTCTTTAGCTTGTTCAATGATACAATTAGTTGGATGAGAAAAGTATAGGTTATGGTTGCTCATTCTTGAAATAGTTAGATTAGACGACATCTACTTGTACGTGTAAGGGGCAGTTTAGATTCAAAGATTAAGTTTAGATATTGGTTTGACTCAAGTTATGGTGTTGATTTAGTTTGAAAATTAAACTACCATTAGCTTGGAAAAAAAAACCCTTCATGCATAGATTAAGAAAATTGATGTGTATTATCACTTTATTTATGATTAGGTAGAGGATATAGAGGGTTGTGGTCAAGAAGGTGAGCACTTTTATGGGCATTGTAGATGCATTAAAAAAGTATTTAAGAATAGAGAATTTCAACAAAATTTACGATATGGTTATGGAGATAATCCCATAGCATTTAGTTAATTTTATTGAGAATCCCTCATGATTCTTATTATATATAATGTTCAAGTGGGAGATTGTACAAACTAGGTGTTGTAAAACTTTTAAGTTGTAGTTCTAAGGTTGTAATTATTTAATATTTGTAAAAAAATATAAAATAATGTGTCTACATAGAAATTGGAGCCCCACTTAGAAGGAACCTTGAGATTCCTTATTTGACACTCTCAACAATATTTCATTTAAGATATTATTATTATAAAAATGTCATTGAATGAGGGGTCATTATGTGGAATATGAATAACATATTTGACTAGCTATTTTTAGCTAGATGTAAGAGGTGTGTAGGATCATTTATTTTTCCCACATGGAGCACTTGGTATTTACATTGGACCCCTTGGTCATAAGGTTCAAATAGTGAAATTAAGAGTTATATTCTAATTGTGGAGGAGCTGCTCCTAGAGAGGGTACATGTATCTAGGTTGCACCAATTTGACTATGGGTTGGCTCATGGTTTTGAGAAAATATTTTTAGAATTAACTAGTGGTTCTTGGGTCTCCAAAGTCTATATATTAAGTGCTTGGGATGGAAATTAGATGGTTAACTTTATTTAGGTTTATGCTATCATAATTCCTCTAAATATAACATGTAGATGTCCATTGAACCACTATAAATTAAAGACAATATTGTAGCTTGTTTTGAAGAGTAATACATTTTGGGTGTGCTTTGGAGCTCAGGCTTTCACCCTTATGAGGCCTTTCTCAAGTTATATCTTTTGTTCACTCTATATTTCTCTTTTACATTTTTATCTTGTGTAGTTCCTTTACTAAAATTGTTATAGATATAGTTTATTTTCATTGCTATCTTATTTTGATTATCTAATATTTTTGTGAGTCAACTCAAAATCCATTGTATTGATTACTTTTTTGGAATAACCAAGTCCACTAATAATTATTGATGGATTCAATATAATTCTAGCTTTAATACTTCCACCAAACTAATAACCTTCACCCCATTATTGGTTTCCATGGGGACAAATTCTAGGTTCTTGTAGAAATATTGTCATCATCCCTTATAATGCACCATATCACTATTGATCTTAGACTACATATTGATGTGTTATTCAAAAAAATTAAAATTTCTTTCAAAGTTATGGCATCCCTTTTCAAATATTCACACTTTAATAAATCTTGTCTTGTTGGATTTGTCACTAATAATCTCAACTTTTTTCTCTAAGTATTCTTTGTTGATCAAGTTCAAATATTTTTCAAAATATGAAAAGATCAAATTTATCATAATTTTATAGGTCCCATACACATTCAAAACAACTATACAACTACATCATTCTTGTTTGTATCCCTAGAAAATTCTCTAATTGTAAACGTTTGTGATCATTTTGTATAAACATGATAATCATCAATACCCAATACTCCTAATATCAAAATGTGTCTAAGTCTAAATACATGTATCAAACTATAAAAACTTGCCTAAGGCCTTTGATCCCTTTGTATATCCAAAAAAGATATTAACACCAAAATTTAAAGAAATTCCTAATAGTTTCATTGATATAGTGTTCTTAAGGTGTCACGTAGTATTCTAAAGTATCAATAAAATCACAAACATAATTAAATATGTGGAATTTAACTTTAGTTGATATATAAAAATTACTTCTATCTAGATCTTAGAATTGGCATGGTTATAATTTCATTTATGACCATTATAAAATCTTAAGCTACTCTTTCATAGTGGTTTATAAAGATGTCAATCATTCTCTTATTTAGTTATACATTCATTTATGACCATTATAAAATCTTGAGCTACCCTTTCATGGTGGTTCATAAAGATGTCAATCGTTTTTCTTATGTAAGGCCAACTTTTGTGCTTAACAATAGTTTCCATCAATTTTATTTATTTTGGAAACAAACCTTCATCTCACATGTTTTTTTAATAATTTTATAGATGACATATATTTTATAGAATCCATCTTGAAATCAAGAACTAAAGTAATTTTAGATGGATTCCCTAAGATGTATTCACAACATAATACATTTCCTAAAAATATTTTAAATGGTGTTAAAAACTAGCATTTTTCAAAGTTAAAAAAATTCATAATATTTATTATTTTCAAACTGTAATCATGGTTTGAAAAAAGTGTTCTTAAACAAATAAAAATGTTACCCAATAATATAAGTGTAAATCCAAAAACTCATGAATAAATTATTCAAGTTGATGACTATCACTCTTGAAAACATATTAGAGATATTTTCATATTCTCATTCTGTGGCAAAAGTTGTCAGAGATCAATCATATAATTTAAAGTTATTAACACAAGATTATACTCACTAAATCCAACTATGAATGAGCTTATTGGAGTATCTAATTGAAGAGCCTCATCAATAAGAAATGTAGAAAATATATTCATTACATACACCTCATTTAGGGCTCTATAATCACCACAACCTTTGATTTTATCTCTTTTTTTTTGTTTGACCATTATGAGGATTACTTAATATTACTTATCCATATAGTATATGATCCCATCATCGTGACCATTCTATCAATATCCCTCCTTTGATCTCCATATTTAGATTCAATATGTATGGTTGCCTCTTAATAGGCTTAAAACCTCATTTTAGCTCACTTTCATTGACTATAGAAAAGGATCCAAACCATTGATTTCTCTAAAAATATATAAAGATATCTTGATATTATCACAATAACTAGACATTTCTAATGTTTCATCCACTTGATTCCATACAATTACCAAATTTAAGACTTCATTAATGACAATCTGTGAACCCCAATCCTAGACCTGCACAAACACATCAAACAAACACATAGTTAGGTTCATATGCAAGTGAGAATCAAGATTCCCCATGAAATTCATTAACAATGCTCAATAATAAGAAAATGAAGAACAAAACATGGAAGATAAATGAAATCCTAATTAAGCATGCAAATCCTCAATTTCATGGGGGAATTCCTGTCAATTATGTGTAGATATTGGCCCTTTCCCAACTCCTATGATGCAATGTTGATGAGTGATCCACTTTTATGCAAATTCAATCAAGCTCAATGATGAAAAACTTGCATAACCTAGCTAAGAACTTGATAAAATGGATGAAAATATATATGTTTGAGGATGAAGTTGAGTATAGTAAGTTTACTCAATTTTTGGATGATGAATGAGAAGAAGAGTCTCTCATTTATAGATTTCCAAATTGGAAGAATGAGCAAGATTGAGCAATGTGGGATTATTCAACATCCAATGGCTAAGTTCCACTTGTCAAGATGTGAATGGGTGAAGGTTGTGCACATTTTCATGAATGAGCCAATAAATGATATTAGATTCAAATTTTGAATTTGAAAATTGGCAAGTTGGAGGGAGAGAGGAATGGAGTTAATGTCACTTGCTCAAGGCCAAGGACATGTAAGAGACATTAAATTCCTTGTTGGAAGTACCCATCCCCTTTTGGAGGGATTTTTTGAATTTGTGGAATATTCCTTTTTTATGCCATGTGAGGGAATCCCCTTTTGGAGGGATTTTTTGAATTTGTGGAATATTCCCTTTTTATGCCATGTGAGGGAAAATGGGAGATTTAATAAATCAAAGTAATTGATTTATTGTGCAAGTTGCATTCTTTAGAGGATGTGACATAGATTAAGATTAAATTCATCAAAGATTAATTAATTTAAAGAGAGATTAGGGGATGTAACAACTTCGACTTGAATTTATGAGTTAATTCAAATCAAGAATTGTGAAGAAATATTTAATTAAATAAACGATTTGATTTATTTAACTAAAGGGGACAATGTTAGATTAAATTAAATAAGGTTTAATTTATTCAATTTAATAGGAAGACTTTAGGGATTTGATCAAATAAGATGAATTATTTAATTAAAGAGGGATATGAGGGTTAATTAAACAAAATGATTTGTTTAATTAATAGAGGAGAATGACTTAATGAAATAAATTTGATTTATTTAATTAAGAGAGGGAATATGATGAATTTAATCAAATAAAGATTATTTAATTAAATTGATTAGTAAAGGAGATGATTTAGGATGAACTGATGTTAGTAAGATCAGGATCAGGTGCATGTATATTTTACATGTCCACAATATTCACTCATCTTCAAGGGTTCTATATATATGTCATATTCATTTGAAATTGAACCATTCAAAGATCACACTATTAGAATTATAACAAGAGATGCAAAGAATTGAGAAATGAATAGAAAGATATAATAAAACACAAAACAGAGCATGAACTCACTGATATCATTATATTAATCGTCAATAGCAATTATAGATTTATAGATACACTCTCAACAACATCCTACAAGCCTGGAGTATGCAATGATAGATAGCTCTAGATTATGGATAACAAACTAAATTTTATTGACAACAAACTGGACTCAACTGCCACGTCTAACTCAAATGGACATGTCTAACTTAAGTTCCATTATTGACTTATTCCAACACATGCCCCTTGTTCTACTTCAAATTCTTTGTTTTTAAGATGATCTTTGTATTTTATTATTCCTCATCTTTACTTATAAATTTTTATCTATTATTTAAGTTTAAATTTTCGTATAAATTCCAAACCATCCTTTTCAAATAGCTCATCTTCTGACAATTCTTTTAGTTTTTCTCATTAAATTTTAAGTCTTTAAAATTGAATGGTTTCAAACCAATTTCCTATTAACTAAAGCGTATATGCATTCTTCCATGTCGTCTTCTACTTTGACATGCCTTTTTAACTCATGTCCTCTACATACTTCATCCAATATTATTTTCCTAAGTAGAGAAATGTTGCTATTTTTTGCAAGGTTATTTCAATATGTGTGTTTTGTTCAAAGTGAAATAATAAAACATAAATATAATGTTGGTTATTTCTATCTTCAGTATTTATTCTTGATGAAAATACCATGCCTTTGGTAGAGGTGGTAAAATAGGAGAGATATGTACATTATATATATTTTTTATAAGACAAGGATTCAACAAGGAAGTACCTAAGTAAAACAAAATATGAATGCCCAAATGTATACATGGTATTTTCTTTCACTTCTTTTGTTCATACTTTGATACTTCCATGGCTCATCTGGATGGACAAGCACATAATGTCATTTGTCTTTGGTCATGTGTTTGGGATTTCATATTGTAACCAACCAAACCAATCCATGAAAATTTGATCAAAGCCTACTTCTAAACACTAGAAAAGATCATTTGTATGATCAAAGACCTGAACTTCCTATGAACATGATTATAAATTTAAAATCAAAAAAATGTGTTAAAAAATCTACAACATAGAAAATGCACAAGAAAACCGAAAAATTGTTAGGGTGATGCATAATTAATTTAGACCAGAGCTACTACTCCATGAGACACTTTTGGTGGTAAAATATAGTTCTTCATTTATGCAGCTATAAGAGCTAATTTCTAATGATTTCAATTAGATATTTTTTTTAGGGAGGGGTGAGGTTATCTTCTTCTTCTTCTTTTTTGGCAGGGGGAGGTTATCTTTTTCTTCCCTTCAACTAAATATTTTGTGTATATCTTTATTTTGGTAACTTGTTTGGCTATTCTTTAATCTAGAATGTATTTATTATTTTCTTTCGGATTTTTTGGATTTATATTTCTTAGTTTGGATTTTTTAATCATAAATTTCTTCATTGTTAAGTAATTATCAAATTGATGAAAATATTTCCTACATAATTCTATAAGAGAAAAATATGCATACAAGCTTACAGAATAATCGTAATGCAAAAATCAAAGACATGTTAAAAGATTAAACAAGATATAACTTGAGAAAATTCAAATGAGAAAAAAACCCAACCTCGAAAAGCATCCACACTCAATGTATTATTCAATAATGGAATATTACAATAGACTTACAAAGTCTTCATGAATTATTTTAAAACATCAAAGATCCTTTCATGCATCCTCCATGTATCCAAGCGTAATGGGTAACACTAGAACCACAAATCCCATTTCATGTTCTATATATGCACTCTTCAAAAAAGATCAATACAAATGACAACCAACCCAATAACTAAGCATGCAATCACGTTTACAAATTCAAGCTTATACAAAACCACCAAGTGGTGTTGGCTAATCCAGTTGTTTCCAAACCATGAGAGCACAAAACCATTGACCCCAACATTTACTTTTTGGTACTAAGTTTTTCCAACATTAAATATTTTTCCAATATGTAACCCACACATAAAATATCTAACCAATTTTTGAAAATAAGTTTACAAGTGGACTCAAATAAATATTTAATGTGGCTAAACACATCTTTAAATATGTGTTGCAAATAAGTATTTATTTTACATAATTAAAATATTTCATTCTTGTGCTAGGTGTACAACACCATTTTTCCTAACATTTTTCCTTTGTTTAGATATTTATTTATAATACTTATATAAGTGTTACATTTAAGATTAATGAGATGTCTACATTTTCTAGTGATTTGACATTGCATGCATTGGATAAGATTTTCTTTAACACCTTGTATAGTCCAAACTTCTCCCAACACAAGATTTTGTTTGTCCCTCTTAGGAACCTCTCATTTCTCAAATGAGCTAAAACCAAATCTCCTTCCTAGAATTTTCTTCTTCATCTCTTCCAATTTGTATGTTTTTTTATATCTAAACTTCTCTTCTCCAAATAGCCTTTGAATTTTTTATGTACATCTTGAATGTACTGTACAAATTGTTTAGATTTTACACTTGTGGAATTGGTTCTCGTTGCACTTTATAACTCCTCTTAGACTAAAACCCTATACAGCATAAAATAGTGTACCTGGACTATGCTCCTATTCACATAATTTTTATTAGAAAAATATGCCCGTTCCAATACCAAATCATATTATTTGGGTTTGCCTCTAACTAAAAATATAGAGAAATTATCTAAAATTTGGTTGACCACCTCAATATTTACATTAGTCTATGGGTGGTAAGATTATATATAACTTCCAATTTTTTTCTTAACTTCTTCCACTATCCTCTAAACATTACCAACAAATTTGGTCTACTGATTGAAAATAATGATCCAAGGCAATCTATGCAACTTAAATATTTCCTTGAAAAATAAACTTGCATTATATGATGCATCACTAGTCTTTTGTCAAGCAATGGAATGTGTCATCTCAGACACCATATAAAAAAAAAAAAGGATAGATTCATTACCTATTCAAGTCCTTGGTAATCCTAATACAATGCTAATATATAATTTACTCAAAAACATCCTTCTAAACCTCCACAATTTTTTTCTTTGATTGAAAGTTATCCCTTGTGGAACCTTGAAGTATACACAATTGTTGCTTCTTAAATAATAACCCATACTTTACAAATAATTCAAACCATTGTGTTCCATCTTAGTTAATTGGATCCTATAATTCACTCCATGCTTCCTTAAAATCCAAATCCTCTAGATAGAACCCATTTATCAAATTAAATGCAAACTCCACACACAAATTTGTGAGCAATTATTCTCACTCTCTTTAGATCAATACTTCAATGAATAATTAAGACATGTTTCTTAGTATTCTTGACAAGGGTATATATGTTTGCACAATCCTCATGTATATTTTTTCCTTTTTCCAAAGTCTACCCAACAAAACATAATAGACATTTATAGACATAGTATCATGCAATACATCAACTCTATAAGATCTTATGTTAAAACTAGCTTGAAATTGTTCAGTAACTATAACTTTATGGCCATTGTAAAATCATAACACCTTGTAAGGGTTTGGTTGAAATACTACTTTCAACTTTTCTACCATTTCTATAAATATTAAGTTATTTGTTATATCATTATCAATGATGAATTTGTAGCATTTATCTCCAAACTTGAAATTTGTTTAAAAATACTTCTTTTCTACACACAAGTCCGTTATTCTCCTTTGATGGTTTCATAAAAATACTCCTCATAATGAGGTTTTATCCTCGCTCTTACTCCATGATCAACTCAGGATATGCAAGAGATTCTTCATTATCTTGCACTGCATATACACTAATGTCTCTTCATCCCCATCCTTAAGGTTATGGCTAAGAATATTCATATGATTTATGACTAGCTTGGCCACACTTGAAATAAGATCCTTGAAAACCTCATCCTCATCTATCATGATCACCACATCCTTAGTACAGACTAAATCTTCCTCAACCATAACCTTGAGACTACAAAATACTCAAGTTTATCATACTTGTCTTTGCTAACTTCTTTCGTCATTTGACCAATTCCTCAACCTCTACCTTCAATCTTGTTTTCTTGCCTTATCCATAGCTTCCCATCTACCTTCAAGGAATATTAGTAGGTTTCCTTGACTTTTTGAAGCCTTAGCATCCTCATTTTATCTAGTGTATGTTTATTCTTAACCTATTAATGTACCTTGCCACCTTCTCATGGCGACCATACTATATTCTAAACTTATGAAAATCTCTAGTATAGTCTCAAATTACACACAACTCCCTTTGTTCCATATTTTTGAGCTTCTCTACTAATCCTAACTAGTAACATATTAGCATAAACTTACCATGTATCTTAGCAACCATTTGATCCTATCAGTTAACACTTTACTTAACTCTTCTAGTTCTTTCCAACTATGAATCCTCTCACCATAATACATCATGTCCTTTTAACTTGGTTTGTGCAACTTTTACTCTAAGGATTGAAGATGTCCTCATAGTCTAACTACTCACCCATTTATATGAATCATTTGATCATTTCCTCTAGATTCAAAGTGCCTCAAATGTTGGGCATGTATATCCTTGTGCCCTTCCCAATCCTAGAAACAACTATTACCTATATATGGGTGGTAAGATTATATATAGTATCACACAATACATCAACTCTATAAGATCCTGTTAAAAATAGCTTGAAATTTTTCATTAACTACAACTTGATAGCCATTGTAAAACCACAACACCTTGTAAGGGTTTGGGTGAAATACTACTTTCAACTTTTCTACCATTTCAATAAATAGTAAGTTATTTTTTATAGCATTATAAATTATGAATTTGTAGCATTTATCTCCAAAATTGAAATTTGTTTGAAAAATACTTCTTTTCTACACAATCTCATTATTCTCCTTTGATGGTTTCATAAAAATACTCCTCATAATGAGGTTTTATCATTTCTCTTACTCCACAATCAAATTAGGAGATGCAATAGATTCTTCATTATCTTGCACCATATATGCACTAGCATCTCTTCATCCCCATCCTTAAGGTTATGGCTAAGAATATTCATATGATTTATGACTAGCTTGGCCACACTTGAAATAAGATCCTCAAAAACCTTGTCCTCATCTATCATGATCACCACATCCTTGGTACATAGACTAAATCTTCCTCAGCCATAACCTTGAGACTATAAAATACTCAAGCTTCTCCTACTTGTCTTTGCTAACTTCTTCTATCATTTGACCAATTCCTCAACCTCTATCTTCAATCTTGTTTTCTTGCCTTCTCCATAGCTTTTCATCTACCTTCAAGGAATATTAGTAGGTTTCCTTGATTTTTTCAAGCCTTAGCATTCTCATATCTTTTTTTTTACTAGGGGGTATCCCCACGACCCAACCTAGCTCCTAACCCAACCTTGCCTTGGGCTTACAAACTGCCAAGTTGGGGATAGGAAGGGGCGATCTGAGGTGAGACTATTCCCCCTAGGATGCACAAGCATGCCCACAATACAAGTGCATCTCTTAAATCAAGACCTCAAAGTCAAACCCAAGACCATGGGGAGCAAACACATGACTTAAGCCTCCTCTGCTATCTAGGCGGGCTTGGACCGAAGCCCCAGTATCCTCATTTAATCTAGTGTATGTTTATCCTTGACCTATTAATGTACCTTTCCACCTTCTCATGGTGAACAAACTATATTGTTAACTTATGAAACTCTCTATTATAGTCTCAAATTACACACAAATCCCCGTGTTCCCTATTTTTGAGCTTCTCTACTAATCCTAACTAGTAACATATTGGCATAAACTTTCCATGTAGCTTGGAAACCATTTGATCCTATTAGTTAACACTTTACTCACCTCTTCTAGTTCTTCCCAACTATGAATCCTCCAGCCATAATACATCATGTCCTTTTAACTTGTTTTTTGCAAATTTCACTTGATGGACTGAAGATGCCCTCATAGTCTAACTATTCACCCATTTCTATGAATCATTTGATCATTTCCTCTAGATTCAAAGTGCCTCAAATTTTGGGCATGTACATCATCATGCCCTTCCCAATACTAGAGATAACTATGACATGTCTATCTCCAATTGTGTCCATCCTTTTTTCTTCAACTTCCTTTTGTTCGTTGTCACCTCTTCATGTTGCATCCTTGGTGTCACTATTGTATAGTCTAACTTGCAAAAATCCCATGTCTATAACTTCATCTAATCATCTTTCCACATCAACATTGTCTCATCCTCTATCAGGTGCTCTTCTAGGAGGCATTACCAATTATAGGTCAAACAAATCCCACAAGTGTAACTATGAGTTACAAACACATGTAAATTGAGCTACTAATAGATATTGACTTGGTGAAACACATTCTTACATGAACTATATATACTTTAATGCAAGTAATGTAGTGCCAAAGCATGGATGTACAATGAAAAAAAAATTCAAATTAAAAAAAAAGCCTTAAAATACCCAACAATCTCATAAACAAATAAAAAAATTATAATAATTTACTTAAAAAATAATGTTAAAAAAATTCAATCCTTTAAAACTCTTCTAATCAATAAAATTATGATAACAATAGTAAATTATATCAAACCCTTAAAACTCTTCTTCTAATTTCAATAAAATAATAATAACACTACTAAAAAGCACTCTTAATAAACTACTCAATTGAACAAGATTAAACCATGTAGAAAACTAGACTAGCTATATTGAAATACTCAACTAGATGAACCCCTAAAGAAATACTTACAAACCATATATCATAGACATGATTTATAAGCATAAATATTAATCAAATACTCATCTAAAGAAATATGAGCTTATAATGATCCTAAGACTAAGCACTCCCATACATTCCATATCATCATTAATTACATGTTTTAGTAGAAGAATATAATCTCAAAAGCTACAACATTCACCATTTAATTTAGACCAACTCATCTAATCATATTCACGCTCTTCAATTCATATTCCAGCAGAAAACCAATTAGATGTTGGTTTTTAGTCTTCTCCAAGCTTCTCATGCTCCTAAGATGGTGGTTGACCGTGTCCAGAAAATTATTTCTCTAAACTCATCATCATATAGAAAATATGATTGCATAACAAATGGGTGTGTGGAAACGGTTCTTACTGACAATTGTATTTGTTAATTTCTATAACCCAACAATAGATTAATTGCATAATAAATTCACAAAAATAAATATGATTTATAATAATTAATACAACTGGATTAATTAACAACTAATAACAGTGGAAGCAAAAATAACAAGAATCCAATCACAAAAAGACAATAACACAGATATACCCAGGAAACCCCAAAATGGGGAAAAACCTGCAAATGTTGGATCTTCTATTCAGCCTAATAGCTAACTTTCTCTTCAAAAATACAATATAGGTTTGCTACAACAATCTTACATATATAGAGCCCAAATGCTTTATTTAGCATGCAAGAAAATAAAATTTCGTTGCATTATTTGGCTTTAAATCACACATAAAATCACTCTTGGATTTATCCTATCCTCACAAACTCGAAAACATTCTATTGAAGAATAAAAATTTGTTGTTTCTAAAAATCCAACTCAAGTTGCTTTAAAGCAACTCCACATCACACCTTTCGAGCTACACAAAAATCAACACTCCCTCTTAGCGAGGAAGGTGTTCAGCACAACAACCAACTTATCCCTGAAGAATCAAACTTGCTCTTCATCAAGGCCTTTGTCAGGATATCTACGATCTGTTCATCTGTAGGAATGTATTTGAGCTTCACTATCCCCTTCTCCACATAATCTATGATGAAGTGGTACTTGATCTCAATGTGCTTTGACTTGTCATGAAACACCAGATTCTTAGAGAGTTTGATACAACTCTGATTATCATAGTAAATGACTGTAGGATCCAGCTCCTGATCAAAGAGCCCAGCTAGAAGTTTTCAAAGCCAGATAGCCTCACATGTAGCCATACTAGCAGCCATATACTCAGCCTCTGCAGAACTCAGCACAACTGAATTTTTTTTCCTACTCCCAAACTGAAACTGCACCCTAAAGTGCTCTTCCGATCAGTTGTACTACTTGCCCAATCTGCATCGATAAACCCCTCAAGCTTCACTCCATCCTGTTAAACATACTTGATCCCATAATCAATTGTACCTTGGAGATATCTCAAAACATGCTTTGCAGCTATCTAGTGCACAAATTTATGTTCCACCATAAACTGACTGAGTGAGTTTACTGCAAAACAAATGTTTGGCCTGGTGTTGACTAGATACATTAGAGAGCCTATCAATTGTCTGTATAAAGTTGGGCCCATTGCCTCTGATCTAGAAGGATCAATCTTCTTCCAATTGGTTAGAAGTGGCATTGACATGGGCTTATAGTTTTCCATCCTGAATCACTTCAAGATATCAATTAAGTACTTCCCTTGTCCAAGGAATATCTCTCCCTCTTTCTGCCACAACTCCAATCCTAGAAAGTAATGCATCAACCCCAAGTCCTTCATCTCAAACTCTCCTGCAAGATCTTTCTTACAGTGTGTTATGAGCTCTTTTGACCCTATGAGAAAAAAATCATCAGCATACAACACCAATATGAGAAGTTTTCCCTTCACTTGAACAAAGTACATGTTCAGATCCGCCTCACTCTTGATGAAGCCCGCACTTTGCAAGTAATTGTCAATACATGAATGCCTCACCCTAGGAGCTTGCTTGAGTCCATAAAATTCTCTTTTCAACCTGCATACATGAGAATCCCTCCCATGTGCTTCAAAAAATTATGGTTGCTCTATGTAAGTCTCTTCCTCAATCACTTTGTTGAGGAAGGTCATCTTTACATCCATCTGGTGAATCCTCCAACCCATCTGTGTTGCTATAGAAATGATAGCTCTTATGGATGAGTACCTAGCTACTGGAGAAAAAGTCTCATCATAGTTGACTCCTTCCTTCTGATATAACCCCTTAGCCACAAACCGGGCTTTCAACTTTTCCACACTACCATCTGCAACATACTTAATCTTATACAACCATCTCAAGCCCACCACAGACTTATATGTTGGTCATGGTACTACCTCCCACACACTATTCTTCATTATGGAAGAATACTCTTCCACCATAGCATCCCTCCATACTTGGTGTTGGGACGCTTTCTAAAAGCTAGGAGGCTCTACTTCAATTAATTCACTCATAAGTGCCACATACTTAGAATAAAATTTGGGAGCCTTTCTCTATCTGATTGAATCTTGTGGATCACCAACATATTCTTGGGCCTCTCTCAATGTCTGCTCAGCTGCCCTGTTTCTCCTCTTCTCGGTAATAGGAATCTGAGGTTGGGGAATTATTTATTCCTCCTTCTGCTTGACCTGCTTGCTCTACTCTCCAGCTTGCGTGACTAAAGTTTGAGAAATTTGTGTTGCCTCAACCGTAGATGATTTCTCCTCATACATCAAGTTGCTAGACTTCTGAAGATCCCTCTCTTCCTTGAACTTCACATCTCTGTGAACCATAGTTTTCCTGAGAGCAGGAATGTAAACTTGATAAGGCTTAGAATTTTCACTGTACCCAACAAGGATACCCTTCTCTATAGTAGGTTCCAATTTGGTTCTCTTCTCAACAGGGATGTGACAATACACAAGGCATCCAAAGATGCGAATGTGCCCCAAATCTAGTTTCTTACTAGTGAATGCCTCTTCTAGAGTCAACTTGCCCAACACTTTGTGAGGGCTCATATTCTGCAAATACACAGTTATATTGCAAGATTCTTCCCATAAGAACCAAGGCAGATCCTGATCATGAATCATGGCCTTGGCTGCACCAACTATAGCCCTATTTTTCCATCCAACAACCCCATTTTGCTAAGGATTGTACGAAACTATCAACTCTTTCTTGATACCTTCCTAAACACAAAAATATTTGAAGGCATTTGAGGTATACTTGCCTCCATTATCAGACCTCAGTATCTTGATCTTCCTCCCTGTTTGGTTCTCCATGAGAGCCTTAAACTCTTTGAACCTACTAAAGACTTCATCTTTATTCTTCATGAAATATATCGATGCTTTCTTGGAGAAGTCATCAATGAAGGTAACATAATACTCATATCCATTCAAGGATGTTGTTGACATGGGCCCACACACATCTGAGTGTACGAGATCCAAAATCCCTTCTGATCTAGTGTCATTGCTTGGAAAACTAGTCTTGGCATATTCCCAAGTGCACAACCTTTGCACTTCTCATGCCTTTTTGTCCTCATTCTAAGCATCCCCGTCACTATTTCCATAAGAATATTAAGCGCTCCATGGTGAAGATGAACCATCCTCCTGTGCCACAATTCTCCTAGCCCTTTATAGCTACTAACCAATGCATGTGCTGGCTCAAACTGCAATGGAAACAAGATGCCATGCCTGACTCCAATCACTTTTGCAACCTTGGAATCCTTGGGATGAATATAGACTTTTCCCCTCTCAAAGTTCATGATGTAACCCTTGTCTTCCAAAGTAGAAACTGAAATTAAATTATTTGTCATGCCAGGGACATACAACACATCCTCCACCAACAAGGGTTTTCCAAACTCCCTCTAAAACTTGGCAATGCCAATATTAGTTGCATGGTACTTGGCATTGTCTTCGAGCTCAATATAGAAATCCAGCTTCTTCTCCTCCAACTTGGTGAAACATTCTCTGACTCCCGTCATGTGGCAAGAAGCCCCACTATCAATATACCATACCCTCTTGGAAACTGAACTTGAGAGAGAGGCAATGAGTGAAAACTCATTCTCAAATCGTGATGCAAAATCATCCACCTCTGTTGTAGCAGCAACTTCCTTCTTCTACTTGTCCTTATTTTTCTTATTTCGACATTGACTGGCATAATGACCCATCTGATGGCAATTTTTTTTTTTATCTTGCTAAGATCTTTCTTCTTTCCACTCTTGGAAGAAGAACATTTTATTTTCCCTTTATTAGACTTATGCTTACCCTTGCTTGCAAGAGCAATATTTTCTTCGTCTTGACCCTTCTTCATCTAATGAGCACCTTCATGGATCTCCTCCTGAACAAAATCATCCCAAAGCCTCGCCCAATCAGGTAGCCAATAAATGTTGACAATGCACTTGACAAACACTTCTCAGTGCTTCGAAAAACCATTCAAGGCTATACGCACCAACTCATCTTCATTAATCATCCTCCAACAATAGCCAACTCATCTCTGACCTATGTCAGCTTGGACAAGTAAGAGGACATAGTCTCACCTTTAGACATTTTAGTATTATGCATTTTGTCCTTGAGCATCATCTTATGGCTCTGATAGTCGCTTTGATAAATTATTGTGAGTGTATCCCACATCTCCTTGGTGGTGTCTTTCCTTGAAAAATGAGGAATTAAATGATCTCTTACTCCATCCAAGATAATCCTCTGAGTCTTGGCCTCTTTGACTTCATGTGAATCTAAGGCAACAGGATCATTTGGTGGCGGTGTCACTTATGTACTAGCATAGATCCATGACCTGTTCTTGAGAACAAATGTAATCCAAACCTTCCACTGCAAGAAGTCATATGCACCCTCAAGCCTATCCTCATATCGAACACTAGTTACCATAGCCGCAAAAGAAACTGGAGACGAAAAATCTAATTTTTTTTTCTTCTAAAATTTGCGTCACAAATCTTGGCTTCATATTTAGAGTTAGAGCTCTGATACCATGTTAATTTCTATAACCCAACAATAGATTAATTTCACACTAAATTCACACAAAGAAATCTGATTTATAACAACTAATAACAGCAGAATAAAAAAGAAGAAGAAGTTAATCACAAAAAGACAATAACACAGATATACCAAGGAAACCCCAAAATGGGGAAAAACCTTCAAATGTTGGATCTTATATTCAACCTAACAACTAAATTTCTCTTCAAAAATACAATACAAGTTTGCTACAATAATCTTACATATATAGAGCCCGGCTGCTTTATTTAGCATGCATGAAAATAAACTTTACTTGCATTCTTTGGCTTTAAATCACACATAAAATCACTCTTGGATTTATCCTATCCTCACAAACTCAAAAAAAATCTATTAAAGAATAAAAATATGTTGTTTTTAAAAATCCAACTCAAGTTGCTTTAAAGCAACTCCACATCCCACCTTTCGAGCTACCCAAAAATCAACAGTATTGTTGACTAAATATCTAGACCACCAATTTAGATACTCATCTTCATCGCTTGCATTCGAAGATTTTGAATAAGCAATAATAGTCAAGATAGTGCTCATTATGAAGCAGAAGTTGAATGATAAGGGTGATCACCAAATCTTCATTGATGTTCATTTCAGGAAATGCGGAAACTATCATGCTAATTCAAAGATGGAAGATGACATTGTCAAAAGTCCAATCAAGTGAACTCCTTGGCCACACTCCAGTCAAGCAAATGTTCAGGGATTCAAAAGATCCCAACAAGTTAGATAAGTGATTAAACATTGGTCATTTAGCTAGAAATCTGGGTGGTTGTGTGTTTATTTGGGTTTCCAAAAGTTGCAGGCAGGTTTGAAAAGGGTGGATCGGTGGCAACAGTTGATCATTTACTATTTTAGTTCGATATCCATCATTGTACTATTATGTCACACTATTTTTATGCACATAAATTCATTTAGATCTTCATTTGGACAGTTGTCTATTAGGATTTGATTTAGACTTTACATTATTAGGTCATTTATCAATTTATAAATATGCAAATAAATTTTGTTTCTCAACATACTTATTTTGATTGGTAGTTTAAATATATATATATATTAATAAAGAGTGATTCTACAATCAAAGATATGACCTTCTCCCCAAAATAAATATGAAGTTGAAATCAATGAAAAGTATACAAAAGTATGCAATGTGCACAAAGTATAATTTTGATTTCCTTCATAAAATGGAGCTCTTATGGATTGCAACGAAAGATTTATATATTCAAACCTTAGAGTTTTAAGCAAATAAAGATGTTATACATAAACCAAACTTCTTAATGTTCACTATATATGATGTATTAAAAATACTCGAGATTTAGAGAAAAAGAAGCACCAGATAATTTATAAGCATAACAATAGTAATATTTTGTAAATACAAATATATTATGGATCTACCAAAACCTTGAAATTTATTGAGTAGAGCCTTCACTTTTAGCATTGTTTCTTTGTTTCCAACTTCAAATATTTTCTAGGAATATTTCAATCACTTCCCTATTTTGGGATGGTCTTTACTTGAATATTGATTTATTTATTGTTGTTTGGTGTTTATGCACATCAACAACTCAGACAGAATAAAAAGTTATCCTATCTCTCTTGAAAGGTTGATCTCTATGAACAAAGATATAACCCCAAGGTCTCTCAGGCATTAGTTCATAAAAATGCAGTAGAACAAACTCAATGATAAATGTGAATATGTTGGTAATCACAAGGGGTCTTATGTACAAATTTTGGAAGCTCTAAACGCATCAGATTTTAAGGTATGGTGATTCTTTAACTTTGAGTTATAACCATTTAATAAAAGAAACAACAAAAGATAAGGGTTTCAAAAGTCCTAACTATTAACGCTACTTCTAAGACTAACCATGCAGATGATGAAATAGCTGAAATGGACCAATCCCTTAAACTAGTTTTTGGTCGACCCAGGCTATACCTGCAATCTTGTAGAAAATAGTGCAATCTTCTAAGGTGTTAGAGATTTTCAGGCTGAAGGAATTCATTCAATGAGACTGAATGAATACATACAGTTGAACTAAGCACATGAATATAAGGTACAAGTTGACCTTGCACAACATTCCCATAATCAAGAAACTGCCCAAGATATTAACCAAGGATCGCTACAACACTTTAGATATTAAATCATCAACCACTACGAACTAAATTTAATCTACATTCAAGCATTTCCAATCAATTTGAAAGATGGAACAAGAAACATGCAAGATTGTTTAATGTAAAGGAGGCACTAGTCATGACACAATTTCTACACTTTGTATTAGATCATCATATTAGCAACAATTCTGGTATGTTACAACACTTGCTTGAAATGTGAAAATCACTTTTAATCTACTAACATGCTACTCTATTGCTAACTCTACTGATTACAAGCCCTCTGACTTTGTTTACTCATCCAGATCTAACCTAGCTAAATCCAAACTTTCCAAATGAGGCCAAAGGCCATACTTATAGAAACATCAGCCCCGCATAAAACAGAGCTAGGGTTACAAGAAATCATGACCACCAACCAAATCGGCCTCAACAACCAGCAGTAACCTGTCGTTCAGCAATGAATGCAACAAGGAATCCATCAAATCAACCTGAGATTGCACGCAACCAAGGGACAAATCCTCGAGCCACACCCAACAATAAATGAACACCCATGTGAATAGCAGTGCACACATGAACACTAGGAGGAAAAACAAGCAACCAACCAAGACCAAAGTAGGGAAAATAAACGACCCAGATCGAATGAAACTAGGTTGAACTCACCAACTAGATCTGTCTGCCATTAATGAACACCAAATGTGTTGACCTTGCATGTAGGAGTGGGTCTCGTGACAACAACTGAAAGTGTACCTAACTGCACCCACAAATCATGCCCAAATCTTCAAAGTACATCCTGCAAATCTCAGCTCAATCCAACCTACATTCAAACAAGACACCATTAATGCCAAATACACCATCATAATCTGAGTAGGACCATCGAGTTCCTTAGGTCAAAGAATCACGAAAAAAACCCAAGCGAAGGCGGAAACAAAAATAGGCGGAGCCGGAGCCACGAGAAGAATAGGAACAGAGAGCCAAGACAGGTAGAACGGGAACCAAAACCCACCCCAACGGGAGTGGAGGCAGAATAGGAACGAGAAAGGAAACCCAAAAGGAAACTAGGCAGAACGGGAACCAAAACCCACCCCGACGGAAGTGGAGGTGGAACAGGAATGGGAAAGGAAACCCAAAAGGAAACCAGGCAGAACGGAACCAAAACCCACCCTGACGGAAGCAGAGGCGGAACAAGAACGGGAACGGAAACACAAAAGGAAACCAGGCGAAACGGGAACCAAAACCCACCCCGGCGGAAGCTGAGGCGGAACAGGAATGGGAACGAAATCGCAAACTTTAGCAAAGTTCAAAACCAAATTCCCATCCTAGTCCCGACCCCGATGAAACAACAAAAGAGAAAACCCACGGGCAGCAACAAAAAATGAAGACCGAAGACAAACGAAATAGCAAGGAAAACAAGAAGGCGGGAAGTAGAGCCGAAACGAGAATGGGAAACAGACCACGAACTTAAAAAAAGTTCAGAGTTCAATTCCATCCTGATCCCGCCTCTGAAAAAAGAAGCGACCCAACGAAAACCTAAGGGAGGAAAGAGACCCTTAGGACAAAACAAACAAACGAAGAAGAAAGCAAAGAAGTGGGAGGGAAGCGGAGCCGAAACGAGAACGGGAACAGAACTTGGAACTTAGTGAAAGTTCAAAGTTCAATTCCATCTTGGTTCCGCCTCCAGTAAAACAAAGAAAACAAGGGAAACAAGGGAAATCCAAGGGAGAAAACCAACCCTTAGGACCCAAACAAAACAAGGGAGAAAACATAAGGCAAAAGAAGACCCCCAAAAGGGGACATCCGCAAGACCCAAAGACCAGCAGAATTCCACACAAAGGCACCCAAAACCAAGGCAAGCACCAAGGACCAAAACCCCAAGATTTTCAAAGATAAGCACAACAGAGAGGGCAAGCCATAGAAAGGGGCCAACAGACCAAGCAAAAAGAGGGTCCCCACCCTCAATGGGGTGTGTGTGCAAAAACTGCACAATATTTATCTTATTGGAATGTTTGTGTCCATTATCTTCTAGTTGATTTAAGGATTCTTTAGATCTTCCTCCTACCTTTCTAATCTCTTATATACTATTTGTGTGTATCTTTAAAAGATGTTATTTTGAGTTAAAATTCAACATATTTGAAGTTCCCCACCATGTCTCCATTCATCCCTTCCCCTTCTAATCCATTATTTATTTTGGTTAAAAAAAAAATTCTACTAATGATGAATTATCTTCTAGTATTCCTATTGATTTGCTCACTAATTTGTTATTTGTTACCAAAACCATGCCCCTTGTATGTTATTCTTGTTTAATAATTCTTTAATCCCATATTTTATCCACCACCTTGTTTGACTTCTTCTACAATTTGTTCTCTCAAATATTTTCTTATCTCTTCATTTATTCATCCTCTATGTAGGCTTCTTCTCCCATCACACATTATGCCTAATCTTAATGCTGAAATAGGGGGCTCTTGTGGAAATAAAACCATTAATTTTTTACAATTTATTAAAGAAAATATTATATTTATATTTAATATGTCTTTATTGGATTGTATAAGGGGTGATAAACATAATTTAAATAGGTCATAACTAACCTTTGTCATCCTTACATATCCCTAGCTATTCAAGTTTGAAGTCATTATTTTATTGTGTATAAATTTTGACCAAGAAGTTCATATCCTTTTCTTATTTTATTATGTATAACTTTTATTACATGTTGATGCCCTTCTAGATAGGTGTGAAGCATTCAACCAATGCTATCAAATTGTTAACCTAGTTATAACCATAAAATTGGATTTAGATGACATTCTTGTCACTTAATATTTAATCTTAACACCTTATTTTTGATACCCAAATTCTTTAGTTAGTACCTTATGGGCTAATATGTTGATAGCCACTTGTCTCTCAATCCCTTACAATCAAGTCTAGAAAATTTAAAATAGGGTTAAGTCAAAGACTAGTAAAACCATAAGAAGAAATGGTGTTGTATGATTTAGATAAGGAAATGTTGTTGGAATATTTAATTATACTTAATAAAATTCAATCTATTATCTTCAAATACTATCATGACATAGATGTTAGTATGGTTATGAGGTGGTTTTCTTCACTTTTATAATGGACATTATTAACTTAGTGTGAACATTTTACCAAGTATGTTATAACAAGTGTGGGCATTTTGAATCAAATGCTGACATTAATTTTTTTCTATCTAATGTATGTTAATTGGTTTTGTATCATGGATGAGGTTGTACAGTACCTCATAGTGAAACATTTTCCTACCAAGAAATTTTGTGGGAGACATATAACCTTCAAGGCTCATAGTTACTTTTATCTTAGATTAAGGATGATAGATCAAACTACTTCATCAAGGGAGATAGTAAGAGGGAGTCCTACTCAACCAACTTCACCAAAGTTCATACAAAGAATCCCCCTCTTAATTATAATACGAAAATGAGGATGAACAAATTATTGGAATACACAATGTAAGAATAACTACAAATGTTCATAGTTACAATTGTGAAATCTAGTAGTGATAAAATCATTGGTTTAGTATAACTATTTTTGGGGGGAGAAGGGTAAAAAATTTATTGATCAAGAGAGATATTTACACACTTTGAGTATTTAAAAATGACAATAGCCATTAGAACAATACACACATGATGAATTCATTGTAGGTACTTGCAATACCACTCAATACTAAAAAAGAGTAAGATAATACTATCAAAAAAACCGTATGTCCACCTGCCCAACCTCCAACTACTAATCAATCTGGTCATTTTGAATAAGTTGAAATAAGTGATGGATCATGTCTCGATTGAGCCCATTCTTGTCAACAATATTTTAATTATCATTACCCTCTAAGGCCCATTTCTCTAGAAGGTTAGTCACTTTGTTCCATTCTCTAGGAATGTGAACAAAAGATATCGTCTAAAAATTAGAAGAAACTAGAATAATTTCCTAACAACTTGAGATAGTTTCTATGAAGCATCTTCTAGGTTCCATTTGTTCAACAAAGAGACCAAAATCAAAGAATATGTGCACACACAATCTTCAACTAACTGAGCATGCATGCCCTTTCCACAACATTAAGAATTGCACAAACCTCCATTAAATTATTGGATTTCACCCCCACAGGTATAAATAATAATTGAACAAAACCATTATAATCTCTACCAATTTCTCAAATCCTAAGACCAAGATTTTCACAAGCTAAGTCATCCATGTTAATTTTCAAGAAGTTTCTAGGAGGTCGTGACCACTTTCTAGACCTATCCACTTTCCTAGAAGGAAGCCCTCTATGACTTGATGTACCGAGGATGGAATATAGAGATGGTAGAATGTTTTCATTGATGCCAAAGGTGTGAAGATGAAGTTGTCATTAATATCAAATCAAATGAAGTAATTGTCAAAGTGAATATCACATTGTAGTCATTGATTTCAAAGGAAAGATGAAGTAAATCATCCAAGAAGATTGTCATTTGTAAAATAGTAAAATGGACTATGGTGATCAATTAAACTACATCAAGAAGGTGAACAAGTGGAGTATAGTGCAAATATTTTAATTGAATTGTATGAATATTGAATGTGGTGTTAGCAAAAGCATTAATAAAAGGATGAATATAAAATTTGGTGCAAGACAAACTTGGATATCATTTTTGACGCACTTTAATGATCTAAGATAAGTGACTATGATAAGAAGAGTCAAACCAAGGCTTACATCGAAGAAGAGGATCTCCTCTCAATGTAACTACAAATAGGAGACAATTTTGTGGGCATGATTTGACTTAGTTATTTATTAATTCAAATTACTTCAAATATAATGGATATGATTAATGCCTTTTATACTTAAAAGAATAATTATTAAGAAGCATCAAAATAAGGAGGAATAAAGCACTTTTATTAAACAATGATTTCTTCATGAATAAATACAACTAAATAGTAAGAAGTGATCATGTTAACGGAGAACAATGATTAATAAATTGAGAAGCAACAATTGTTATTAAAAAATAATATGAGCAGAAAATTTAATTAAGAAAGAGCAACATTTATTTAATGAGTGACACTTAGATTTGTTAATGGAAAGGACAACAATTAATCACATTTATAGAAGGAAATGATTTATGAGAACTAGACTTGATAATGTGTAATGATTATTATAGGAAGCTCATTATAAAGTGCTACGATTATTTGAAGAAATTACAAAGGTAGTGTTGGGTATGAATAAGACAAAAGTAAAAAGCCAAGAGAATAAGGCAAAAAGACAAAAAGGCACATAAGACAAATATGTCTTAGGAAAAGGTGTGATTAAGGAAAAAGAGAAGGGTGTGATTTATTTTTAATGAAGAGTTATGTTTTGAAAAGAGATGTCTCTAAGGAATCGACTTATTGGGAGATATAAAATCATTGTGTATGGAAGAAGTGAGTGAGTGAATGTATTAAAAATATTATTCAAATTTTGATAAGAGAAGATCCAGTGTGAAGTAAGGATAAAATATAAATATCTACAAATCTTTATATGAAAATATGAGAAGAAGATCGTTGTAAAAGATATATAAAAATTTGAAGGAAAATATATAAGAAGAATAATAAATATATGAAGACATATCAATAAGGAAGTATAGAAATGTAGGAAGAAATATCAATGATGAAGTATGAAATGATATGAAAGATATGAAGATATAAGTAAAGTTATGGAATATAGTGAGAGTGTATGTGTGCAAGATCAGAAGAAATGTTTGATATACACTAGCAGGATGATGAGAAGGTGTTTTGTGGAGTAAAATATGATAAACATATCATATACACCAGCAAATAAAGAGCAATTATTAAGAGAATTGTTGGCAGATCTATGGGAGATTTATGATCGACATAATTATAGCAGATTGGATAAAGAAGAGAGTGAGGAATATCATAGGATATTTGTGATCAAAATTTTTCCAATATTTGTAATCATTTTTTGGTAGATTTGTAATCAAAATTATTGCAGATTGGTGATCAAAGTCATAGCATATTTTTAGAAGAGTAATTCATATTAAATGGGGGGTTGGTGCCTCTAGTGAGTTGGTGCTCATAAATTGAAAGACAGATTGTGCCTCTAGTGGGTTGGTTCTCACAAATTTAATGAGGGGTTGGTGCTTCTAGAATTTGTAAGAATTTCAATAAAAGTAATATTTTTGTGGTTTTCTCTCCTAACGGTTTCCACGTGAATATCATGTGTTATCGTGTTCTTCTCATGTTCATAATTATTGATGTTAAGTAAATGATGTTATTGTTATTGATCAAGTTTTAAATTAGTAAAATATTGTATTATACGGATTCACACTCGTCTTAATATAATCATGCTCTCATCAAGAGGAACAAGTGCCTGAAGATGGGTAAATCGACTATCTAAAAAGGATAAAGGTGTCTCAATAATGATTTTGGATTCAATAGTTTCTTTTAGAATGCCTATAATTTTATTCCAAGCCTACAAAAACAGACATGGATTCCCTAAAAAATGCATCAATTTTTCTCCAACCAAATCTGACAAAGGATAAAAGAAAGACCTATTTCCAAAGCAACAACTAGGAAAGAAGCATAAATAGGAGTCCAATACCCATGAAAACCCAAAACTAAAAAAAGGAGGATGTTAGAATACTTGTTATGTTAAAAATATTCCACCATAGGTTCCACAAAACAACTAAAAAGGGGTACTAGAAAAAAATATGCCTAGTCAATTCATCACTTGTATTATAGAAACACAAATGGAAGGCCCTTAGAATACTCTTTTTCTAACATTCTCCCAATTCAAGATATTTTTTGGTATAAGATCTATATGAACATGTTGCGTTATGGTTAGCTAACTTTATTTCAAATTATTTTCCACCAACGATAGACATGGCTCCCACCTTTTTGAATCTATAGTAATTGATATTTAAGAGACACATAATAAGTACCTTTTCTACTAAAGCCCCAATATTAAATATCAAGCTCCTCCAAGGAGCAGAAAGAACAATTATAAAAAATATAAGCAAGCATGTTCCTATCTTTAAAAGATCCTCCCCTTGGCCAAATTTGAGGCTCATACCACTAGTAAATCACTGATCTCCCTATAATTCAAGAGCACTTGAAGTCCACAACTTTCACCCATCCCACCTCCAAGAAAACCTTACTCAAGAATTGGATTTATTCAAAAGATGAACTAAGGGGAGGATGGTCTTCCTAAGAATTAGACCAAAAAAGCATTGCTAACTATATTAATCATCTAAAAAATCACTTCCTTAATTAGAGAGGCTCCTCTTCTAATTGTATCTAAATCATAGAACCCCTCCCACCCATAACTATTTGATGGATTTGCTTTTCCTTGAAACCACCCAAATATTTTTTATTTAGAATTCTTTCCCATGGTTGTTGAGGGTTTGTGCACCATTACCAGAATAATTTAGCAACAAGGTCTTGACTATTTAGCTGAGAAGTCTTGATAACCAATCCCCCATTCTCCTTGGGCTGACAAATATGATCCCAACTTACCAAAATCCATTTGTAATTATCCAATTTTCCAACCCATAAGAACTATCTAGACAAGGCATCAAACTCCTTGAGAAAACTTTTGGGGGCTGAAAGGAGTAAACTCATGTAAATAGGGAGCGCCTACAAAATTTATTTGAGAAGAGTCAATCTTCCAAAAATACAACCATAAGAAGGTCCAATGATTAACCCTTGTTCTAAATCTTTCAATAATATTTCTCCAATGCAACCTATTTATGGATCCTGAAGTTCAAGAGGAATTCCCAAATAGTAAACAAGAAGATTCCCTATTTGAAGTGAAGAGTATTGGCAATTCTTTGTTGAATAGAATTTGGAGTGTTAAAAAATAAAATATTAGACTTTTCTTCGTTAATTTATAAGCCAGAAGGAGTTAAGTAAATATCTAAGGATTTTCTAAAGTTGTAAGCTTCCTCAATTTTCTCTATTCCCATCAATGCATTATCATCAAAAAACTAAAAATGAGTTTGAGAATCTAGATATTGACTCCACTTCCAACCTTGAATGAGTCTAATACCTTTAAAATTACTTATCAATCGACGAAGATCCTCAACCAGTAAAATAAATAAGGAGAAAGAGGGTCCCCTTGTTGTAGACCCTTAGAAGCAAAAATTAGATTTGAAGTAACACCATTAATCAAAATAGAAAAATTAAGTTGAGGTTACACAAATCATGACCCACTTCACCCACTCTAAGAAAAAACCAAAGGATAAAAGAATGTGCCAAAGGAACGACCACCTGACTTTTTCATAAGTATTAGAAATATCAAGATTAATGAGCATATATTTAACTTTGGAAGACGCCATAGAATGCATCAACTCCAAAGTCACAACAATCCCATCAAAAAATTTATGGTCTTGTATAAAAAAAACCTTGTTCAAGAGAGATTAAGAAATATAAGTAATTTTTAATACAATCAGCAATAATCTTGGTAATTATCTTATAAAATTGACATTACAAAGGGTTGTGGGACAAAATTTATTCAAAGAACTAGCCCCTTCCTTTTTGGGAATGGGAGCTAGAAAGGTAGAATTTATTTTCTTATGAATTTGTTTATTTTCTTGGGACTCTCTAACCACTTCCAACAAATCAAATTTTAGATTTCCCAAAATTCCTATAAAAAACCAATGGGAAATCCATTACGCCCAGGTTTCTTATCTTTTTTCATTTCAAATACAAATGCCTTCAACTCCTCAATAGAAATAGGCTCAAGAAGAACCTTGTTCATAGAATCAAACACTATTGAAGGAATGCAATCAAGAACTTGGCCCTCATTAGCCAGATTCATATCTCCTTGCTCATTGAATAACAAGGAAAAGTGTTAGATAGCCTCTATAGAAATTTATTGTAAAGAATCTAAACAATCTCTTTGATAGAAAAAGAAAAGAGAGATTGTTCCCTCTATGATTCTCTTTAATAGAGTTGTGTAAAAATAACATATTTTTATCCCCTTCCTAAATCCAGTCGATGTATGATTTCTATTTCGATAAAAATCCTCTCAAAGCTTGCACTCAAAAATTCCTTGCATAACTTAGACTCTTCCTATGACAAAAACCATGTTGTACCATGATCCTTGATAAGAGAAGTGATTCTATAAAACTTTATTTGATTCAAATTTGTGTGCTTAAATATATTCCAAAGGAATATCTATTCCATCATTTTAGTATTGATTTAACAAATTGAAGCCTCTTAAATAAGGAATACATAGTTGAACCAAAATTTGTCCTCCCTTATAACCACCATCGTTCAAAAATATTGGAAAATTTCACAACCCAAAGCCACATAAGTTCAAGTTTAAATGGATTCCTCTTTTGAATAGAAAACAATGAAGAGGACAAATTGATCGATTAATGGTCAAACCATTCCACCCCAAAATTTCAAGTTGAGACATACAATTATTACATATATAGAAGTTTGATACCATAAACATGTTTAATACTTCAAAAATATATTTAGTATCACACCTCATATTAATCCAAGTAAATATACTATTGCTTGGCTTCACATCCAATGAATTTAGAAAGGAAATGGTATCCCATAACAAAGAGGAAGAAACTCCTAGTCAACTAGTACCTCCTAGTTTTCATTGAAACTGCTAATGACATTAAAATATCAAGCAAGAATCCATAGAATAGAAGGAACTAAAGAGTGCACATTTCTAATCTGATACTAGAACAAAACCTTACCTGTAAATTTTGAAGGAGCATATACATTGGAGAGTAGAATAGTTTCTCCATAAGCAAAGCTAGCTTCCACAAAAGATAGATATTGTTTACTCACAATCCACTATCTCGATGTGAGTTTTCAAGGATCCCATAAGTAGGAAATTCCACCAACCATACCTTGAGCACCAATGCATTGACACTAACCCTTATTCCAAATATTATAAGAAATATTAGTCATTTCTTCTACATGAATTTTAAGTTATTAAACAAAAAAAGTACCAAGAGAATTTTAATGTAGATGAAACAAAATCAACTCCACTCTTGTTACTCAAACAAACTTAGTCACAAATTAACAATCACAAACAAACAATTTAAATTCTCAAATTACAATATTCCACCATTTCGCAGCGAACACAATTTACTTTAAGTATTTCATTTCTCAAAATAAACCAAATTCAAAAAAATTATAAGCATAATAGGGAAAAATTCAATTGGCTTCAATTTGTCAAACATGCAAAATATTTAAACAATTACCACCAACAAATTTAAATTCTTTATGCATTTCATAGGAAAATAATTTCATACAGTTTGTAATTCTTAACTGATTTTCCAATTTCCTATTTCTTTGTTGCATACCCCTTCCTATTTGCATTTAATATTGTTGAAGTCTTTGACCTTTCTCCCCTAAGTATCTCATTTTTATTCTTATATATACTACACCATGTTTCTTTGCAAACCTCATGACCCCCTTCCTCTTCTCACTAATGACTTATTTTAAAATTTACTTCACTCCCTCCTCTCTTCATTGAATCATCTTCTTTAGCTAAGAAACTCTTGTCTCTTACTCTTCCATTTCCTTTACCATACTGTTGTGTGGATTTTCTATTTCTCTTGCATACATTTTTTGTTTTATCACCTGCTTCCATCTCCCTGTCTTTATCTTGCCCAGAGTTTTAACATGGCATGGTTTTCCTTCTTACCATTGTCTGCATATTATATTGATTTGCAACTAGGGTGTCACCAATCATTTGCATCATCCCTCTTCCCCTTTTAAATTGCATGACACTCTTCCTTTTGTTTGCATAAACTTAGACTGGAACTCTTCCACATTGTGCAGCCCCCTCCTTCCTTCTTGCATGGACTCCTCTCCCTTTGCCTTTTTTGTATGTTTCAGTTTTCAAATTTTTGAAAGTTCCTCCTAGATGAAGTGGTGCAATCTTTTAGTTTTCCTGCATTGCATTTCATATTCACAACCTTTCAATTTCCTCTTGCATTCACATATGGCACAACCTTTTTCTTGTTTCTTAAATTTGCACTTTTTTTCTTCTTTGAAAATGGGCATGATTTTTTTCTTTTGTTTGTTATTATAATTCATGCCTCATCCATGAGACATTGCCTCTTTTCTTGCCCCATGATTTCCCTCCTCCACTATGCAATTTATATTTCATTCTTTTCTTTTTATCTTTTAAATTCATATTTTGGAAAATTGTTTTTAATTTCTTCTTTCAAAACTGGAAACCATTGACATTGATTACGCCAATACAGTCGAAGGATAAATATTTCATTTAACTATACATTCACTTTATCAAACAATCTCCATCGATGAATAACACAACCAAATTTGAAAGAACTCAAGAAACTGATTGCAACACCAAAATGCCACAGTAAAATGAAACCAAATCAAAATGAATGAAAACCAAGCCAAACTATTTTTGGTGGATGTGGATTGCTTATTCACTAGGATGCTCTTGCATCAGACATGTTGGTTAGGAAAATTTTGTGAGTAGGACTCACAAAATGGAGTTTAGTGAAACTACTCTTTCAAGTTGAATGCAACACGTAGCGAACTCCATCACTATCCAAAGTTCACATGAAATTACTTCTTCTTACCCTTCTTCAATCACTTCACTAGAACAAGCTTCAAACTCCTCTCACAACTCCACTCACCCTTCTCTCTTATCATGGATTCACATCCACCTTGTGTCATCCTTCACTAAATTAATCCTCCTCTTTGTTCCTCATTTGTGGGAACTATCCCACCATCAATTGACCACCTCCACCAAAATCCCTCACCATCCATATAATCACCTACAACATCCTCCCCAAAATTTTCATCTACAACTCCATGAAAATTAAATATTTCCATGCACTCTTCTCCATACTCTTCAATAACAAACAAAAAAAATCAACATCATCAAAAAATACAATACTATTTACCTCAACCTTCTCCTCAGACGCAACATCACCCTTCATTGCGACATCTCTTGCATCATCATTAGCTGCAAGATCTTCATCCTCTCTTGTTATCTTCTCTTCATAGCTCACTTATTCATTATCCTTCATCCTTTTTTCTTCTTCTTTCTCCATGCCTTCCGCATGACATGTATTTGTTGAAACTTCTTCATTTACATTGGTAGGGGCTACTGTCACATCTTTCTCCTTCTGTCTTAGGCTACAACACTCTTTTCTTCCACTCTTATTTATGTTGTCCTCTTTCTTCTTCTCAATTTTCTTCACCAATATCCTCTCACCTTTTCTAAAAAAATTCTCCAATGCCTCTATCCTGGCTTGGATCTCCCCCACTTCATCATAGACTATCTTTCCCCTCTCCTCAAAATTTTCATTCTCCACTTCTTCCCAATATCGCTCCTAAAAAAAAACTCTCACGAGTCTCCTCATTACCCATCCCATATTCATTTATTGTAATCTCACCTCAATCTACAATCAACATCACTCTCTTAATATTTTTGTGGATTCAAGCTCTCTCGCTGCCCAAGACTTTTTCCTTCAATATCCCTCACACAATCTCTCCTCTACCACCTATTGGAAACACAAGGGAAAACAACTAAGAGGGGGGCGTGAATCAGTTGTCACAAAATTTCAAAATTATTAAATTTGTTAACCCTTATTCTCAAATCTGATTAATAACCATGAAATCATAAATCAACAAAACATTAGAAATACACTTAACACCAATATTTTTGCGTGGAAACCCTATTAGGGGAAAAACCAAGGTGGAGGTTAATCCACAAGTTGATACTATGTTAAAAGTATAAGAAGAATAAATGGGAATGCACATGCATTCAAGCACACTGCCTAGAGTTCACTGCTCAGATACAAAGGAAGACTCACTATCTTACAGAAATATTCAGATTAAATCCATCTGAATAATTTGAATTGAGAGAGTAGCATCTGCTAATGCCTGATTACAGTTCTGGTTAAGATCATGAATACTTCTTCACTTTTCTTCACTCTTCTTCACACTTTTCTCTTCCTTTGAATGATTTGATATTTATTCACACATAGCACTCACACACTTCGCATTACACATTCATCAAATGAGATAAAAAAATTGCTCATATATATCCACAACAACTAATTATATTGCTTTATGTCGGCTTGAACAAAATAATAGAATGAATGCAAACTGTCGGCCCAAAACAATAAAGATTATCAATGCGAATCAACCAAGGTCGGCCACAACATAGTAGAGACCCAAAACAATGTCCTCAAACACAAAACACCTTCAAAGATTTTTCCTCGAAGATCCACAACATGCTATAATCACCTTGTCGGCCATGAACATAAAAAACATGAACACGCAAGAGAAAATCATGGATCACAAGCACAATGATCAATACGAACATGCAAAATAGATAGAACATGATCTAGAAACATCCACAAACACCATAGGAACATGCGCAACAACTCAGATTACCAGAATCACATTATCTTCTTCCAGGAACACCAACTTTAGTAACAGAATAACTATCGGAACACAAAAACTCATAGCTTGCTCAAATCTTCATGCGCACCTCTAAGATTTTTGATGGATAAACTAGATAGGATTGAAAACAAACCCTTTAATCCACAACTTCCCACCATCAACATACTTAACTTTCCATCATACTGATCTTCATTGCTTCATAGATAACCTGCAACTTATTTTATTACAATTTTCTCAATATCCTCGACATATACAGTCTTAAAGACATTAATGCTAATAGTGTTGACATCAATGACAACTACATATAAGCAAAAAAACCACAACATATAACAATCTCCCCATTTTGCATTGATGGCAACACATGATGTGAAAAACACCATCAACGCAACTAACTTCAACACTTACTCCCCCTTAGGTTCTGAATCTTCTCTCATGAATTCTTCCAAATTTTTTCACATTATTCTTCTCCCTTTGACATCAATGAAAAAGATACACAATTTCTGAACCACATATATAAATCTTCTAACTACTCCCCTTGAGTAGTAGCCACACAACATCAATCTGAATCAAGATATGACTGTGAAATGCTCAAACTGATGTAATTTCTTGCATCTTAGTTCTTATTAGGAGGGGTAATCACCCCTAAATTCCCTCTAAGATACTCAAAATTATCCTTAGGAAATGGATTAGTAAAGATGTTTGCAATTTGTTCCTTACTAGGCACATACTCCAGTTTGACTTCCTTATCACTCACCTTCTCTCTCAAAAAGTGGTATTTGATAGATATATGCTTGGTCTTTGAATGCAACACCAGATTCTTAGAAATGTTAATTGCACTTGAATTATCACATAATATAGCAATAGGTTCAGCATACACAACTCTAATATCTTTCAAAATTTTCTTCATCCATAATATTTGAGTACAATTGTTAGCAACAACAATGTATTTTGCCTCTATAGTAGACAAAGATATGACATTATGCTTTTTACTTAACCATGAAATCAGCTTCTTTCCCAAGAAAAATGTGCCAACACTGGTACTTTTCCTATCATTCACATCTCCTGCCCAATCAGCATCAATAAAGGCACTTAAATTAAGATCATCATCTTTAGGATACCACAAGCCAAAATCAACTGTTCCCTTCAAGTATCTAAAAATTATTTTTTATAGAAGTCACATGAAATTCCTTAGGATCATCTCAAAATATTACAACAATAATAAAACATTCATGATATCAGGTCTAGTTTGATTCAAATAAAGAAATCCACCAATCATTGATTTGTATCTAGTCTAATTTGCCTTTAGATAATCATCATTTGTTGTCAACTTACATCCGGTCACCATGGGTGTACCGACTGGCTTTGAATCTTCCATACCAAACTTCTTTAGCAATTCTTTCACATATTTGGACTGAGATATAAAGATACCTTTATCTAAGTAAGTAATTTGCAATCCCAAAAAAAATTTCATCTCTCCAATCATTGACATCTCAAACTCATTCTACATCTCATTTGCAAACTTCATGCACAAACCATCATCTCTTCCAAATATGATATCATCATCAAAGACTTCCACAAACAAATCTTTATCATCATCAATCTTGAAATAAAAATTACTATCAGCAGCACCTTTGTTAAATCCAAGCTTCAGCAAATACTTGTCCAATCTGGCATACCAAGCTCTGGGGGCTTGCTTGATTCCATACAATGCTTTCTTTAACCGACACACCATATCTCCCTGATCATTCAATTGAAATCCATCAGGTTTCTCAATGTACACTTCTTCCAATTTTCCATTTAGAAATGTTGGCTTGACATCCATGTGATAAACCTTGTAGTTTTTGAAAGAAACATAAGCAAGAAATAGTCTCATAGCTTCAATTCTAGCAGCAAGATAAAAATTCTCTTCAAATTCAATTCCTTCCATCTGAGAATATCCTTTGCATACCAGTTTTTCTTTTTTTATGATAACTTCACCTTGCTCATTCAGTTTGTTTATAAAGACCCATTTAGTTCCAATTGCATTTTTATCCTTAGGTCTAGGAACAAGAATCCATATATTGTTCTTCTCAATTTTTTTACAGTTCCTCTTTCATTGCTTCAATCCAACGTTCATCTTTGCATGCTTCATTTACATTACTTGGCTTAGTCTTTGATATCAAATAGTATTCTTCTGCAATTCTTCTCATAGTTTGGACACCCTTGTTCTTATCACCTATAATTTGATTTTCTGAATGATTTAATCTCACATACCTTGGATTCTTAGGTTGTTCTTGAATTTCAGGCTCTTGTGATGTCTCTTTTGTACTTTCACTAGTTTCTCCTTCTTCTTGATCTTCTTGATTCTCCAGAACAATCTAAACTTGATTTGAGGTCTGACCTTTGTTTGTACTATCATTCTGATCATCATAATCATATCCATAGGTTCTGGATGGTCTAGTGATGTCTTCATCAACCTTAACATTTGCACTTTCAATTATTTTCTTCAATCTCTTGTTGTAGCACCGATAGGCCTTGCTCTTAGTAGAATAACCAAGAAATATTTTGTCATCACTTCTAGCATCAAACTTTCCTATATCTTCGTCTCTTCTGATGTAGCATTTACTCCCAAAGATTTTGAAATATCTAACAATAGGCTTATGACCAAACCATAGCTCAAAAGGGGTCTTACCAATATCACCTTTGATTTGTACTTGATTAAGGATATAAACAACAATACTCACAACTTCTCTCCAAAAGATATGAGGAAAATTTCCTTCCAGCATCATAGTTCTAGCAACATATTGAACTGTCTTGTTCTTCCTTTCCACAACTCCATTTTGTTAAGGGTTTTGTGGTGTAGATAATTGTCTCTTAATCCCATGTTCTTCAAAGAAAAAATTAAACTCACCAGAAGTGAATTCACCACCTCTATCTAATCTTAGACAGTTAATCTTTAGACCAGTCTTTGTCTCAACCATAGCCTTAAAGATCTTGAACTTCTCTAGAGCTTCAGATTTCTCCCTTAAGAAAGTGACCCACATCATCCTAGAATAATCATCAATAAGAAACATGAAATACCTGTAACCTTGCAAACTTTTGATTCTAGCATGACCACACAAGTCAATATGCACAAGCTCCAACAATTCATTTGAACAATGTTGTTTTCCTTGAAATGAAATTCTAGTTTGCTTTCCTAACTAACATTCCTTGCATATGGCATTAGTAGGCTTTACCAACTTAGGAATATCTCTCACTACTTGAGTAGAACTTATCTTGATAATACTGTCAAATTTTACATGACATATTCTCCTATGCCACAACCAACTTTCATCAACTTGAGCAATTAGACAAATTTTACTAGCAGCATTCAAGTGAAAAATGTTACCTTTTGTTATTGTACTTGAAGCTTCCAAAAATTCCGAATATTCTACACTTTCCATCCTTGAATTGAATATTTTATCCCTTATCAACCATATGTCCAACACTCAAAAGATTATACTTCAAACCTTCAACATAAAGAACATCATCAGTATTATGCTTACCATCAAAAAGAAATACATCCTCTACCACAGATTATACCACCATTGTTATCACCAAATCTTACAACACCACCATCATAATTTTCCAAGCTCACAAATTTTCTTTTATTACCTGTCATGTGATGTGAACATCCACGATCAATTACCCATTCATCCTTTTCTTCAACTCGAGCAGCTAGGGCTTTCTCCACATTTGTACGACTAGCAAATTCAGTAGATACAAGTTTATTTTCCTTGATAGTAATAAACACAAACTCATCTTCACTTGCATTCCCTTTATTGGATTCATCGTCTATCACACCTTCATCAACAACATAATAACACTTATTTTTAAATCTAGGCTTGTTATATATTGGCTTAGGGAATCTTTCTAGACACCTTGATTCAAAATGACCTATCTTATTGCAGAAAAAAAATTTAATAGGAAACTTTCCTTTATACTTACCTTCTCCTTTGGCTTCTCTTTTGACAATAAGTGCTTCAAGCTCATTTAGTTCTGTTTCTTCTTCTTCAATCTATATCATTTCTTCTTCATACTTGAATACCTTTCTAGAAGAACTTTCACTCGGATCATATCTTTTCTTATCTCTTCCAGAGGTAGTAGTTTTGAATGCAAATTTTATCTTAGGAAGGGCATCACCGATTTCACTCAACTCAAAAGCAGTAAGTTTACCAATAAACATATCTTTGGTTACATTTGTCACAGTCCTAAGCTCATCAATTGTTGTAGATTTAACTTTGTATGCATCAGGCAAGGATCTAAGCACTTTAGCAACAATCTTTGATTCATCCAACTGTCCACTAGTACATCTGATACCATACACAAGTTCACTCACTCTTTAAATGAAAGTAGTAATATTCTCATCATTGCCCATTTTCAAAAGTTCATATTTCCTTTTCAGACTTTATAGCTTAGCAATCTTTGCATTAGCATCACCTTCATACAAAGTTTCCAACTTTTTCCATATCTCATAAGAAGTCTTCAGATCCATAACATTTGTCATCTCAGAATTAGTCAAAGCACTCAACAATGCTTCCTTAGCCCTGATATTGTATTCGACATCCCTAATCTCAATAGTATTAGTAGGACCACTTTGAGGAATAACATACCTATTACTTGTAATGTTCCAGTAAGATTCACCAATGTATATCAGATGACACTCCATTCGATTCTTCCATAGAGAATAGTTTGTTCCATCAAATCTCAAACTATCCTTCTTATATGTCACCATCTTAGATCACCTCAAGTTATTAAACTTCTTCCAAGGAACTCGTTTTGATACCAATTGTTGGAAACACAAGGGTAGAAACTGAGAGGGGGGGTGAATCAATTGTCACATAATTTCAAACTTATTAACTTTGTTAACCCTTATTCTCAGATTTGGTTAATAACCATGAAAGCATAAATCAACAATACATCAGAAATACACATAACACCAAGATTTTTACGTGGAAACCCTATTAGGGGAAAAACCACGGTGGAGGTTAATCCACAATTTTATACTCTGTTAAAAGTATAAGAAGAATAAATGGGAATGTGCATGCATTCAGGCACACTACCTAGAGCTCACTGCTTAGATACAAAGGAAGACTCACTGTTTTACAAAAATATTTAGATTAAATCCATTTGAAGAATTTGAACTGAGAGAGTAGCATCTGCTAATGCCTGATTACAGTTTTGGTTAAGCTCATGAACACTTCTTCACTTTTCTTCACTCTTCTTCACACTTTTCTCTTCCTTCGAATGATCTGATCTTTATTTTCACATAGCACTCACACACTTTGCATTACACATTCATCAAATGAGATAAACAATTTCTCATATATATCCGCAACAAGTAATTACATTGCTTTATGTCGGCTTGAACAAAATAATAGAATGAATGCAAACTATCGGCCCAAAACAATAAAGATTGTCAATGCGAATCAATCAAGGTCAACCACAACATAGTAGAGACCCAAAACAATGTCCTCGAACACAAAAAACCGTCAAATATTTCTCCTCAAAGATCCACAACACGCTATAATCACCCTGTCGGCCATGAACATGAAAAACATGAACACACAAGAGAAAATCATGGATCGTGAACACAACGATCAATACAGACATGCAACACATATAGAACATGATCTAGAAACATCCACAAACACCACAGGAACATGCGCAACAACTCAGATCACCAGAATCACATTATCTTATTCCAAGAACACCATATTCAATAACTGAATAATTGTCATAACACAAAAACTCGTAGCTTGCTCAAATCTTCATGTGCACCTCTGGAACTTTCAGTGGATAAACTAGATAGGCTTGAAAACAAAAAATTTAATCCACAACTTCTCACTATCAACATACTGAACTTTCCATTATAGTGATCTTCACTGCTTCATAGACAACCTGCAACTTATTTTATTACAATTTTCTCAATATCCTCGACATATACAATCTTAAAGACATTAATGCTAATAGTGTTGACATCAATGAAAACCACATATCAACAAAACAACCACAACATCCAACACCACCTTCACACTTACTTTCAGGTGCAAACTGCCTCATAGTTGGTGATCTATTCACACAACTCCACCCTCAAGTCTTGGTGTAGATTGCCTCACAATCGACAATTCATCCACACACTCAGGATCACTAGCTCTAATACCATTTAATGTAGAAAAATCAAAATCAACTCCACTCTTGAGCTACTCAAACAAACTTAGTCACAAATTTACAATCACAAAAAGAAAATTTAAATTCTCAAATTATGTAAAATTCCACCATTTCACAAGCCAACACAATTTACTTTGACAATTTCATTTGTCAAATTAAACCAAATTCTAAAATTCCATAAGCATAATAGAGGACAAATTCAATTTGCTTCAAATTTTCAAACATTCAAAATATTTAAACAATTACCACCATAAAATTCAAATTCTTTAGGCATTCCACAAGCAAATAATTTCATACAGTTTGCAATTCTCAATTGATTTTCCAATTTCCTATTTCTCTGTTGCATACCTCTTCATGTCTGTATTTAATCTTATTGAATTATTTGACCTTTCTCCCCTAAGCATCTCATTTTTATTCTTATATATACTACACCATATTTATCTACAAACCTCATGACCCCCTTTCCTCTTCTCACCGATGACTCCTTTTAAAATTCACTTCACTCTATCCTTCTCTCTTCAGTGAATCATCTTTTTTTAGCTGAGAAAATCTTGTCTCTTACTCTACCCATTCCTTTACTATACTATTGCATGGATTTTCTATTTATCTTGCATACATTTTTTGTTTTATCACCTGCTACCATCTTTCTGTCTTTATCTCATCATGCGCTTTAACTTGGCATGGTTTTCCTTCTTATAATTGTCTGCACATTTTATTGATTTACAACTAGGGTATCACCGCTCATTTGCATCACCCTTCTTACCCTTTGAAACTACATGCCACTCTTCATTTTTTGTGCATAAACTCAAACTAGCACTCTTCCACCTTGTATAGACCCCTCCTTCTTTCTTGTGTGGACTCCTCTCCCTTTGCCTTTTTTTTGTATGTTTCAATTTTTCATTTTTCAAAAGTTCCTCCCAGATGAAGTGGCACAACCTTACAATTTTCTTGCATTGCATTTCATACTCACAACCTTTCGATTTCATCTTTCATTCTCATATGGAAAATCCTTTCTCTTGCTTCTAAAATCTGCACTTTTTTTCTTCTTTAGAAATGAGCATGATTTTATTCTTTTGTTTGTTATTATAATTCATGCCTCTTTGATGAGACGTTGCCTCTTTTCCTGCCCCATGATTTCCCTCCTCCAATATGCAATTTATATTTCATTATTTTCTTTTTATCTTTTCAATTCATATTTTAGAAATTTATTTTTAATTTATTTTTCCAAAATTGGAAACCATTGGCATTGATTACACCAATAAAATTGAAGGATAAATATTTCATTTAACTATGCATCATTTGATCAAATAATCTTTGTCAATGACTACCACAACCAAATTTGAAATGAACTTTGGAAACTGGCTGCAACACAAAAAATACCACAATAAGCTGAAACCAAATTAAAATGAATGAAAACCAAGACAAACTATTTTTGGTGGATGTGGATTGCCTATTCACCTGGGATGCTCCTGCATCAAATTCTAGGTAGCCTTTTGACAGGGGGTTCTACCCAACCCCCTTGTATTCCAAGAGATTAGAAACATTTTTTATGGGTACTAAAGTGAGAATATATTATCCTAATAACACTAGATTTTAATAGATACTCCCCTATCAATTTCACTTTCTTATGATATTTTTTCCTTCTTGCATTGGATACTTTGTCATTTCCCCCTTTCTTAATGCTCTTCTGATACAATCCTAGCAAAGGTTGAGCCTTTTTTTTTTCCATATTCTTTTGTGTTATAATTAATACTTGTATCTATATGACCTTGAATATCATTTACTTTCATTTGGACATTTGCTACCCCTACAACCTCAACTTCTACAAAAGATAAAATTATTCTCTTATGACATATGTGATTGCAACACGTCCTTAGCATCTAGGAAATTTTGAGATGGAGATCCTAGCTCTTTAGGATATAAATAATTATCTACCTAGAGTGCTACAAAATTTGATTCATTAAACCTGATACCTTGATTAAATAATTATCTACCTAGAGTGCTACAAAATTTGATTCATTAAACCTGATACCTTGATTGGATAGGATATTTTCATGCTCCACTAACTCAATCTCTTCAAATCTTTCCAAAATATCAAATTTATTGTTGGTCAATCCTCTCAAAGTTTCTTTTTTAGGATAATTTCCATCCTTCCTTTTTGAGTGGGACTTCATAGGAATAAAACCATTAGCATTTGCTTGATTAGAGTGAATAGGAGCCTTTCCTTTTTTCCTTTGGATTTAAAGTTTGTGTACCAAGGGAAGGATGATGGGGATCAGGCCCCAACTTTGGATAGTTCCTTTGAAGGTTCCCATATTCATGGCATGTCTAACAGTGGAATGGAACAAATTAATAGTCAATCTATTGAATGCAACTCATATTCCCTAATCTAATTTCCAAACAATATAGAAAAGAATTTTTGAGATTTATTTCAACACAAATACAAGAAAATGTAGCTACCTTTCTATCCAGGGTTTGACAAGATGGACTAAAAGGTTTTCTAATGATTTCAACAATTGATTGAAGGATATCCTTCCTCCAAAATTCCATGGAAGCCTAGGAAAATGAACCCGAATAGGAATCCTAGTAGGTAGCTCTTCTATCAAGTTAAAACCCACATGTCATGGCTTGATGAATAAACATGCCTAATTTTGGAAATAAGGACCACCCTTAAATATCATGTTTATATCTGCCATTATGGTAAACATCACCATAAAATACCCATTAATAGCTTAAATAATTTTTATATCTCCTTCTAGATTCTAATTTTTATGGGCCCAAAAATCCAAAAATTGAATAGCAATATGAAGTCCCATAAATTTACAAATAAGAGAATCTTTAGAAAGATATAGGACATTATTTGCAATTGAATTTGGATTAATAACTAATATTATATGATCCTTAATTTTCTTTAAACACCCATTGGGTTTTGAGTGATGAGGCATAAGAGACTCAAATCTTGTCTTATTAGCTACATGTAAAATAAATTGGACAACTCTATCATGTACAACACTAAAATATTCTTCAAAGTTGAGGATATCCTTGAAGGAGATGTTAGGGGGGTCCCCTGAATCCCCACTAGATGCCACATGTCTCACCACCTAGAGGCAATTATTATAAAATGAAAAGAAGTAGCAAAAAAATGAATATAAAATAGAGAATAGAGAAAAAATTCTCCACTCAAATCGCCACACCTAGAGCACACCAAATAGCATATTTAAAGAAAAAATCTCTCAATAAAACCCATAACAATGATCCAAGACCCATGTTTTCATTTTCTTGTTTCAACTGTTCACTGACTTCCTTATGCCTTTCTCTGAACTTCTTGATTTTCTCTCTCAATTTTCTAATGCATTCATTTGCTTCTTTGACATTTTCCTTCAAATATTTTTTTCACCTTCAGTTCTTTCCAAATCTTCAAGAGCAACTTTGAGCTCTCCATCTTTTTCAATCATGCAATCTTCATATATAAAGTCAAAGGAAAGAATCTCTTCCAAAGGAATAGGAAACTTTCTATCAACCATGTGTTCAATCTCCAAGACCTTCCCAAAGAGGTTAAGCTACTTCCAAGGAACCAAGCTCTGATACCAATTATTAAACACCCAAAATACTGAGAAGGGGGGTAAATCAATATTCTCTTAAAAAATTCAAACATTAAACATCCAATTACTAATGAATACTCAACTACATTAAGGAAATAAATAATGAAATATTGACATCACATAACACATGAACATCAAGATTTTTACGTGGAAAATCCAAAATGGGAAAAACCACGGTGAGGGTTAGCTCACAATATATTATAGCCAGTTATAGTATATTATAGAAATTCTCATTGCAAGTGGATTCACTATCCAAGTAGACTCACTATCCACAAGGAAAAATATAGAAGAGAGATGGTGGCTCATAGCCTATTTTGAATTGTTACAATTACATCTTATGTATGCATGAATTATAGTTCCATTGAATCATAATAGCAAGCTTTATTTGATTCTGATTCAACACTGTGCCTTGCTCTTCATTTTCACTATTCTAATCTTCAACTTAGCATTCGCATCTTAACTTCGTACTACTTTGCTCAAATTTTCATCACACATAATGCATGCCCCATTCAATACATCAAAATTGTCGGAGTGAAAAAGACACTGAGAGGGGGGGTGAATCAGTTTTATTAACAGTTTTCAAAAAATTTAATAGAATTGAAATAAACCAGATGTATGCTCTCATTTATTAATGATAAACTCATTCATGTATTGAATGTAATCACATAAACTGAAATGAGAATTATAATAGTGAAACATAACATATTAAAGCATTCATGCAATGAATCAAATGAACCATAGATAAGAAAATAGATAGAAGATATGTCGAGTGGAAAACCCTCCTAGGGTAGAAAAACCACTCCTAAACTATTTCCTTTTTAGGCTTTCATTTTAATAATCATTTTTGACAATACCTCATAGGCTAATTTTTGAACACCAACTCAAGGACCACCAACCCCTCTTTTAGAAACACCTATTTCAAGGAGAACCAACCCCTTTTATGTTTTCAGTAATACAAACAATGATACAAAGGATCTCTCTATTTCTCTAGTTTCTCTCAAGTGCCTTTTAACAGATAATGTTTACAATCCTCAAGGTTCAAGCATGACCCTTCAGAATTCTAACCATTATCAAGCCTTAAGACAGCTTGATAAAATAAGTCATATTTTAGATTTTCAATCTCAATGCTCAACTTCTCTTCAATACAATCACATTGATATTTTCACACTGGTTTTTCATTTTCTTTCTCATACATTTCTCATGGTACCTTAAAAATAGTTAACACACTCTTGTTGTTTTTCCCAGAAAACTAAGAACCCTTGATTCTCACTAAATTTCCAAACAAAAACTAAAAGCCCTAATCTCTTTGTTTTCCATCTTACACATATTTCATCATTACATTTCAAGGAAAATTACAACAGTAGCTCGTATTTCTTTTCAAAAAAAAAACAAAGGTGATTATCAAAGTACCCACTTTCTGTCGGACAACCTTGCCAGATGTTCCTGTGTTCCTGAGAGAAAGAACATCATGAAGGTTTTCTTCTAACAAGAATAGTCAGGAAGTATGCAAACTTTGAAAAGAGACTAAACCCTATCCACACAAGCAGCCTACATAGGCAATACTTACCCAAACAACATTAAAGCATGTATATATTCCATGAACAATAGCCTCTAAAACTGTTGCAATAGTAATGTAACTGAAACCACAATGCAGTGTAACCAAAACCACATAATAATGCACCCAAGAGAAATTATCAACGAATCCAAGTGAGAAACTGAAAAGATTTGCAGACTTCATGATTACCCACAAACCAAAAACACCATCCCTTAATTCAGGAGTAGAAATTATTATGGTAAACTAATTTGATATGCATTTCAAAGTATGTGAACTCAACATGCATCATTTCTTATCACAAACAAATAACCCCAGTTTACCATTTTCCTGAGAGAAGCAAACACATGTCTTCAATAGTTTGAGCTAGTAGAAGTAATGATTCTTCACAACAGTTAAAAAGATGAATACCTGAGAAGAACGAAAGAGAGTCTGTCATGGAGTAGTTTACCAGACTAGCAGAGTAGCAAAGCAACACAAGCTTCTTCCAATTTTGAGCTCTTACCCAGTGAGAAGAGACTGACAGGAGTATCGACCATGGTAATGGTCTTTCATATTCCCCATTCATTGTCCAAGAAAGTTAGAAATCCAACAAACATAGTGAAATGACTGAGAAGAGATCTCCATGGTGGAGGCCAAGGTAGGGTTTGAAACCACGAACAGTGAAACAATGTGATTGCCCTAATCTTTCCAAAGCAAAACAGTAGATGACCTTTACCAATTTTGATAAAGTTTGAAGTCCAAAAGGACTGAATTAATAATTCAAAACTCATAATGCATTTTGAAATCCGTGGATTGTTCAATGCCTTGCATGCCGACCAACATCATTACCATTGATCAATTATTGACCAAGTGAAATGACGACCAAATAATGCATTGTATTATTTGTCATGACCACTTCACAATCAAATTTCGATTACCCTAGACTTACTTGTTTCCAAGTAATCAAGGCCATGTCACTTCCATGGTGAAAATTTAAATAAAAATAACCTTATACTTGTTGTCGGCCTTAAGGCCTAATAATTTGTTAACCAAAAGATTCGATAACGTATGCACAAGTAATGATCAAATGTTTGCCATTACTCAAAGTTGATTGCCACCATATAATGCCATATATACCCAATGCCTTATGAAATATAATAAAGGCTAATTTTCATGCTAAATTCAATATGCCATACATCCATGCCAAATTCAATATACCATATGCCCAAGCCATTATCAAGTGTTTCATACACCCATGCCAATAACAAATATTTAAGGAAACCTGATAGGGTTTTCTTAAGACTCATAACCAACTCCAATTGATCATCTCAAAAACCAAGATAACTAAAAGCATTACCTGACAGAGAATCACACCTAAACATGGGAACATAAACCTATAACCAAGATTCCTTATTATCTACACATGGATTCAAGAGATTGGTGCCACCAAAGATAATATCATAATATGAAGTAATTATGCCAATGACAGAATGGAAACAGTTCAACTGAGTAATCAACCACCGAGATGTCGAACTAAAACAAATATTGTCATCAAGGAAAAATAGAAAAAGAGAATCTCAACAAACTCCCCCTTTGTCCTTGATGGAAAAAACTAAGCCACCAAGCCAAAAAATTGAACCAGAACTAGGAGCTCATAATTCTACCCCTTTTTGTCATAAGGATAAAGGGAAGACAATAGTGAATTGCCATGAAGTTGCAGATATAGAAATGGAGCAACAAAGTATGAGCTACAAGGAGAGCTAACTAGCTCTCCCTATCACCAAGATAGAGTATTAAGATAGTAAGGATTGAGAGACAACTCCCAATCTAGACCGAAGTCTTTCAAATACTTCTTTAGCCAAAGGCTTAGTAAAGATGTTAGCAACCTGTGCTTGTGTAGGAACATATTGCACAGAAACCTCATTAGCCAACACCTTTTCATGAAGAAAGTGAAATTTAATAGCAATGTGTTTAGTGTGAGAGTGCATAACATGATTTTTGGAAATATTAATTGCACTAGCATTATCACACATAATAGAAACAAGTTTAGGAATTTCAATACCCATGTTAGATAGGGTTTGTGACATCCAGATTACTTGAGTACAGCAAGAGGTGGCAACAATATATTCTGCTTCAGTAGTGGCGAGTGAAACAGATTCTTTTTTTTATTGTGCCATGCCACTAATCGATCACCAAGAAAGAAAGCGGCACCACTGGTGCTTTTCCTATCATCCAAACAACCAGCCCTATCAGAATCAGTATATGCAATTAATGAGAAATCATTTCTTCTGGGATACTAGAGTCCATAATCAAGAGTTCCTTGAACATATTTAAGAATCCTTCTAACAACATTAATATGAGATTCCTTAGGAGATGACTGAAATCTTGCAACCATGCAAACAACTTGCATTATGTTAGGTCTTGAGGTTGTTAGATATAACATGATGCCTATCATTGACCTGTAGTCAGTTGGATTTACAGTAGGAGAATCATCAACCTTGCTGAGTTTACAGCCAGTAGCCATTGGAGTGCTAACTAGATGACATTCATCCATTTGAAATTTCTTTAGCATCTCTCTTGCATATTTTGTTTAAGAGAGAAAAATACCAGTTTCAAGTTGAGAGATTTGAAGACCTAAAAAGAAGGATAGTTCTCCCAACATTGACATTTCAAACTCAGATTCCATAATCTCTGAGAATTTTTTACTCAAAGCAATATTGTTGCAGCCAAAGATAGTATCATCAACATAGATTTCAACAACTAGAATATCAGAACCTTCAATCTTAACATAAAGATTGTTGTCTACACCTCCTCTAATAAAACCTTTTGAAAGTAAATGACTATCCAGTCTGGAGTACCAAGCTCTAGGAGCTTGTTTTAGGCCATATAAAGCTTTTTTCATCCTGTAAACATGATTAGGTTTGTTTTTGCAATTAAACCCTTCAGGCTGTTCTATATAAACTTCTTCATCCAAATAACCATTCAGAAAGGCAGTTTTTACATCCATTTGATATACAGTAAAGTTTTTGAAAACAGAATAGGCCAAGAATATTCTAATGGATTCAAGTCTAGCTACAGGTGCAAAGGTTTCACCAAAATCAATACCTTCTTGTTGAGCATATCCTTTGCAAACATATATAGCCTTGTTGTGAACAACATGGACATTTTCATCATGTTTTTTTTCTGAATATCCATTTACATCCTATGACATTTTTGTCATCTGGTCTTGGGACTAGCTCCCAAGTCTGATTTTTCTCAATTTCATCCTGCATTGCATTAAGCCAAGATTCATCAGTTAGAGCTTCATCAATTTTTTTTGGCTCAAACTGTGTAATTAAATAGAAAGCAGTAAGCTCAGCTACGTGAGATTTTTCATCAGAGTTAATAGTTCTTCTCCTTGTTTGAACTCTTGCAAATTTATCTCCAATAATCAGATCTTTAAGATGGTTTCTAGCAAGAGATTTTGAAGGAGTTTTTTTTACACATTTTTCAGAACTAGTTTCAGCATCTTTAGATTTTTCTTCAGCTAGTTTAGGACTTGTTGATTCTATTTTAGGCTTTATTGTTTCAAAGCCTTCTGAATTTATTTTAGGTTCAAATTCTTCTTCCTCATCATCCTACATAGGTTTAGCATCTAAAATTATATTTTCATCAAATTTGACATTGATAGATTCAATAATCTTATTCAGCCTATTATTAAAGCATTTATAGGCTTTGTTGTGAGCAGAGTATCCTAAAAAATATACCTTCATCAAACTTAGATTGAAAGCTACCTAAGTTATCATCATCTCTCTTGATAAAACATTTGCAGCCAAATATTCTGAAATATTTAATTGAGGCAGATTTACCATACCACAGTTCATATGGAGTGAAATTGGATTTCACTCTGATTTGTACTCTATTCAAGATATAGATAGTTGTATGAATAGCTTATTTCCAATAAATGTTTGGAAATTTTGCTTCATCCAGCATAGTCTTTTCCATCTCTTTTATAGTTTTGTTCTTTCTCTCAACAACCCCATTCTATTGAGGTGTTCTAGCAGCAGTATATTGTCTTTTTATGTCATGTCTTTCACAGTAGTCAATGAATTCTTGTGAGGTGAATTTACCACCTTTGTCAGATCTTAGACATTTCAATTTTAAATCTGACTCCTTTTCTACCATTTTTCTAAAGACTTTAAAACGTTCAAAAGCTTCAGATTTGTGCTTGAGAAAAGTAACCCATACCATACGAGAGTATTCATCAACAAATAGCATTAAATATTTCTCACCATTGATAGATCTATTCCTTGTAGGACCACATAAGTCTGTATGAACAAGTTGCATAGGTATAGTAGAAGAATATTCATTAGATTTAAAGCTTACCTTTGTTTGCTTTCCTTTGAGACATTCTTTATAAATTGCATTTTCAGGTTTTCTTAGAACAGGCAAACCTCTTACATTTTGATTCTTACTAATCCTAACCATATTGTCAAAATTAATATGACCTAGTCTCTTGTGCCACAACCAAATTTCTTCAACATGACTCATTAAGCACATACCTTGATTATTTTCATTTCTAGGTGTGTCAAGGAGATTGTAGACATTTCCCTTAGTCCTTCTTCCAGCAGCAATAAATTTTCCAAGCTTATTTTTAATCTCACATCCTTGTGAAGTGAACAAGACCTAATAGCCACTGTCACAAATTTGACTGACACTTAGAAGATTGTGTTTTAATCCTTCTAGATAATACACATTGTAAATAGGAGTGTCTTCATTTAGAAGAAGTGAACCTCTACCTTTGATTTGTATACCTGAGTTATCTCCAAACTTCACATATCCACCTACATAATCTTCAAGATTAGTGAATTTTTCTTTGTCATCAGTCATGTGGTTTGAACAACCACTGTCCAGGACCCATAAGTCCTTTTTCTTGGAGTGGAAATCAATTTGAACTAACATAGTTTGTTCTATATTGTTGATAGTTTTAATTTTACAAACCTTTTTAGTTTTTAGTTGTTTATTCTGCTGATCAACTTTACATTGCTTAGCAGAATAACCCATGGAATTACATGTGAAACATCTAATCTATCTTGCAAAGAAAAGATTTTTCCTATAACCAAATCTAGGTGTTCTAGGATTTATAAATCTACAAGAGCTCACTGTGTGGCCAAATCTGTTGCAGAAATAACAGTACCATAAAAGAAAGGGTTAGATTTATATGATATTTTGTTATTCCTAAAAGGATGAACATGATCCTTATCAGAATCAAGATGATTAGATTTATAAATTTTGTTTCCAGCAACAACATTATCCTTTGCACTATCACTTGAACATTCACCCTTAATAAATCCAATACCTATCTTGTCCTTGTTCAATTTCTATTTACTGAGCATGTCATTTAGTTTAAGAGTACTCTCATATTTCTCAATGGTCTTCCTGAGATCAACAATCTCGTGTTCAAGTTTTTGAATCTCTTGATCTTTAAGATTTATGCCAATACGAAGACAATCTTCAACTCTCTTGGTTTCTTCAAGTTGATTTTTTGATGACATAATTTCAAGATTTGTGAGTTGCTCTTGAGCAAGAGCTTGAGCAGAGTTTTGTTCTTGAACAAGAATTTGTTTTTTGAGTTTTCTCAGCTCTTTTAATGCACATTTTAGTTCACCTTCAAGATCCACTTCACCAACTTCAGCATCATTGTTGTTAGTTTCTTCTCACTGAATTATTTCAGCCATGAATAGATTTTCATCCTCTTCATCTAAAGAATCTTTAGATTTAGAGTTTGTTTCATTTTTGCTGAACAACCTCTTCTTCTTTTTGAAATTGAATTTTTTTTTAGGTCTATATGCCTTTTTCTTAGGGAATTTTTCAGATTTCTCATTGTCACTATTCGGATCACCATAGGGGCACTTTGTAGCAAAGTGGCCTATTTCACCACAGTTAAAGCATTTGAAGGGAATTTTTCCCTTATACTTTCCAGAGCCCTTTTTGAGCTTCCTAACAAAGTGGGATTCTATGGAATCAAAAAATTTTGATTCAGTAGCCTCAACTTTTTCTTTCCTTTCAGTATTAAAGGTAGTTTCTTTTGCAGAGGAATTGTTTTTACTTATTCTCATTTCATAGGCAGTCAGAGTGCCTTGTAGGCTGTCTAGGGTAAGTTGGTCAAAGTGTTTCTTCTCTTCTAGAGTAGCGACCTTAGCTTCAGAGTTGGTTGGTAATGTTCTAATGACCTTAGTTAAAACATCAAATTCTTTCACATCTTCTCCCAGACCTTTCATAGCATTGAAAATTTCATCAACTCTCAAGAAGTAATCAGCTACTTTTTCATCATCCCTCATTTTTATTTCTTCAAACTGGTGTTTTAGAGTGAGTACTTTTGAATTTTTTACTTTTTCATTTCCTTCATAGATAGTTTCAAGTTTAGTCCAGATATCCCTAGCAAAGCTACAGTGCATGACTTTGATAAAGACATCTTTAGTCGGTGCACATAGGAGAGGATGTTTTTCTCTAGCATTAGTTTCATATATTTTCTTTTCATTAGAAGTTGTGGGAAAATTAGTTGGTACAGTGTACCCAGTTAACACTATGCTCCATACATCAAGGTCAATAGAAGTTAAATAAGTCTCCATTCTGATTTTCCAGAATACATAATCAGTTCCATCAAATAATGGAGCTCTATTCATGGATGTGCCTTCATGAGCTTGAGACATTTTGAACAAAATCCAAGGCCAAAATCAATCGTAGGTTGGAAAGAACTATCAGAGGACCCTAGGCTCTGATACCAATTGTAGGAGTGAAAAAGACACTGAAAGGGGGGGGTGAATCAGTGTTATTAACAGTTTTCACAAATTTTAATAAAACTAAAATAAACCAGATGTATGCTCTCATTTATCAATAATAAACTCATTCATGTATTGAATGCAATCACATAAACTAAAATGAAAATTATAATAGTGAAACATAGCATATTAAATCATTCATGCAATGAATCAAATGAACCACAAATAAGAAAATAGACACAAGATATGCCAAGTGGAAAACCCTCCTGGGGTAGAAAAACCACTCCTAAACTGCTACCTTTTTAGGCTTTCATTTTAATAATCATTTTTGATAATGGATCATAGGCTCATTTATGAGCACCAACTCAAGGAGCACCAACCCCTCTTTTAGAAACACCTATTTCAAGGAGCACCAACCCCTTTTCTATTTTCAGTAAGACAAACAATGATATAGAGGATCTCTCTATTTCTCTAGTTTCTCTCATGTGCCTCTTGAAGAACAATGTTTACAATCCTCAAGGTTCAAGCATGACCCTTCAGAATTATAACCATTGTCAAGCCTTAAGAAAACTTGATAAAATAAGTCATATTTTAGATTTTTAATCTCAATTCTCAACTTCTCCTCAATACAATCACATTGATATTCTCACACTGATTTTTCACTTTCTTTCTCATACATTTCTCATGGTACCTAAAAACCAGTTAACACACTCTTGTTGTTTTTCCCAGAAAACTAAGAACCCTTGATTCTCACTAACTTTCCAAACATAAACTAAAAGCGCTAATCTCTCTATTTTCCATCTTACATAGATTTCATCATTACATTTCAAGGAAAATTACAATAGTAGCTCATATTTCTTTTCCAAAAAAAAATAGAGGTGATTATCAGAGTACCCACTTTCTGTCGAATAATCAGGTAGTATACAAACTTAGAAAGGAGACTAATCCCTATCCACACAAGCAACCTGCACACGAAATACTTACCCAAACAGTATTAAAGCATGTATATATTCCATGAACCATAGCCTCTAAAATTTTTGCAATAGTAATATAACTGAAACCACATAATAATGCACCCAAGAACAATTATCAATGAATCTAGGTGAGAAACTGAAAAGATTTGCAGACTTCATGATTACCCACAAAACAAAAACACCATCCCTTAATTCAAGAGAAAAAATTAATATGGTACACTAATTTGATATGCATTTCAGAGTATGTGAAATCGGCATGCATCATTTCTTATCACAAATAAATAACCCCAGTTTACCATTATCTTGAGAGAAGAAAACACATGTCTTCAACAATTTGAGCCAGTAGAAGTAACGATTCTTCACAACAGTTAAAAATATGAATACCTGAGAAGAACGGAAGAGAGTCTATCATGGAGTAGTTTACCAAACTGACATAGCAGCAAAGCAACATGAGCTTCTTCCAATTTTGAGATCTTACCTAGTGACAAGGGACTGACAGGAGTATTGACCATGGTAATGGTCTTTCATATTCCCCATTCACTATCCAAGAAATTCAAAAAGCCAACAAACACAATGAAATGGCTGAGAAGAGATCTCCATGGTGGAGGCCAAGATAGGGTTTGAAACCACGAACAGTGAAACAATATGATTGCCCTAATCTTTCCAAAGAAAAATAGTCGATGACCTTTACCAATTTTGATAAAGTTTGAAGTCCGAAAGGATTGAATTAATAATTCAATGTCTTGCATGTCGACCAACATCATTACCATTGATCAATTATTGACCAAGTGAAATGTCGACCAAATAATGCCTGGTATCAATTGTCATGACCACTTCACAATCAAATGTTGATTACCTTAGACTTACTTGTTTCCAAGTAATCAAGGCCATGTCACTTCCATGGTGACAGTTTAAATAAACATAACCTTATACCTATTGTCATCCTTAAGGCCTAGTAATTTGTTAACCAAAAGACCTGATAAAATATGCACAAGTAATGATCAAATTTTTGCCATTATTCAAAATCGATTGCCACCATATAATGCCATATATACCCAATTCCTTATGAAATATAATAAAGGCTAATTTTCATGCTAAATTCAATATGCCATACATCCATGCCAAATTCAATATACCGTATGCCCAAGCAATTATCAAGTGTTTCATACACCCGTGCCAATAAAAAATATTTAAGGAAACCCGATAGGGTTTTCTTAAGACTCAGAGCCAGCTGCAATTGATCATCCCAAAAACTAAGATAACTGAAAGCATTACCTAATAGAGAAGCACACCTAAACATGGGAACATAAACCTATAACCAAGATTCCTTATTATCTGCACATGGATTCAAGAGATCAGTGCCACCAAAGATAATATCATAATATGAAGTAAGTATGCCAATGACAGAATGGAAACAATTCAATTGAGTAATCAACCACCAAGATGCCAAACTGAAACAAATGTTGTCATCAAGGATAAATAGCAAAAGAGAATCTCAACAAAAACACTAAAAATAATCCAACATATATATCTGCATTAAGTATAACATCAATTAGGTTGGCCTAATTAGATGTAATACCCAAAATGTAACTTTTTGGCTCCAAAAATTTTCATCCACACAACATGACATAATTCAAAACTAAAAATATCTTAAGATACGTCAACATGGACCTATAATAAATCCCACATAGGATAGTAATAGTTATTCGTCATTCACATATCATTAAATATATTAGGTTGGCTCCATGTAAGACCTAAAAGAAAAAACCTTCATATATGTATCCACATCTTGACACGTGGGCCTCAAAACTTGATATCATCTGGAATTCATGCTTAATTGACGTCTAGAAACTTATCATCAACACCACAAGGCCAAAAACTCATTCATGAAGAAATGCAGATTCTCCCACACAAACGCACTGTATAGAAAAATGATTGTAATATGCCAGGTGGAACTCTATTACTCATATCTCTCAAACTACTTGTCCAAGCAAGATGAAATCTTGGATTTAGGTGCATCTAACATCCTCTAAAATAATGTTAGAAGCACGGAGTGATATCTTCATTTGTAGAGTGGTACAAACCCAAAAATTGATGCATTGTTACACTAAACCAGCAAGATTGACACTCGGTCAAATTTCTATGCAACTGATCTTTCCAGACCAAATCAACTTGCATAAATGTCTTCCTTAACATATCATAAACCTATCAAGAATATTCAAAATTATCTACAACAATATTGACATCAATTACAACACTATATCACATTGTTATGCATCATCCATGCTCATGTTTCCAAACAACATCATCAATGCCAAACTTCAACAATCTCTCCAAACTTCCAACATAAACTATAAAACAAGAAAAATAATTAAATCTAAAACTATAGCTACGGGTACTTACAACTTAACACTATGACTAGTTAAATTTTAAATCTAAACATTGCATTTAACTAACACTGTTAAATTTTACTCCTAACTACTTGACTCACTCCAGAGGATAACTCATTGAGACAAAACAAAATATGAATCATAAGACAAGATCTTATTCGCATACATGAAATAAATAATCTGATTGAGATAAATCCAATAATGAAAGTAACTAATGCAACAACATAAATTAATGGTGGAGAACAGTTACCTTGAGTGGTCCTTTCTCAAGTCACTATGTCCACAAAGTAAACTCAAATCTAAACTCCTTGAATCAACTTATCACAATGATAAATTGAAAATATGTTCATTGAATATAACTAGGTTTTAAAATCTAACAAGAATCTTCATAGATTTCTTATTCATGAATGCATAATAGGAAATTAACAAAATATTTTTGTGTGTAATGGAAAACTATATCTATCAAAACATATCCTCGTGCTATCTCTATTCGTCAACCACTATTTCAACTATATAGGTTCGAGGGAGGCTTATTGGAATAGGGACTCAAAATATAAACTAAATGCAAATTGCCACTCTCCTTTAAAATAGAGAGGGAAAAAGTCTGTGTAATTGAAATTGTAACTAAAAAGATGGAAGAAGACAACTAGGATTGGAACTTTATCTTTAACGACATAGCAGATACGTGTATTGTGAAAGCAGTCATGTTGGCTTCCTAACCATTGAAAACTCCTTCTTTCTTCAATTGTCTTATTAAATGGTTTAGTAATTCACAATTGACCTCATCAATGAACACTTCCATTTTAGTAATTGTCACATTCCTAGTGTTCTAGAATCTCCCTTGTACTTCTTCCTAGAATCCTTTGGTTGTGGGTTGAGCCTCCTAGTTGTTGTGGGTTACATTCTACTTACTCTAGCTTCTCGAATACAAAGATTTAGTTCCTATAACATATACACAATACTAATAAACATAAATCAAACATAGATTCATACTAAATTTCATACACACTCACACATTTAACCATGAAATTATTGGCATATCATAATCATATTTGTATACATCAAAACCTAGTTCAAGTTGCATGAAGGATATATAAAAAGATAGATAAGTTCAAGAATGTATATGAAATAAGTAGTCTGCATGTCTAAAAGCATGAACTAAAAAAGAGAAAACTAGTTATTACTCAATCTCATCAATGCAAAATAAACTAAAAATCTAGTGGAAATTGAAAGAAGAGTATCCTTACATTGTTCATTTGGTGAGACCCCTCAACATGTTGTAGTTATTTCTCCAAACCCTTGTGGATAACATCAAGGTTTCTAACCTACATAATATAAAAATAAATGTCAATAATGAAAAAATAAAATTATTAAAAAAAATCATTATGATATTATTAAGAAAATATATTATCATATGATGTGTATTGTAATGGTTGGAAAGACCCTAAATTAATGGTATCAACACTAAATACTAGAGTAGCATTAAATCCATAGATCAAATTGTTGCATCAACATCCTGCACAAAGAAACATTCATAGAAAATATTAGGTACTACAAAATTTTGTATGAAAAATTAATTGAACAAATTAAAAAGTATATTAATCTTTTTCAAATAAAATTTACCTCAGTAAAAGGATGATAATATATCTAAATACTTCCTATGTCAATCTAAGAGGGGAGACGTGCATAAAAATATGATCAAACTATTTGAGGAAAAATACTTCCTATCGTTTCAAGAAGAAACCCAACCTCCAAACCTAAACCAATTATATTTTCAAAAATACCAATATGGTTACAATACAAATCCAATCCCAAGCATTCATAAGAGATTACATCAACATACATATCTAGAGTGATTTTAACAGTTTAACCATAACTTGAAATACAACTATAAAACCTCCATCTCAAGTACCTTATAAATAAGAGAATGAACTACAAATATTTTTGGGTTTACCAAAATTATGAGCTAATATAATAGTGACCAAACCAAGGGTTAAAATCCCAACTCCCTACTCCAAAGGTTTCCACCGACTACTTTTAGAATATCCTCTTGTAACACTACCATAAGGTAACATAATGCACTCCCCAAGTTGGGTACTCAATTTTGGTTCCATTATCTCCATCCAAGGATTCTCTATGATGTATCATAATGTTTTCGTAAGTTGGTCAACAAATCAAGTCAATAATGTAACTCTTCTCTTACATGCTCTTACACATGTCATAGAATTGTCATAAGATCTCTAGCATATCTTATAATGTCATAAGACTCTCTTAAACATCTCTATGGCATTAGATGTTCTTACAAGTTTTTGCACGTCATACACTACATTACACATCGTATTATTGATTGAAAAAGTGGGACACCCCTTTTTCTATATCAGCAACAATAATAAATAAATATAAATAATAATTAAATAATATGGTCATAAAGATGCAAGGTTTATGACACCTTTCCCAACATGGCCAAAATGTATAAATGTGGAGATGACATATTTTTAACTCTCATTTTTGAAGTGATAAGTATGCAACTTTTGGATGGGTTTGTTAATTTTTTGTGTCATATGTCTATACATAGAAGGATCTATTATACTACTACATAGATCAATACTTGTCATCATGCTCATGCACATGTTCTTAAAAAAAATAAAATTGATATTTGTGTCTTATTTGGTTGTTTGTCTTGTACAATTTTTTTTTGAATTAATTATAAATATTTCTTATAAAAAATTAATTTACAAGAGAAAAGAAACATGGTAATTATACATATAATGTGCAAGGCATGATCAAATATCTCTTTCACCCAAGGTCTATTATATCCTACATCATCCATATCATATCATTTATAATTTTGTTTTGCTACAATAGTGATGTCTTATCGAACATAATTTAAAAATCATAAGTTGATCAAAATATTACTCCAAGTCATGGTGGTCCAAATTATTCAAATCATTCAGAAGCATAATTATTTAATACTACTTGGTGTGTTTACCAAACATCATCAAAATGGCTCTAAGAAATTCACCGCCAACAATTCACCGATCAAAAATTCATCACCAGCAATTCAAAAAAATAAGCTTAACATTTTTTAATATATATTTCCAAAACTTTGAGAAAAAAATTGCAAAAGAATATTTGATTTATGATAATAAAAGATTAGTCACATTAACTTTAGAGAATTTGATTTATGATAATAAAAAATAAAAATATTTTTCAATAAGGGGCGACCCTTTGGTGAAATGGTGGGGCTTCTTGCCTGTAGAGCTAACAACCAAGGTTCAAACCTCGCGGGGTTGTTCTCTACTGCGTCAACAATGGAGTTTATTAACCCTAGTGTTAAGGGGAGGCTCCTTGGTGAACTGGTGGGGCTTCTTTCCTGTAGTTCCAACAACCAAGGCCCAAACCTTAATATCTTTTTCTAAAGGAAATATCCATTAAAATATATTAAAAAGCCTTAGCGGGTCTGCAATGAATTCGATTGTCTTCGGTGTTAGAGTAAAGGTTTTAACTTAATTATGTTGATTAAGTTACCTTTATTCCCTTCTTAAGATTTCACATTAGTTTGCATAAAGTGACATTTAATAATTATATTAATTATTAAATGTTATCCTATTAGGGCTTCTATTAGGGTTTTTCCTATTAGGGTTTTATTAGGGTTTGCATGATCTCCTTTTTATAAGGATTGATCCCATTGTATTTCATATCAATTCATTCTCTCATTCTCTCTGATATATACATTTTCAGTTTTCAGAGAACCCTTGCTTGTTTGTCTCCATCTCTTCTTTTGTGACAAGTTATTTGCATGCAGGTGATCTTCGGGGTTTGTGAAGTTGTATTTTCTCAACTCCTACATGGTATTAGAGCTTTACTTCTTCATGGTATCAGAGCTCCACACCTGTTGCTTCTTGTTCTTGTTTTGAAGATTTTTGGAGCTTCAAGGGTTTGGGGTTTGTTTTTTTTATCCGGGGCATACCTGCAATTTTGAAGCATTTTCAGCTCAAACGGACATTGCCATTGCGTCTGCAGTGGTCCAAAACCCCTAAATCGATTGTTTATTCGTCCATTTTGGACAAAGTCGAAATTTAGGGCAAAAATTTTTTAGGGTACGGTCGTAGTCTGCGTGCGGATCCGTAAAAAAATCCTTTTAAAATTTTTTTTTTTTTTTTTCTGCAAATTTCGTCAGATTTTTTTTCTATAAAAAACATTTGTAAAAATTTTTTTGTTTTGATTTTTTTTAAAATCTAGAAAAAAAAAAGCAAAATTTTAAAGCCTTTTCACGGCTTGCTTAGGCCGCACCACACGCAGGTGGGTACCCTGCGCAGGGTACTGCACAGGTCCATACCTGCGCAGACTTACGCAGGCCTGCACCCTCATATGGTGCAGTGGGGGTGGGCCCACGTGCCTCCCCCACCAAACTTTTTTTTCAAATTTTTTTAATTTGTTTTTTAATTTTAAAAAAAAATAAAAATTCATGTATAATCCCAATCGTACTTTTACGGTGACGGTCGTTTGGCCGTCAAATTTAACCCAGCGCTGGCTTTTTCCCTCTTTGGAGTTGTTTTATTCCAGAGGCCGTAACTTGGGCATACGATATTGGTTTTTGGCAAACGAGATATCGTCGGAAAGCTGGTTTTCTCATCTTTCTAGTGGTGTGGGTCTCATCACTTCATTCTTCTGTTGGTGCATTCTATAGCTAGTTGAAGACGAAGGGGCTATTTTCAGTCCCAAGCTCATAACTTTTTATCAATTTCTCCGTTTTTCACAATCTCAGCGGCGTTGGAACTATATTTCAGAGCTCTTCAGTTTTATCATGCAATTTTTCCAGATTTCACTCTAGGTATATTTTATTCAGTTATTTGTGTTTTCACACTCTGGTGGATTACCTGGGCATATTTGCTCTTGAAAACTTTTTGTTTGCATGGGATGCTTTAATTTTGGCTGTTCTTCATGTATTTCCAGCATTTTGTCCTTTTTTGGACATTTTGAGCATCATTTGTAAGCAATATCTTTTATGTAAACGCACTAAGATAAAGTGCCACACTATTGTACATGAATTTTTGGGGATTTTGCACATAAGGTTGTGCCATATTTTGTACTCGCACTGTTATTCGGTGCCCTACAAAAATTTGTGGCAGGCCCTCCCGCCGTTGTGCCGGATCTCCATGGCTATGAACTGGCTAGGGATGACTCTCAAGTGCGAGAAAAGCAACCAAAATCATGGAGGCATGGCGAAAGCAAGGAAGGGGCATCAGATGGGAAGGAGGTGAATTCTTTGTCGTCGACTAGTGCAACTAGGGAATCCTTCAATGCCTCTGCAAAAACCCTAGGCCCAAATGATGGGAGGAAAAAAAATCCTCAACCAAGTGTTGCAAACCTTGGACGCTCATATTTGATGGTAGAAGGATGGGAAAGCAAGAATCGTGGGCAGGAAAGAATTTCAAATCAACTAGCCACTGATTGTGGTGATCGAAAGGCTCCTAGGGCTCTCCAGTGTGTAACCACTATCCCAATGATTTCCTTCGTTGAAGAGATTGCTGAAGAAGTGGCTGAAAATATATCTTATTTTGCATATCAGGGGTTGGTTGGTAGATTATGGGGGTTTTGGCCAAGCCTAGCAGAGCTGCATGATTGGATCGCAAAATTTTGGAAACCTATTTTGGAGGGGGATGTAGAGATCTACCCCAGTGCAAGGGGGTTCTTCATGGTGGTTTTCGATAATGTGAAGGATCATAATACAGTTCTATATGAATACCAATGGAGTTGGAAGGAGCAATATTTATTAATTTTGAAACCCTGGCACTCCTCCTTCAACCTTCTCACAGAATCCTTTGACTTGGTTCCAATCTGGGTAAGGATGTTGAATCTACCTCTACAGTTTTGGTGTGACTCATGCTTTGAAGCCATTGGAAGTTCATTGGGGAATTTTTTGTGGTGGATGATGGCTCCTCAAAAAATTTGCACACTACCTACACTCACATATTAGTGGAGATAAATGCAACCAAAGATCTCCCTACGAATATCCTTCTAAAAATGGTGAGGATGGAATGGAATCAATTGCTCGATTATGAAAGACTACCTTTCTATTGTCATCGATATTTCAACACTAATCATATGGTTGTACACTAATCAAAACATCAGTGTGGAAACCAAGCTACTTGGTGGAAAGATGCCACCCCCCAGCACTACTCAGTGGAAAAGGTTGGTTTAGATGGTGAAGTTGTAGAGCCACCCAAAATTGTTGACACTACCTCGAGCATGGCTCCACCAGGCGATTCCCAATCCTCTCCAATGGTAGGTATATCCTTTGTTGTAGTGAATTTTTCTTTTGATGTTCCTTCACCTGGAAAAACCCCCACCACTACCTCAAAGAAAAGAAACTGGGCCCAAAATGGGAAACAAGTTGATTCAAAGGCCTTGACAGTTTCTCCTCATGTTGGTCATCATAGTGCCAAGGATGGAAATTCAGAAATAATGTCTCCAGGGGGAATCCAAATAATCAAAGGTAAAATAGAGGACATGGGTGGTGGTTTGTCTGAAGAAAACTGGACAAAGGTGCAAAGAAAAAGAAAGAAGAATGAGGTGAAATACAATATGCACCTCCGATCCCACACCAAAGAAAAGGAGGGAAGCTAATCAGTCTGTAGGTAAGGGTAAATTTGGTTAGGTGTTGCCTCTTTGTGCTCCCCACTCATGGGTCTGAAGTAGGCTTTTTGTGCTCCCCAATTTGGGTTTGAAGCAGTCCATTTGTTTATTTTGTTCACTTTATGGGTGCCGCCCCACAAGCAGCTATTTACCGACCAAAAAAAAAAAAAAAAAATTCAATATATTTTATTTTATTTGTCATCTATTATCAATTATACATATGAGAACTATATATTCTAATAATTGGTATTTTAGCTATACCCCACAACTAATCACAAATATTGTTGGTCTAGTCAATTTTTAATATATTATCATGTTAAAAACATTCATATCAAAATAAACATAAAAGTAAGTAAAAAATAAAATTGTCAATAAATTGTAATGGAGGTGAAAATTATTTTTTTTGCAAAAAAAAATTCAAAGTTTTTGAAATATATTTTAAAAAACATTAATGTGATTGATTTTACATGGCGGTGAATTGCTAGTGGTGAATTTTACTTATGGTGAATTTGTCATGCAGGTGAATTTTCCCATAGTGAATTGTTGGAGGTAAATTTTTTGTTGATGAATTGTTGGCGGTGAATTTTTCATATGCCCATCAAAATTTACCTTAATATATTAACTATCTCCATGTTAACCATAATAGTTGTATAAGTTCTTCTCTATCTCCATGTAAATAACTAATACATGAACCACAATTATTGTATAAGCTCTTTTCATTATCTAATAATTAAGTTTATTTTTCACATAATTTATATTTAAAATTTGTAGAACTAAGTGTTTACACTCTTTTAAAAAAAATCTACTCTAAATGAAGCTCAATAAATTATATAATTATTTACTAAAGCCTAAATTATAAAGGATTATACGTTGTTGATCTAAATAGAATTATCATGGAGCTACCTCTATATCCTTTAATATATGGAACAAAGGATATTAATGTTTCAAATGGACTTAATTATGATAATTTAAGGTAACAATTAGAATCTAATCGTGTTCATTTGATATGTTAGCATTTAAATTTATTTTACAAGTCTTAATTTTTGTTATTATGATTTGATCTTGGGTCTTTTGTGATCAATTCCCTAGATGTCACAAAATTTTTGAGAAATATTATATTTTTCTAGCAAGGAATAAAATATAATCCAAATAAATTAGTCATACTTTCTTCCTCTAAAATTCTAAATGAAACTCGAGAAACTGTGGAATTATGGAATTAGATCTAGAGTTCAACTTTTGCGACATACAAATGTGTTTACAATGTATACACAAGATAAAATTTTGAGTACATGATATATTAAAGAACACATTAGAAAAGGCTTAGTAATTTACATTAGTACACAAACAAAGTATGCCACTAAGGATACAACTCCACCAAGAAGAAGAGGTAGTTTGAGTAGTTGTAATAACCAACCATTGAAGGAGAAAACTTGGCACTAGAAAGGTTAAGAATCATGTTCTTATCAAATACCAAATCAATTTCAAATAAGTATTGGAATATATAGAGGTAGTTGTGGAAGACGAAGAGAAAGAGGAAAAGGTTGTTAATTCAATGTCAATGTTTTCAACACAAAGAAATAGGCCACCATTAATAGCATTCACTCTTATGATACATTCTAGCTAGAAGGTGACAATTAATATAAGGGAAACCATTGATAAATTACCTATTCACCTCATCCATTAGAAATACATGAATTAACCAAATAGATAGTCCATAATTTGGGTAACATAAAATGAATACAACCATAATAGGAAGCCCATAGATCCATAGAGAGTTCTACTAGAAACTTCAAAAGGAGATTGTAAACAACCAAAATGTAAGACTCCCATTTTGTAGGGTAATTAGGTCACAATACCCTTTATGTTAGTGTAGGTTTTTTTATTTCCATTACGTTAGGGGATCTTTATTTTTTCCTACACATATTTTTAAGCTTGTGTAGGTTATTTAGGCATGGTTATTATAAAGACACGTGGCATAATCTATCAATTACATCTATCACTCTCATCCACACTTGGGTAGTTGAGTCTCACACCCTCTTTTGGATTTATAATACACCTCTCATAACCATTTATTTATCTTTATCTTAGTAGGTGCAACCATGTAATTTGGAATTTATCAAGTTGGTGAAACTCCTACCTATTTTAGGTAATTGGAGTTATTACACCTCTTGGATGCATTTTCCCCTCTTTGTGTTATATATACAAAAATCACCTCTCTTCTTTGTTTGTCAAAAAGAGTAATGTGAACATTTCTTATACTCTTGTTTATTTTTTATCTTGAGTTCTCTCTTTTTAGGATTATCTATCCATTCCATTATTTTGATCTTTGATCATCCATTAACTGGAGTGTGTCTGATCTGTGATTAGTATTAGATCTTGTCTTAGATTCTCATTTCTCATAGAATCTAATATGGTATTAGAGAAAAGGTATGGATAATTTATTGTAAATAATATATCATTTGCATCATTTCCTATTATTGTTGCATCCCAATTGTATATTTACTATTTAATATTACTATGTAGGGTAAATGTGAATGTAATTTGAATTCTGAAGGTGAATCAATTGTTCTTGCACTTTGTTATCAAAAAAATTATGAATGAATGTTATCTCATTAAATGATATGTGAAGAAATGAATATATGTGAAATGAATGGTTATTGAATTGGTATTCTAACTATGGAGATGAATTATATGTAATGTTTTTTTTTTTTGAACAGCTCACTACCATGGGCATGTGTTAATTGGATGCAGGTATATGTTCAATCCTCCAAGTGGAGGGGAAGTATCACTCAGGAGAAGATCTTGGTCGAGTAACCAGTAACGTAACCTATCTGAGTTTACACACACTCACGGTAGTATGGTTGAGTCAAGTTATTATTTTGGGAATTGGTAAGTCATCCTTAGTTTGATGTGTTTTCTTTAGTAAGGGTCTCAATTACTATTGAGTATATTATTGGGTGATGTTTATCTATTTGAGCTTGTGAGTTCTTCCTTGTATTACTATTTTTGTATTGATGAGTTGAAAACACATGGAATGCATGTATATGTATACATAAGCATGTCAATGATAGACCATACACATGAAGGAACACGTACGTGAGGGTACATAGGTAGACATACCTATGCACACTTATGAATGTTAACTTGTACATAGAGGCATATATATGTATATATATACATAATCGATGTAATTGTTATTACTATAAGAATGTTAACTTGTTTGTATTCATTTGTATATCGAATATATGCATACTTTATTGACCTAAGACATATATATATATATACATATACATATGTGTGTGTGTGTGTGTGTGTTAATATACATATATATATATATATATGAATAAGAAAATATATAAATATATATGAATAAGAAAGTATATAAATATATATTTATATATGAATATAAGTTTGGAGGTCAATTAACATATGTAATGCTTAGAGGTTGACATATTTAAATGAGCATAGGTTGATTTTATATAACATATATAAAGAATTTTAAAGGCCGAATATAATATATATTGGCAATGAGTAAGGGTCGAATTATATGTTATGTAATGTGCAGCAATTAAGTCGATATGGATAAATTGACATAGTCGATGCTTTGAGATAGAACATATTTGACTTAGTGAACTACAATTTACTTGAGATGCCTTATCATATATCGATGGATTAATACTAGTAGCGTGGTAAAATGAAATGCATGATAATAGGATAAGTAACAGCAAGGTAAGGAAATGGTCAAAGAGCTATTTATGTGCAGAGCGACACTTCATTCCTTTATTTTTTGTTGAGCATAGACTTAGTCGACCATATGCAAGTGTTGAATTTTAAATCTTGATTGATTCAATGAGTAAAGTCGCACCAAAACTATAGGGGGATGGTTGCTTGCTTGGCATCATATTATGAAGTTCTATGTTATAGAAGTCCATTCTGGAAAAAAATCGACCATCACCATTTGATCATGTGCAAATTGAAATAGTCTTATGGGGTGATCCCACAATACTGGTTTACAATTTTTGGCCAAATTGGACATTAAACTAATTTTTTTAACTAAATCTTCACTTTCGAGCACCTATAGCTACTAAACCATGAGGAATTTGAAGGTGATGCAAAATAGTGATTTGTGACATTTTGTCTGTAGATTCTAAATATTTTTTTTTTTTTTTAAAATGGAATCAAATTTCATTTCTTTTTCCATCTCCTTCAAAAACTAGTTTTTAACAATAAACACCATTTTTAAAGAGTGGCATGTACTTGCTAACACAACTTTTTTTATATGAAGGATAAAATTCTAACTTTTTCTAATTTATATTTGTAACTATGATATCTAGTGCATGCAATTGGTTTCATAGTGCTTTATTGAATATTTTCTTCTTAATTAAGTTTTGAAGTCAGACCAGTTACAATTCAGACATAGGTTTACTTGCCAACACAAAAAAAAATTATGTATCAAAAATCAATTTTATTTTTTTTGTTGGATCAAGGACATCAATATCTAGTGCATAGATATTTTTTAGAATTTTTTTTTATAATCTGCTATTTTTCCACATGTGTAGAATAAAGAGCTTGATTTTTGGTGAAAAACCTACATTCACAAAAAAAAAAAAAATCAAGTTGAATATATTTAAAACTATACTTTTTGGGAAGCTTATAATAAGGAATACATAAAAAAAAAAATGAATTCATTACATCCTCCAAAAGGTAAATCAAAAGTGGTTTTTTATCATCATTTTCATAGGTGTAAAGGAGACTCCATTATAGGTATGGTTTAAAACTAGCAGGGTTTTATCTAAGGGGGTTTGATCTAAGGTGGTTTGATCAAACCCTATTCAATTGGAATCCTTTAAATAGAACTTTTCAAGGCTTAAATCATTGTATTTTCTAAAAATATGTGATTTCAGCAAAAATCGGGATGTCCCAAAAAGTGTAAACCACTATTGTGGGATCACCCTATGTTGATATCAAAACTTAGAGGTCAGCCTATAGATTATTGAGCTGAGTAAACCATTTATTTTCTGCCACCTTTTGAGCTAAATGGAGTGAGTCAATGGCATGGATGTTGTCAATTTATATTCCTTTTCTATAGGCCATGAAGTCTCTTTTTTGTTGTATAAATAGTGAGGCTTATACTCTCATTGGGATGCATTCTATTACAAACTTATATTGCTGCATATTTTTTGAGAGTTGTTAATTTTGTGAGATGAAAGTGATAGTGTGAGAATTGAGAGATATCTTGTGAGTGTAAATAGTTCTTGAGAGAGAAGCCATAGAGAAGTATTTAGAAGGATTTAGAGAAACAAGCAAGTTGTTGTTGGAAGGTTGAGCAATAGATCAGACCATTGGACAAGCGTATTACAAGAATGAGGATAAATCTTCCTTTATTGTCTTTTTATATGAATGATTGATTTTTTATTACTTTATTTGGTTTATTGAAATTAATTGCATTAGTGAATATAGCACTTTCTTTGAAAGGAAAATAGAAGCTATTTATTTTGTTTTATGAAGTTCTTGTAATTACTAGATATGATTAAACAAGGGTAGCTAAATTTAATTGAGTATACTAGATAGCTAGTGGGTTACTCATGGGATTATTTGTCCATTTAAGGGAGGGAAATTGTTTATATGCTTCGTGAGTGGAAATATCATAGATTTTGTGGAAATTGGGATAGGTTAATTCTAGGGTTAAAGATCACCACTAGAGGGATTACCTATGTATAGATTATAGTGGCCTTAAGTAAAAACAAGCTTAAGTGTAAGTGAATAAAATTACCATCACTCGAAGTGTTGAGTGAGAACACTTTGGCCAAAGTAGTGTGATTTCCTTTGGCTACATTGTCAGCTCACTGTGTCCACGTAGTACATGCTAGTTCCAGATTGTAGGGTTACAAGTTCTAGTCATGTAGAGCAAAAAACTAAGCTCAGTGTGGTTGTCGTACGAGGTTACTCCACCAATATCTTTGTCAAAGGGTGGGGCCATCTATTGTAATGATAGATGTGTGGGGACCACATATGAGTTTGTGGTTGGCGAAAAAGTGCTTGAGTGATGCTTCTCCTCCTCAATAGGTGATAGAAGACCAAGGTTTTGAAAGGCGGATTGTGTACCATCTATATCTATTGCTTTGAAGCTCGGTTGAGCTATGTATGTACTTGTACACATTCTTGGAATATTGTAATTTGTGAAATTATTATATTAAAATGGAATCCTTGCTGTATATTTTTATAGCATCTATGTTCATTAGTTCTCAATAAAGAAAAGAAAAAATTTATTGCAATGACTTGTTACATAGTTTATTTACTCACAAAGTGAAAAATTCGGAAAAAGTACTTTAATGAATAGTTGGCATGTTACATGTTGTATCAGAGCTACCAGGTTTAGCTCTAAAACCTATGAGCTCATCATAATTTTCGTCCAATGTTATCTAATGTTTGGAAATTCTTGTGGCAAGATGGTGTATCTCAGGTTGATGGCTAGAAAGTTTGTAATCAGAAATGAGCACTACCTCAAGGCCAAGAAGGAAAGAGAAGTCATCGCTAGAACAACTGAGGGTACTAACTATGACAATGCCATCTAGTTAAGTGACACTGAAACCTTCACTCATGCACTTTCCCAGATCAATGATCTGAAGAGAAAGATGAAGATGGAAGCCAAGTACAACTAACTACCTTTCATTTCACTAGAGAAGTCTAAATCTTTATCACTTTCTAGGGATATGCCCTCTGAAGGAAGTGTCAGTTCGGCATTTATATTTAGGGACCCTAGAGTTCTTCCAATGATAGAAGTGATTGTAATTTCCTTGAGTAATGATTATGAGGGTTATGTACCTCGCAACTATGTATCATATGACAAATCTGAAGGCTATTATCCATTCTATGATAGGTATGAACAAATCAAAGATGAGCAACAATCTCAATTTGGAGGATATACTCCATTAAGTTATTTGTCTAAGAGTGAATCCAAAGGATACTCTTCACTCGACTATTTGAATAGTCACTCCATGTAATCAAAGGATATTGAGATCCTTGAGAAATGAATAAAATCTTGTATTTATCGAAAGCATGTGCTTAATCTTATGTGGAATTCCTTATGTGCGATTGAATGCCATTTTAATGTTTTCCATAATATAATTGATAACATGATTAAATCTAACATGGATCAACCTTCAAGTAAAATCCACTCTTGTGAAGATGGTGAGGACATGAACCAATCCTGGTGGAAGCCAAGAAGTTGGGCAAGGACCAATAGGAGTTGAAGCTAGACTGGACCAAATCTTAGCAAGGTTGGAAAACCTAGAACAAGAAAGGGTAAAGGGTAGAGTTGAGAAGGAAGATCCCATTAATAACTCATGATCATGAGAGAGAGAAATCACCTACACCATCTAAGGAAACAAATAAGAAGTGTATGGCTTCTGAAATTTCCAGAGATGTGAAGAAAATTACGCCACCCAAGTTTGAGGGAAGCACCAATAGAGATGAATTTGATTCTTGGTTAGTCCAAATGGAGAAGTATTTCAAGATTTGAAATTATACTAAGGTCACCAAAGCCACCTGGGGTGCATACCAGTTAGTAGGAGAAGCCTCTAACTAGTGGATGAATAAAAGATGGAACTCAATATCAACTCATGGAAACTGACATGGAGTGAATTTATTGAAAAAAATTGTAAGAAATGGTTGCCCCAACTCTATTTTGACCAAAATTCACGCATTTTCAAATTTTGAGACAAGGTGATATGACGGTCAATGAGTATTGGGAGAAGTTTACCCATCTTCCACGTTATGTTCCTATGTACTAGAAAGATGAATGCTTCCACATAAGAAAGTTTATCATGAGACTTAACAATCAGGTCAGAGGAGAGGTGGATGTTCATAGTCCAACAACAATGGATCTTGTGCATGAGAAAGCGGTTAAACATGAGCAGAAGCTCAAGGCTATCTCCATCCGTCAGGAAAGCAGAAACCATAAGAAGATTGCAGGATTTTAAAACAAGCCAACTCCAAAGAAGATGGAAGTTGTGCAAAATGAACCCAAGCAAGGGGAAAAAGGATCCCATAGTGGTGGAAAAGAATAAAAAAGGAAATGTAAGAGGAATGGCTCTGGTTATGGGAATACCAACAATGCTGGTGGAAATGATCGTAAATCTAGAGAACCCGCAAGGAAGAGAGGATCGAATACTAGATTCTTTACATGTGGAGGAGACAAATATGCTAGAGAATATCCCAATAAGTCTTCTGGGTTACGATCTTATGGTAATCCACTACCTACCCAGTAAGTGGTGTTCCAACAAAAGATACATGGAGTTGTGGATGATCGTCAGGCAAAGTATCAAGTGAATCCAATTGGAACTGCAAGTATTTTGTTTGGCTTACCCATTTTTGTACTTATAGACACTAGTGCAACTAAGAATTCCATTTCACCTAGAGTAGCTAAGCAATTATCTAGAAAGGTTGACATGGAAAATTCTTGGGATGTAGAGTATGCAAACTAGACAAGAGCAAAGGTGGAACAATGTTTGTTCGGAGCTAGGATAGAGCTACCTTGTTTTTCTATAAAAGTGAACCTATATGTCATGCCTTTAGGATCCTATGATGTCATATTAGGTATGAATTGGCTATGGAGACATAGGGCTAAGGTATATTTCCATGCTAAAACTATAGAATTCCTAGATGATCTTGGTAACCAAGTGAATTTTCAAGGGATACCTAGAGAGGTCAAGATTCGTCAAATCTCAACAATGCAAATGTTAAGGGCTTAGAAGAAAGGGTGCAAAATCTTTGCAATCAAGATATAAGAACTTGAAGAGAACCTTGATAACTTTGGGTCACAAAACTTCCAAGAGATGGAAAGTAGTGAAATGGATGAAATAGGAATGACGGATATGGAGAGGTATCCTATATTGAGAAAAAAATTGGATGTATTTCTAGATGAGTTACCTGGGTTGCCACCGAAAAGGATATTTGACTTCTCTATAGATATAGTTCCAGGGTTTGAACCTATTTCCAAAGTACCTTATAGGATGACAACAACCAAGCTAATGGAGCTTAAAGCATAGTTGGATGAACTATTGTCTAAGGGGTTGATAAGACCAAGTGTGTCACCTTGGGGAGCACCAATCATCTTTTTCAAAAAGAAGGATGGTACTTTGCATTTGTACATTGATTATCACATGCTTACAAAGCTATAGTAAAGAACAAGCATATGTTGCCACGCATTGACAATATTTTTGATCAAATGAGGGGAGCTTATATATTATTTAAGATAGATCTAAAACTTGGATACCACTAGTTGAGAATTAAGGATGAAGACATCTTTAAAACTACATTCGGAACTAGATATGGACACTATGGTTTCACAGTTCTACCCTTTGGGTTAACAAATGCACCTGCAACATTTATGAACCTGATAAGCAGTGTATTTAGGGATTGCGTAGATAAGTTTGGCTTGGTTTTTCTAGATGACATCCTGATTTATTATAAGGATGAGGAAGATCATTGCAGACATTTAGAGATAGTCCTACAACAACATTTAAGAGAACATCAGTTGTACGGTAAACTCTTTAAGTGTACCTTATTTCAAAGAAGAGTGCATTATCTTAGAAATATGATTTCGGCAGATGGAATCTTTGTAGATCTAGCTAATATAAAAGGTAGTATTAGAATGGCTAGTACCCAAGAATGTGTCTGAGGTAAGGAGTTTCATGGGTCTAGTGGGGTATTATAGAAATTTTGTTGCAAACTTCTCTGAGATCACCTTTCCCATTACTTCTTTGCAAAGGAAAGGGGATAAATTTGAATGGAATGAGAAGTTGACTATTGCATCAATCTTGAAAGTACCAGATCTTGAAGGTAACTTGATCGATATCACGAATGTATCCGGGGAGGGCTTAGCGGGTGTGTTAATGCAATATGGGCAATTAATTGCTTGTAAATCAAGAAATTTGAAACCTTATGAAAAAATTATGCATCACATGATTTGGAGTTAGTGGTCATGGTTCATGCATTGTAAATGTGGAGGCATTACTTGTTGGGGAAACCCTTTGAGATGAAAACTAATCATCACGGGTTGAAGTATCTATTCACTCAACCTAATATAAATGCTAGGTAGAGAAGATGGTTAGATTCAATAGCTGATTATGAATTCAACATCAGTTACATCAAAGGAAAGGAGAATAGGGTGGCCAAGGCCTTGAGTAGAAGACATCATATTGCTTCAATAGTGACAATTCAAACTGACTTTAAAGGTCAAGTGTTGCAAAAATGCAAAGAGGATGAGTACTATTTGCAAGTCAAGCAAGCACTCACTAGCAATCCACATGATACTAGGTATGAATGTTTTCGTTTTGAACCTAATAGATTACTTTGATATAAGGGGATAATGTATGTACCTAATGTAAAAGAGTTAAGAAATCTGGTATGGAAAGAAGTACATGAAGCACTGTACTCTAGACACCCTGGAGCGACAAAAAAGATGGTAAATGTGAAGCTGTTATATTTTTGGAAGGGGATGAAAGGAGATGCTACTAGATTTGTAGCTATGTGTCTTGAATGTCAAGGGGTGAAAGTGGAGTATCATCATCCTATAGGCTTGTTATACCCACATGATATACCAGAGAGAAAGTGGCAAGTCATAAGTATGGACTTTGTGCAAGGATTGCCTATGTCAAGGAATAAGCACAATGACATTATTGTGGTTGTAGATAAGGTTACCAAAGTAGCACATTTCATACCCAGGAATCTAGCTAATGGAGCACCTATCATAGAAAGGAAATTTGTGTGAGAAGTGTTTAGGTTTCATGGGACTCCTAAGAAAATTATCTCGGGTAGGGATGCACAAGTCACTTCTAGGTTCTGGAAAACTTTATTTCCTACACTGGGGACTCAACTGAATATTAGCTCAGCATATCATCCAAAAACGGATGGATAAACTGAAAGGGTGAATCAAGTATTGGAAGACCTACTTAGAATGTATTGCATGGATCAGCAGTACAAGTGGGAGGACTACTTTCCTTTAGTGGAATTTATTTACAATATTTCTTACCATTCTACAATAAAAATGGCTCCTTTTGAAGCGTTATATGGTAAAAAGTGTCAGACTCTTATAAGTTGGTATAAACTTGAGGACAGAGTGAGTCTTGGGCCAGAGATATTGACTAAAATGGAAGAAAAAGTGAACATTGTTAAGAAAAGGTTGGTTGAAGCTAATGATAGACATAAAATCTATGTTGACGCTAAGAGAGTGCCCTGTAATTTCATCGTAGGTGATAAGGTGTTGTTGAGAGTGAAACCCCACAAGAGTTCCATTAAATTTGGAAAGTCTTCCAAGTTAGCCCCATGCTATGTAGGACCTTTTGAGATTCTTGAGGAAGTGAATCCAGTAGCTTACCAAATTAAGTTGCCGCGAGCTCTTTCTAGGATGCATAATGTCATCCATGTGTCCTACCTAAACAAGTATATGCCAGGTAATAATCATGTGATTTATTGGAATGATTTACAGGTATAGGACCCGAGAGTGGCAACACTCAAGCCTGTCAAGGTGCTCAAAACATGTAATCTTCGCTTGCATAATAGGGAGGTTATGTAGTGCAAAGTCTAGTGGGACCAAAATGCAAAAGACTTTACCGCTTGGGAGGACTATGCTGAGATTCTAGAAAAGTTTCCTCAAGTTTTAAATGCATTTGACTGTACTTGAAAAATAATATGTTGTTTGTGTGTTTGTTTTATGTTGCTACATAAAATCATCGGGGATGATGATTCACAAGGGGGGGAGTATGTTACACCCCAATTGTGTATTTACTATTTACTATTACTATGTAGGGTAAATATGAATGTAATTTGAATTTTGAAGGTGAATAAATTGTGCTTGCATTTTTTTATCAATGAAATTATGAATGAATGTTATCTCATTTAATGATATGTGAATAAATTCATTAATGTGAAATGAATGGTTATTGAATTGATATTCTAACTATGGAGATGGATTATGTGTAATGCATTTTTTTTTGAACAGTTGACTACCATGGGCATGTGTTAGTTGGATTTAGGTATATGTTCAATCCTCCAAGCAGAGGGGAAGTATCACTCGGGAGAAGATCTTGGTCGGGTAACCAGTAACATAACCTATCTAATCTTACACACACTCACAATAGTATGGTTGAGTCAAGTTATTATTTTGGGAATTGGTAAGTCATCCTTATTTTGATGTGTTTTCTTTAGTAAGGGTCTTGATTACTATTGAGTGCATTATCGGGTGATGTTTATCTGTTTGAACTTGTGAGTTCTTCCTTGTATTACTATGTTTGTATTGATGAGTTGGACACACGTGGAATGTATGTATATGTATACATAAGCATGTCGATGATAGACCATACACATGAAGGAACGTGTACATGAGGGTACATAGGTAGACATACCTATGCACACTTATGAGCAGATTGCTTATTCACATGGAACTATCAAATGGACCTTACAACATGTATATGTATATATATAGATATATCCCACATAGATACCTATCAATATGATAGTAATTATGTATGAGTGTGGTGTGCAATCAAATGTGTGTATATATATAAGATATATACATGTATCCATATGTATACATGTATCAATACACATATATGTTTGGAAAATAGGCATGCCCATATAAATGTATTAATATATGTACGCATACGTATACATGTACATAGAGGCATATATATATGTATATATATGTACACAATCAATTTAATTGTTATTACTATAAGAATGTTAACTTGTTTGTATTCATTTGTATATCAAATATATACATACTTTATTGACCTAAGATATATATATACATATACATATATATGTGTGTTGATATACATATATATATATGAATATATATTTATATATGAACATAAGCTTGGAGGTCGATTAACATATGTAATGTGTTGATATATTTAAATGAGCATAGGCCGATTGTATATAACATATGCAAAGCATTTTAAAGGCTGAATATAAAACATATTGGCAATGAATAAGGGTCGAATTATATGCTATGTAATGCACAACAATTAAGTCGATATGGATAAATTGACATAGTCGATACTTTGAGATAGAACATCTTTGACTTAGTAAATTGAAATTTTCTTAAGACGCCTTATTATATATCGATGGATTAATACCACCAGTCTTGTAAAGTGAAATGCATGATAATAGGATAAGTAACAGAATGGTAAGGAAATGGTCAAAGCACCATATATGTGCAGAGTGACACTTCATTCCTTTATTTTTATTGAGCATAGACTTAGTCGACCATATGCAAGTGTTGCATTTTAAATGTTGATCGATTCAATGAGTAAATCCACGCCAAAACTATAGGGAAATGGATGCTTGCTTGGTGCCATATTATGAAGTTCTAAGTGTTTTAGAAGTACATTCTGGAAATAAATCAACTATCACCATTTGATTATGTGCAGATTGAAATAGTCTTAATATATTGTTGTCAAAACTTAGAGGTTGACCTATAGCTTATTGAGTTGAGTAAACTCTTTATTTGTTGCCACCTTTTGAGATAAATGGAGTGAGTCAACGACATGGATTTTGTTGTCAATTTACATGCCTTTTTTTTGTATAAATAGTGAGGCTTGTACTCTCATTGGGACACATTATATTACAAACTTATACTGCTACATATTTTCTAAGATTTGTTAATTATGTGAGCTAAAAGTGATAGTGTGAGAATTGAGAGATATCTTGTGAGTGCAAATATTTCTTGAGAGAGAATCCATAGAGAATTATTTAGAAGGATTCAAAGAACAAGCAAGCTATTTTTGGAAGGCTAAGAAACATATTAGACCATTGGACAAGCGTATTATAGGCATGAGGATAAATCTTCCTTTATTGTCTTTTTTTATGAATGATTGATTCTTGAGTGCTTTATTTGGTTTATTGAGGTTAATTGCATTAGAGAATATACCATTTTCTTTGAAAGGAAAATAGAAGTTGTTTATGTGGTTTTGTGAAGTTCTTGTAATTACTCCATGATAGGAGATATTGTTTTTCATAGGTATTATTATACTAGATATGATTAAACGAAGGTAGCCTAAGGGTTACTCATAGCTAAAGTTAATTGATTATACTAGATAGCTAGTGGGTTACTCCTAGGATTGTTGTCCATTGAAGGGAGGGAACTTGTTTATATGCTTTGTGAGTGGAAATATCATAGATTTTGTGGAAATTGGGATAGGTTAATTATGGGGTTAAATATTTCCACTAGAGGGATTACCTATTCATAGATTATAGTGGCCTTAAGTCAAAACAAGCTTAAGTAAGTGTAAGTGAATAAAATTACCATCACTTGAAGTATTGAGTGAGAACACTTTGGCCAAAGTACTGTGATTTCCTTTGGCTCCACTATCAATTCACTATGTCCATGTAGTACATGCTAGTTCCAAATTGTAGGGTTACAAGTTCTAGTCATGTAGGGAACAACACTAAGCTTAGTGTGGTTGTCGTACGAGGTTACTCCACCAATCTCTTCATAAAATGGTAGGGACATCTATTATAATGAGAGATGTGCGGGGGGCTGTATATGAGTTCATGGTTGGTGGAAAAGTGCTTGAGTGATGTTTCTCCTCCTTAGCAGGTAACAAAAGACCAAGGTTTTGAAAGGCGAATCCTGGACCATCTAAATCTATTGCTTTAAATCTCAATTGAGCTATGTATGTACTTGTACACATTCTTGGAATATTATAATTTATGAAATTATTATATTGAAATGGAATCCTTGTTGTATATTGTTATATCATCTATGTTCATTAGTTCTCAATAAAGAAAAGAAAAATTTTATTGTAATGACTTGTTACATAGTTTATTTACTTGCAAAATGAAAACTTAGGAAAAATTAGTTCAATGAACGGTTGGCATGTTACAATTATAGAATTATTCTCTCATATTTTATCTCTCTTGATCTTTCATTGAAGATCCTATCTATTTTGTGTGGCTACATCTTTAGCCAAGTCTTGCATGGTATAAATCATTCTATACCAGCTCTTATATTGGCTCAAGGAAAAAGCTATTTTGAATTCATCCTTATTCATAGATTCAATGACACTAACACATGGGGGTTTAATGTTATCAAAATATTACTCCTACATCTTTATGAGATCCTTAGTTTAAATTTTATGCTATGTTTGGATTATCACAAATAGAACCCCATAACTATTTATTATGAGAAATAAAACTAAACATATTTCCATTAGGGCACAGACACTTAGCATTTCTCTAATGTAATTGCAAGGTTATTCCATCTTGTCTAATACAGAAGCCAATAAAAATATAACCCTTTATTTTTTTAATTCACATGTCATAACATTATGTAGGTCTAGACTCTTCAATTTACATCTAGATACAAGTTCTATCAACCAAGTTATTCAATTTACATGTCATAGCATGGTTTCAAAAAATAGGTCAAGATACTTCTATCATATTGGACAATACAACTTCCATCCATTTGCATGTTACAAAAATATATATAATTATACCTCAATTGTAAGTTATATGTGATTCATACCTTAACTTTCATAGAGGCCCAAAATCCATTTAACTAGGTATAAATATGATTTCAACATTAATATAATACACATAAGAGGAAATACAAATTCATCTCAAGATTATTGAAATCTAACCCCATTTTATTACATTCTTTAGTTGTTTCAATTTACCACAAGACTACTAATCCCATAGTATACCTTGTATTGCCACATAAGTGTCAACAACATGCATTAGAATTAATGTAATAATCGACATCATGTATCTAAAGTTATCCTTAGAACAACTATTTTCTAATATTGGAAATCAAACTACATAGAAGAGATCAATTTTTTTAAGAAGTAGTATCAAATCCTCTTTAATTATTATTAGTAACCACTCTAGCTTACAACTATAAATCCTAGAGAAGGATTCCAAACATAGTAACTTGGCCTATGTATTTTTCTTGTCTACTTATTGAGTTTTTAGGATGTTACTTTATTACATTTTAAGAGTACCTTGTTTTTCCCTCTATATTTGTAAACATTTCTACTTTAATATTAATAATGTCATTATTTTAGAGTTACAATCATTTATTAGAAAGTTGGCTATAGAGTTCATCTAGTAAAAAAGATTTTGTTTTTTTACCTCAACAATCCTTCCTCATTCTAAGTTAAATTCACCATCAAGTGATATTCAAGTTTAACCTTTATAATGTGCTTGTTCTAACTCAATTTAGTAATTGATTTATAAGCCACGAGTATTATAAACACCTCAAATGGAAATGGTTTAATATTATACTTAGATAGATCTTTGAATAATCTATATTTTATACATACATGTCTAAAGGGTTGTTTCAAAATTCCATAGTTTACATCCATGTTTATCGAAGTAGTTTCAACCACAACATCTAACTTCATTCCATTTCAATCATCCATCCTTTATGTATATATGTGAACTTTCTAGTTTAATCCTAGAAGAAGTTTTGTTCACTCAAGTGAAACTATGTTTCTTATAGAGAATGGAGGAGCATACGCACTTAACTCTATCTATAGGACCAACTTGAAATCAAACAAGAAAATTGATGGGCAAATGGGGTGTCTAATAAATCTTTCCTAAGTTGAGTAGAAAAATTTGGTGAGAATATACAACACCTAATAAGGCATTGTTCCCCCTCAAACTAGAGATTTTGAGGGTCTACCTGATGTCATTTAAATTCTAATTTTAATAGTATCCTTTGAATTCTTTAAAAAATGAGTAAATATTTAAAATCATGGTATAAGATCTTATTGTTGAATATTTTGTGTGTCTACAAGATATTTAAAGGGAAAGAGTTTGACATCCATTATTTCATCTATTGTCAACAAATTACAATGACAATTTATTCTCTCCTCTAGTGCGAAAACAACAAAGTCTCTCTCACCAAGCATTTTAGTGAGATTTTCTTAGGTGATTCATTAAAATTTTGGTATAATAATTGTCATTATATTACTAATAGTCAAAAATATAGTCAAGTAGGGTTATTGATTATTGGGGGCATAAGAATGTGCCTATTGTTAGGATCCCCTCTTATCTAACACACACTAAGCTTAAATCATGGTACCCAACTTTTCTACCCTTTCACATTATATTTTCTCAAGGGAAGGATTTTGGTAAGACCTTCCTCAATGCAAAACTATAAGGTTTTCCATGATCTTGTTATTTTAATCCAAGAACATGGTAGAGGTGTAATGGTTGAATTGGATTTATCCTAGTGGGATAGGAGTAGTGGGATATGGCATGAAATAGTTTATATAAACTTAAAAATAAATTGTTTACTTCAACTATAAGAAGATGATAGGAAATGGCTAACCAGATATTATAAAATTCATAATTTATTTCATGATAAGGTCATACACCTATCAAGAGAAAATAAATGTTATCCTTCTATTGATGAATCCTCTATATATGCAAGTGTTTGCATTGGCTAGTGTTGAATTATTGGTCAAGAAAGATATACATGAAAATACCAACTCAAAGAGTTGTCTTGTTTGTCTGTGTACTGTAATACCCCTCTATTTTGTTCTTTTGATGTGATGGTATTTTATTCAAATGTTATCATTATGGCATGCTTTAGATTAGCATTGTGAATATTTGAATTGATGATGTTTTATGTTTTTGATTAAATTATTGATGTTAGATTCGTCAGTTAGTAACATTGTATTGGTGAAGGGGACGGGATTGCACCACTCACTTGCGAGCACCCTATGATTCCACGATTTCCTCTTCACGGTGTGTCTCATTATGATATATGTACATGTTGATATACTCTTTGTTCGTAGGTTGACAGGTACAGGACATCGACTCCACTTGGCTTTACAGGTTTGAGCGTGTCCATTGCCCAATGGCATTCGATTGGGAGATAGTAGTTAGGTTTTCCGTGCCAAGTCATCACCCTAGTTATAGCGTGTCGTTGGTTTTAGTCTGGTTCAATTGTTTTAATATTGTTCTATTTGCCTTGATTTTATTTAATTACAGGTTGAAAAAGGTAAATAAATGGCCCGATGTATTTAAGTTGTTTATTAAACCTATCTAGTTTAATGTTAGAAATATGATTCAATTTATTAATTAATTTAATTTAATCAATTAATAATTTAACCGTGGATTAGATTTATTTTATTCATTACTTAAATTAATTAAGTTGAAATAAATTAAGTTTTTCTTTTTGGAATTAATAGATATTTTGTGTGAAATTGGAAAGTTGATAAGATTAAGTTGAAAATTTGGAAAAAGATTTTAAATTTCATTTCTTTGAAAATTAGAAAATGCAAAGTAAAAATTGAAGATATTTTCTATTTTATTTCTGAAAATTTGATTAAGGTGGTTGAATAGATATTTTTCTTTTTTTTCTATTATTTGAGATATTTTTGGATATTTTGAAGAATGATGGATTGTCATGAGTTTTTTGAAGAAAGGATAAAAAAATTTGAAAAATTGAGAGAAAGAGGAATTTTTGCTGGTTGTGGGTTTGGATTGGAATTGTGGGAAAACTTTGTGGAATTGTTGGTCAGGAGTTGGAACCAAAGGAAGAACCTGTGCACCATCTACTATCTTCTCAGGCTTCTGGATTACCAGGTTCATGCTTCTTTAAATTTAGTTGTTTTTTTCAAAAAAAAAATTATATATTTGTTTTACTATTTGAAAATCATGTTTGGGAAACTCAAAAACTGAACAGTGATGAAAACTTCATGCTAAATTTTGTATCAATTCTTAAACCCCTGTTTCCATTTGGGTGCTCTCAAGAAAAATTGGTGTTCTTGCCTGAAAATGGTCATTTTATGTATGGTTTTCCCAATTAGTTTTGGAAATCCCTTTTGAAAATATACAAATATATATACATATGTATATATATATATATATATATATATATACTGACACAGATATACATATACACACACATATAAATATATATTTATATATGTATATATATTATTGGGGTTTTGCTGTCAAAAAATTGTTTTAAAAATTTTGTTTCCAAGGTAAATTGCGGAAAAATCCCGCAAGGTTTTGAAACCCTTGTTTTTTTATTTAAAAATAAAATAAAATTTAAAAAAAAACAGTGAGTGGGGGTTGCTGGGGGCTCACCCCCACCGCACCCCCCATGGGAGGCAAGTGGGGACGAGTCGTGCCTAGCGCGCACCCCACTCCCCTTACACAGTCATCACCACCCACAAAAGGGACGACTGTGTTTACACACAATCGCCCCCATTAATGGGGATTAGCTGTGTGTAAACACAATTGGCCGACCTTACACTAGCGTGCAGCCCTAAACAATGCTCGAATTCCTTTTTCATTTGCTTTTTTTTTATATATAAAAAAATAAATATATTTAATATTTAAGTATTATATTTTTATAATACTAAATATTAATATATATTAATGTTTATAAAATATATATTAATATTTAATATTATATTATGTAATATTAAAATATATGAATATATATAAATAGATTATTTTGTATATATATAGATGAGTTATATTTATTTTAATTTATGTATATATTCATTTTAAATATATACATAAATTAAGGGCATGATTTAAAAGGAATTAAAGAATTTAAATTATAGTGTTTTTAGTCAGGTTGTAGATTTTATTTTTTAAATAATGTAATTGATAGATCGGTATATTTGATTTTTAAGGGATATGTCTAATGGATGAGTTAATTATTTTTAAAATGGATATATCGAAAAGAGGAAACAGTTATTTACTTCGAAACGATATTTTCTAAATGGTTGAAATAAATGTCTATTTTATATTAAATTAAAAAGCAATTAGAGAATGAAATATTTGGTGTTTATTTCATCTTTGTCTAATAGAGACGTTATTCAATTCAGTTTTATTAAATACAATAGAGTATCGTAAGTTAATTAAGAAGTGAATTTAGGAAATCCAAAGTAGATTTAATTCTGATTAATTTGCTTGTTTAAATGTAATTCCTTTTGTTATCACTTTGGGGGAAATTAATTAGAAAGGGTTGTTAAGTCTTCCTGATAGGGTTTTAAATATGTGGGTTATCGTATCATGTTGTCAACCTATTTCGAATGGATGAAGTAAATGTTTATTTCATTACTATTTAAAAGCAATTAGAGAATTAAATATTTTGGTTTAAATGTCTTCCTTTGTCTAAAAGAGGTGTATTAAATTAGTTTCATTAAGACAATAAACTACTGAGTTATATTAGGGAAGTGGATTTAATATATCCAAAATTAGTTTATTTCCTCGCAATTGTCTTATGTGATTAATTATTCCGCATTCATATTTGGGGAAATGGGTTAAGTGTCTTTAATATGTAAGTCTTCCAGAGGACCCTAGAGGTTGGGGGTTGTTGTTGTTAGAGTAATTGGACATTTACTTTATTAATTAAACAATATTTGTTTAATTACGTAAAGTTTCCTTTTAACTCTTTTTCACTTAAGCTAACATTAGGTACATAATAATTAATTACTTTATTAATTATTATTGTGCAAGCCTAGGGTTTTCCTTTTTAGGGTTTTCATCTATATGTAGTTGAAAACTATCTTTTGTATCATTATTCATTTTACATTTTCAAGTGAATACATTGCTCCACATTCTTGAGCATTTCCTTTTTGCTTCTCTTTGTTTCTCCTTGTAACAGGTTATTTGCTTGCAAAGATCTTTTGGGCTTCTGTGGTGTTGTATCTTCTCAACTCCAACATGGTATCAGAGCTTCAGATTTGCAGCTGCTTGTTCTTGTTTTGAGATTTTGCATTGGAAGCAAATCTAGGGTTCTAAAGTTTTTTTTGGGTGGATTCAGCATACTCCATTTTTTGGGTTCACTTTGGGCTCAAATGGACAGTTCCATTGGATTTGTAGCACCCAAAAACCCCTAAATCGACTGTCAAATCGTCGATTTTGGTTACAGTCAATTTGGAAGGCAAAATTTTTTTTGCCCTAGGGCCGTACGGAGCAAAAATCGCAAAAAAATAAATAAAAAACAAAGGTTTTGTTATTTTTTTTTGCGCGGCCAGTTTAAAGTTTTCCGCCGCCGGCACCACCACCGCGCCGCCATGCACCGCCCACCGTGCTCCAGCTCGTGCTCCGCCCGGCTCCCCGTGCTGCTCCACCCTGCTCCCGTGCTCCACCGAGCCGACTTCGACTCCAACCGGCCCCCCGACCCTGACGAGCTCGCCTCTGCCAGCCCCCGCGGGCCTCTAAACCCCCGCCGGCTGGTCATATGGCGACCAAGGGCTCCACCCATCTCAGCCCCCTGGTTCGCCCACGCGACCAGGGGCTCTTTTTTTAAAGCTCCCGGGTGCTAGAGGAGTCAAATAGGGCATTTTTTTTGCTCTCACAAAAATGGGCATAACTTGGGCATCCTAGTTCCGTTTTTCGAACAGGAAGATGCGTTGGAAAGCTGAGAATGGCACCAATCTGATGGTATAGAAATAATTTTAATTTTTTACCAGTCTGGATATTTTTTTACCAGTCAAAGTGAGGTCTTCTTTCTTCACTTCCGGGGTCATAGAAGATGCAAACGGACTCCGTTTTTCAAACTTGAATAGGCGTTGGAAAGCTCTCAACATGCTCTATTCAGTGATGTGATCTATTTTATCAGAATTTTCACTAGGTACACGAGAATTTGTCTTGAAGTATTTTTTGCTTTTGCATTGCTTCCTTCTTCTCAGTTTGTACTAGGGTTTGGGTTTATCTTTTGTGGGGGGTGTTTTTTCTCTTGCTTTCTGTCATTTATCTCAGAAAACTAGAACACCAAAACTCTCAAAAATACAAACCCTTCTGCATCTTCTGTCTATTCTGAAAGATCACATAATAATAAAAAACACAAGCAGGTACAGGTGCAGGGTTTCATGGCAGACTCTTCAGTTGAGCTACTCACATCACATAACTATCACACTTGGAAGTCTCGTATGATGAGGCTACTCAGGTCACGAGGGTTATGGTCTTGTTTAGATGAGGTTCAGCCTCAGTTGCAGTGTGCTTTTGAGATTATGCAGCACAGGAACAAGATGGATGAGGCTATGGGTTTGATATGCCTGCATGTTTCAGACAGTCTTTTGTTTCACCTTGATGCTTTGCTCACTCCTCGAGCCATGTGGCTGAAGTTTGAGACACTTTTTGGGGCCATTAATGAGTTCCGCGCATTACAGATTGAGGCAGAGCTGACTTCATTGTTACCTGATTCCTTCCCCACTATTGAGGACTTTTTGAACAAGTTCAAAACTATCCGCTCTATTTTACAGGGTTGTGGGAAGAACAAGACAGACACAGAGTGCATTTATTTGATTCTTTCGAAGCTTCGTGGTCCATTTCAGATATTTGCTTCCTCCTTCTACTCCACCATGGATGGTTTGGGTGCCAATTTTACCATGCCTACCTTTGATTTATTTTGTGAGCATTTGTCTCGGGAACAGTCCCACCTTTCTCAGATGGATATGCTCTCAGGTTCAAAGAGCAAAGCATTGGTTGTTCAATCACCGAAGGGGAAACAGAAGCAAAAACCGAGGCCGAAGAAAGATTTTGCAGGTAGTGAGCATTCCTCCAAACCGCCTCCTAAGTTTGATTCCAAACCACCATTTCATCCCAAACATGGGAAATCTTCGAAGTCTGGTGAGTCTTCCTCCAAGACTAAGGAGAAATCAGGAGACACTTGCAGTTTCTGTGGCAAGCAAGGTCATCCAGTTTCCAGGTGTTGGAAACGATTAGACGCTCTAGAGGAGGCCATGCAGCAGCAACACATCTCCTCACCGTCGTCTTCTTCTTCTTCCACCACAGGGAAGGGTCATGCTCTCACTGCACGAGCATCGACCAATGGGTCCACTTGGATTTTAGACTCTGGTGCTTCTCACCATATGACTCAAACTCAGCAGTTGGTCACTTCTCTTGCCTCTTGTGGTACTTCACAGATTGCAATGGGTGACTCTTCATAGCTTTTTGTCTTGGGTTCAGGTTCTGTCTCTTTGGATGGAGGCACTCTACAGGATGTTTTGGTTGTTCCTAACATTTCGACAAACCTCTTGTCCATTTATCAGATTTGCCACACTGGCTCTGGTAAGACAGTTGATTTCTCACCACATGATGTGGTTATTCGGGACCTCCATGATTCTGATTTGGTTGTGGCTACTGGTAGTGTTGATACTACATCTCGTCTTTACAGATTTGATGGCTTTGCACATTCTGAGGGTACAGGTTCATCTCTTATAGCACATGCAGATTCAGTGAGTCAGCTTTGGCATGAGCGTTTGGGCCATGTCAATTATAGATATCTTCAGCAGATGAGTACATAGTCACTTGTTCTTGGTCTTCCACGGATTTCCTGCACTGACGGTGTTTGTCATGGTTGTGTGCTTGGCAAGCATCACAGGGATCCCTTTTCGAAAGGAAGTACCACTCATGCTTTGGCACCCTTGGAGTTGATTCATAGTGACCTCATGTCATTTCCCACTCCTTCTTTTTCAAGGGCCAAGTATGTACTCACATTCATTGATGACTTCTCCAGACGCACATGGTTGTACTTTCTTAAGTACAAGTCTGATGTCTTTGATTCCTTTCGTGTCTTCAAGACATTTGTAGAGAAGCAGTCTGGTCTCTCTATCCGGCGGATACATATAGATAATGGGGGGGAGTATGTGAATCAGGCTTTCAGAGATTTTTGCACTGAGCATGGTTTACAGCATCAGTTTTCTATTCCCTACACCCCTCAGCAGAATGGTATCGCTGAGCGAAAGAACAGAACTTTACGGGAGATGGCTAATTGTATGATTCAGTCCAGGTCCATGGATTCGTCTTTTTGGGCTGAGGCAGTCAATTGTGCCAACTATATTCAGAATCAGATGCCTCACAAGGGGATTCGACATATGAGTCCTGAGGAGGCTTGGTCTCATGACAAGCCTGATATTTCATCATTTCGAGTATTTGGTAGTGAGGCATGGGCTTTTATTCCTGATGCTCAGAGGAGAGCTATGGAGCGAAAGAGTCGACCCCTCATATTTGTCGGCTACTGTGAGGATGTTAAGGCGTACAGGTTATTTGATCCTAATTCCAGAGAGGTCTTGTTTCGATGGGATGTTCAGTTTGATGAGCACCTTCCTCCAGTTGATACCCTATCTCCAGTGTCCACTTCACTACCTACTCCACCCATTACAGCTCTTCAGGATTATTTTGAGGATTCTGATGAGGATATTGATGATCCCCCATCTCCACCTCCACTTGCTCCACCTCAGAGGCCCAAATGGGCTCACTTTACTATTGAGGCAGCAGGATCTATGGCCGGTGATCCTTCAAACACTCGTCGCACTCGTTCTCATACTACGGGTTCTAGTCTTTTGACTCATGCTCTTTCAGAGGATCCTCAGAGATTTTCAGAGGCGACAGGTCACCCTGAGTGGGATAGTGCCATGGAGGAAGAGTATTCTTCTTTGATGAGGAATAATACATGGGATCTCTGTCCTCTTCCTAAGGGCAGAAAGATGGTTCGGTGCCGATGGTTGTATCGCACCAAGTATGCTGCTGATGGTTCTATTGATAAGTACAAAGCACGTCTTGTTGTGAAGGGTTTCTCACAGGTTGAGGGTATTGATTACTCTGAGACATTTTCCCCTGTCGCCAAGATGAATTCTATTCGCTTTGTATTATCACTTGCAGCTTCTAGAGGATGGCTCATTTTTCAGATGGATGTGAAGTGTGCCTTCTTACATGGTGACCTACAGGAGGAGATCTATATGGAGCAGCCTCAGGGATTTGTTCATGATTCTTCTTTGGTTTGCAGACTTTAGCGTTCATTATATGGTCTCAACCAAGCCCCTCGGGCTTGGTATGAGAAGATGGACTCTTTTTTGCTCTCCACTGGTTTCACTCGTTGTCATTCTGATCACACGATCTATATTCAGCATCTTGAGGGTGAGATCTTGATTCTTGTGCTATATGTTGATCATCTTCTCATCACAAGTAGCTCATCCTCTATGATTCAGAATTCTCAGCTAGCCTTGATGGAGCAGTTTAAGATGATAGATCTTGGCCTTCTACACTATTTCCTTGGTCTTCAGGTGATTCAGTCTTCAGAGGGGATCTCCATTTACCAGCAGAAGTATTCTTTTGATATGCTTTAGCGCTTTGGCATGCTTGATTGCAAGCCTGCCCCCACACCTTTTCAGTCAAGGGTTGTTTTGACTACTACTTGCCCCACTCCTTTAGTAGATGCTACACTTTATAGGCAGTTGGTTGGTAGTTTGTTGTACCTGACTCACACTCATCCTGATCTTTCCTTTGCGGTTGGTCTTGTCTCTCGATTCTCACATGATCCTCATGAGAGTCATTGGCAAGCTGCCAAGCGTATTTTGAGGTACATTCAGGGCACCACTTCATATGGCATTCACTACACATTAGGGGATCCTCACATTGTTGGCTACACTGACTCAGATTGGGCTGGTGATGTCAATGATCGGAAGTCTACTTCTGGCTTTGTTTTTTGTCTTGGCTCTGGTCCTATCACATGGTCGTGCAAGAAGCAGACTGCTCATGCATTATCATCTACAGAGGCTAAGTACTGAGCTGCAGTGCTCACTAGTCAAGAGATTTTATGGCTTCGTCAGTTGATGACTGAGTTTGGTTTTCCTCCTGATAGTCCCACTATTCTTTGGTGTGACAATCAGAGTGCTATACACATTTCGCGCAACCCGGTGGAGCATCAGCGGATGAAGCACATTGAGCTTCATATGCATTTCATCAGACAGTTGATTCAGGATGGTTCTCTCATCTTGGAGTATGTTCCCACTGCCGAGCAGGTTGCAGACATCTTCACGAAACCTTTTGCATCTCCGCGCTATCTTCAGTTGCGCTCTATGCTTGGGGTGAAGGAAGTTGTCCTTGGGGGGTCTTTATGAGGCCTTCCTTCCTTCATGTTTCTTTCAGCATGTTGTTCTATCTCTTTTTGGAGAGGAGTTTTTCCCACTGGGTTTTCTCCTTTTCTCCGTTTCATAGAGATTTCATTGTACTTGGGTACCTGATCTGGCCTTGTTGCCGGGACCCATTGCTTTTGCTTTCAGTAGCTTCTTCTAGGTTTTAGCTTCTCCCTATGTCTATCTTAAGGGGGGGTGTTAGAGTAATTGGACATTTACTTTATTAATTAAACAATATTTGTTTAATTACGTAAAGTTTCCTTTTAACTCTTTTTCACTTAAGCTAACATTAGGTACATAATAATTAATTACTTTATTAATTATTATTGTGCAAGCCTAGGGTTTTCCTTTTTAGGGTTTTCATCTATATGTAGTTGAAAACTATCTTTTGTATCATTATTCATTTTACATTTTCAGGTGAATACATTGCTCCACATTCTTGAGCATTTCCTTTTTGTTTCTCTTTGCTTCTCCTTGTAACAGGTTATTTGCTTGCAAAGATCTTTTGGGCTTCTGTGGTGTTGTATCTTCTCAACTCCAACAGTTGTTTTGTGGGGTCAACCGTTTGTTAATTTCCTTGGGTAGTGCATGAAGTTATGTCAATGTTATTACCCAGTTTCCACGAACGGGGATGTTTCGTGCCTCCTTTGGATTAGGAGTGGATTATGTGATTTGTGACTCCTTGTAAGGAGTGACCTTGATATGTTTGCTACCTCCACTGTTTGGAGAGGGTTTTTACTTATGCTTCCTCCTTGAGTTGGAGTGGTTGTAATGTCTATTTTGTTTCGCACTTGGGTTCCTTTGGTAATTGGTTCAATTGTGTGTTGTCAAGTAGAAGAGTGGCTTCCGTTAGGGGCCAGAGTCGTAAGAGGTAAACTGGGTAACCTTCGAAGGTAGTTTAATCAAGTGATAACTAAAGCAATGTAATCCGTGTTAGTAATGTAATGGTGTACTTGTGGTTGTATGGTTCATGTGTTTGGTTGTAACAGTATGAGTCAGTCTGTGTTAGCCTATGTCTAGAGGTAGATGGTCTGGTATAGGATTCCTTGTTACTATCTCCTAGCACGAGGAGTGGGCCTTCGGGTACCACTTGGTTGGGTGGCGTGCACCTTACTCCGTTGGGTTTTCCTCTTGTTCGTGTTGACAAGATTTCCAGTTGGAGAGCTCGTGGGTTCCAGTTACTTTTTATGCTTTATTCATTTGGTTTTCTCTTGTAATTTACTACCCCTCATTTGTTGTCGAGGTGGAGAGTTGTCAATTGCAATCATGCTTATTAGATTTACCTCATTCGAGGAATGAGAGATGTAATCTAATTGTTTAATTATTTTTATATATTGTCCATGGCATCTTTTACTTTTATGCTGTAATTTATCTTGTATGGAATGTATGCATGCTTAATATCTTAAGTAGGTAAATGTTGTGGTTTCAATTCATTAATGTTGTTTGTGGGTTATTAAGTAATCTTAGTCTTGTACCCTTAGAGGTTGTTGCAATGGGTAGTGATCTTGCATATTAATTATACTTAATTAAAAAAAAAATAGTCTGTTTGAGTAGTTAATTGCAACTTCCTCTAGGGTTGTGTGGTGGAGTGCTACATGTACACTCTCACTATCTCATAATTAGGAGGTTACAAGCATTCCACCAAATTTATTTACCAAGATTTTAATTTTTTTCATGATTTTTTAATACTAAAAAATTTAATGAAGTTTAAAATTTCCATAGTGTACATACATGTCTACAAGGGTAGTTTCAAGCACAAAATCTAACTCCATTCCATTTCAAGCCTCTATACTTTGATTGATAGTAAGGAAGTAGGATAATTTTGAACCTTAGGGGATAATTTTAAACATGCCTAGAGACTCTATAATAGACTCTTTTGTGTTGGGATAGGTTCTTTCAACCTTTACAATCCTAACATTGGTTTGATTATTTATTTATTTATTTATTTATTTATCTTATGCTTTTTGGTCATCTAATGATGTCATTTTTGTGGGACTGGCATAGTGAAGTGTCATCCTACATGGAAAGTGAGTAAGATGATGTGCATCCTCAATTGGAGGAAAAAGGCATACCACTTTGTGGACCCCACAATGAAGCATAATTTGTGGAATGTGTCATGACATGTAAGAGATAATAACATATATAAGAGAGAAATAGAAAAATTAAATGACAAGTGGGATCCGGTTGTGTAGGCACCTATGCATGCAAGGGTGTTGCATCCATATAGGTAGTTTGCATGTTGAGAAAGTGGTTGGAATGCAAGGAATTAGACATGCAAAGGTGCAATTTAGAATTCATGTAGGAAATTAGACTTTTCCATGTGGCCTTTTATGGCACCCACTTCTAGAAGTTTCATATTTTGCATTGTAAATCTATAAATATGATAATTGTGTAATGATTTGTATGATGAAGTTATTTACAGGTATTATTAAGCTATTGGAGTTACTTCAGAAATCCTATTATTGAAGACTCCTATAATAGCTTGGTTGTGAAATTGTATTGTAACCATATTGTTTATAGATTAATACATTGGGTTATGCTTTTGGAGTGTGGATTTTTTTTCCAAAAGGGTTTTCCCCATGTAAAAAATGAGTTATGGTGTTATTGTTGATTTACATATTTATCTTTATGGTATGCATCTCTGCACTATAATTGTTTAAGGGTTTTGTTAAAAAGTTACACTATCTCCCCTTAGTAGATTGGTGTAGGAAGTTGTTTTCGCTTACCTTGCTTCCTTTCACTTTGAATCTTGCTTTTGTTCTTTGACTATATCATAAAAATTTCTACACCCACTATCACCTAGAGCATAAATATGTTAGAGAAGGTGTTAGGGTGAGTGGTGAGGACACAAACAACACCTAATTTTTTAAAATTTTAGTGTTGAAAATATAAAATTTTCATGTTTTATATCCCTCATTTGTTTATAAATTGGTATTTAAGGTGTTTAAACCATGAGGACACAATTCAAGTTCAGTTTCATGAAAGGACTTAATATATGAAAATGCCAATAATTGTAACAACAACAAAAACCATCGATGAATTAAAAACAAAGAAGGAAAGTCGTATTAACTTGTATATAACTCACCAATCATGTCACGTAGTCAAAGATTAAAGTATACTAGATAAGGGATCTCAATATTTATAACTAACATTATCAATATCTAAAACAAATAAAACAAGAAACATTTTGTCATATGTAAATAGAACATGTTCAAATACATTTATGTTAAGTGTAGTGGTAGGTAGGTAAGCACCAATAACCATGAAGAAAAATACAAACAATCATGAACAAAAATACAAGAGACCATGACTCAACAATTCAAATATCAACAATTCAAGTATCCTTCAAAACATCAATTTTAAGATTGTAACATTTTTAATCTAACATCCTTGCTCGAATTAATTCACCTTTGAAGGAAAACATTAATGAGAAATATATTTCAATAAATAACCCCTGGTCAAAATAGTTTCTATTAAAACACTTAGATTATAAATTCTAAGAAGCATATTGTTTGCATAAAGAAAAATTTCAAGAAAAATATCTGGAGGACACTAATGTTTCAAGGAAAAATGGATAGGAAAAATAGGTCATTATCTTAATAAGGTCATTAAAAACTACAAAGGTTTTCTTAAGCATAATTTCCTCCCAGTATATCCCTTGCATTGTCTATAGCTACGAAAATCAAATAAAATTTATGAGTGAGATATGACATTTTTTTGGTAGTATACAAAGATGCAAATTCCTTACAAAAACAATATTTGAGCCAACATGCCCTCTTGTTGAAGCCTTGGGATCCTTACTTAAATCCCATCACTGAAATTTTCACCTTGCTACCCATTTGGATTCACTTCTCTAATCTATCTTTTCTTTTTTTATGCAAATCTTATTATGCAAGCATTGGTAACTCTATGGGCCATTTCATCAAAGTGGATCATGTTACTACAATTTTCTCTCACACCACCTTCATTCATATTATGGTAGAGTTGGATTTATCCAAATTCATCCTAGAAAATATTATTTTGCAAGTGTTTGATCATGTTTTTGGAATTAGTCCTTGGATTACAAAGGCATCCCTTTATGTTTTAGCCAATGATTTGCCATGAGACATTTTCCATTTGATTTCTTACACCTTATGCTCTTGTGATCTTTCTCTTGGCGGAATAATACTCTTCATGAACATCTTATGATGGATGCATGGTTGAAGTTGATTTTGATTCAAAGGCTCTTGAGCCTCTTGCTATAGATGAGGTGGTGGTCCCTCCTTCACCTATGTGTCTTGAAGCTCCAATCTTTTCTTCTTTCCGTAGTAAGGTGAGTGGTTTTGGTGTGCCTCGACTTTTTGTTGTGACTTCCACTCGACAATTAGTTTCTTCGGGTTAGCTCCCTCTCCTCATGCATTGTTTCTAGTTGTGACTTCAAAGAGAGTTTCCTCTCCCCCTTCTCCTGAATCAGTGGTTTTTGATGATAAGGTTTCTTGGACTATGGTTCAAAGGTGGAAGAAAGGTCTTCCAGAACATGTATTTTTGTCTCACACACAGATTAAGGATGTACAACTTACTAGATCAGATTATGAAATTGTTAACTTTTTTATTTAATTTATTCTTTACAACTGTATATAGACTAATAATTATGTGTCAATAACTCTAAAAAAAATAAAACTCTTTCATATCATTGATAAAAATAATAATTTTAATATTATAAATAATTAAAATAGATACCTATCTCACCATACACAACTAAACCCCATATATATGTTTTCAAACTCATACTGACAAACAATTTAAATAGAAGGCAGTAACAACTGAATGCAAGAATCTATAAAAAGACAGCAGCAAACTACAGTGCGTAAGTGAATAAAAAGACAGCTATACGCTGCAGTCTGTAAATAAATAAAAAGTGAAAACAAAAGAATAACTGCAAACTACAGTTTATAGGTGAACAGAAAATAAAACAGAAGAAAAATTTAATAGGCAATAGAGATGACACAAATTTTAAATTGAAAATAATGTTCTTTTGACTATTGAGTTTTCTGTTGGTTCAATTGTAAATATTATTTCTGATGTTCAAAGCATTTATAATTTTTAGAGAATAAGTGTTTATGTTTTGTTTATGGAGTTTGACGGGTTTCTCCGTTCTTGTTGATTGTCTATTTTCAGTCTATCTCGATTTTCTTTATTCTCTAGAATTGATGTATTGGGATACGTCTTAAGACTAACAGACCTATTTTATAATCTGTTGTTGTTTTAATATATTTTGCGTCTACATGTTTTTAAAAATGAGAATTGATTAGTCCATAATTGGTGTGTTGGACTGTACTCACTTCAATGATCAATAGTAAATTTTAACTCATAAAAATAGGACAATTATTTACTAATTTTTTATTATTTTATCTGAGTGCTGAGTACTGACTGGAATTCTTGTGTCAGAAGTCTTTTTAAGACTAGCAGACATCTTTTATAATTAATTACCTACCGTTTTATATGTTTGTCTTTATGTTTCAAAAACATGGCAATCAATTAATTGATAGTTGGTGTGTACCACACACAGTTAATGGTCAATAGTAAAGACTGACATGTAAAATTACTATCAACTGTTTGACTATTAAAAAGCATGATATTGAAATAGAATGTAGCATGTAAGATACATGATAAATCAAAATATTAAATCTCAAATGCATTAAAACCCATCCCCATTTGGATAGAACCTTCAGAGTCTTCATTCTTTGTTCCAAGTGTTCAAAACAACATTGAGTTGTTTATCGAGAGTATTGTTGTTAATGATTGGTTATTAGTTATTTTGTCCTACACAGTCACCCTTGTGGTGCTCATTATTTTATCTGAGTGTTCATTTTCTATTTCTAATCTATTTGTATTTTATTGATTCTCTCAAAGTGATGTACCAAAAATATTTTTTAGACTAGCAGACCTACTTTATAACTAGTTATTGTTTTAATATATTTTATATTTATGTTAAAAAATAACTAACAATCAATTAGTTGATAGAAGGTGTGTTGGTAATGATAAATGGTAAATTTTAACTAATTACAAATATTTATTGTTTTTTAAATATTAGCACATATCTAATACTTCCCCTTATGTTCATCAATTAATATCATTGTCATATTTAAATAAAGGGGTAATGAAGATGTACCTAATGGTGATCATTAGACCCATATCAAATCAAAGATATTTAGAGAATTCACTACATTAGAGGAGCCTATGGATGTTGTAGTGGAACAATTTTTGGAACACAATCTTATTGATTTGCCTTCAATTCTATAGTTATCATCATATAAATGGACATTCTATAGATAGATGCATGAAACTCAAATGTCATTTTCAATATTTTATAAATAAAGAGATGATATAAGTTGAGGATAATCATATAGACAAGCATGATGAGGATCCTTCTATTGTCAGTCATCATATTGGTTTTGTTGATCATATCACCCCATACATTGAAGTTACACATGAGACAAAAGAGAAAGCACATAATATAACATCAATATTGATTCTATCCTAGCCTACATCACATTTGGCATCTCTAAATCACACTTACGTTCATGGGGATACACATCACGTTAGAATGGATAGTCTAATGGGGAGCATTGGTTTTGGTGACATTATTAGAGTATATTATAAACATACCCTATGAAGATGGATTCATTGGTTAGATATTATCACCTATCTCTCTTGTTACTTGCCACAATTTGTGGTTTTTCTTTCCTTTCTTGACTTTCTATTTATGTTATATTATCTTCACGTTCTTAATTAGCATGTGGATGACACAAAGATAGTTTTAGTGGTACATGTTGACACAAGTAACTTTAAACATGGTTTGTGTCGTTCATGTCATTTTTTCCTCGTGTGTCCTTATTTTTGAACTTTTGTGTATGCATGTATATTAGGATCCTTCTTGATTATTCTTTCATTTATCTCGTGTATCCTTACACCTTGTCCTATTATCTATATAATGTTTGTTGTAGATCCTTTATTTTGATTTCACTTTTTAATTCTTAGACTTTATTTTCTTGTTTATCTTTTCCTTTATCCTATAGTCCATAGAGAAAACACAAACATTCAAAGTGAATATGATGTCCTTCCATTTCACTTTTTAACTCTTAGACTTTCCTTTCTTGTTTATCTTTTCCTTCATCCTATAGTCTATGAAGAAAATACAAACATTCAAAACGATCTGACGTCCTTCCATTTCACTTTTTAACTCTTGAACTTTTCTTTCTTGTTAATCTTTTCCTATATCGTATAATCTATGAAAAAAACACAAACATTCAAAACGAATATGACGTCCTTCCAACCATTAATTTTGGGATAGTAATGTCTTGAATGCAGTACTTATTCTTACTCAAGCCAATGCACCACTGATAGCAATAACCGGCAATCAATTGATTGGCAATTGGAGTAGTGTTGTAGCCTGTGGGATGTGGGGCAATACTGGTACTGCTGTTAGTGACTGGTTATTAAGTATTCTGCTCTGCTAGGCCGACCTTGTGCTGTCCATTATTCTATCTGGGTGCCGTACCTAGCTTTCTTTTTTATGGTTTTTTGTCCTTAACTGTAACGTTCGTTGTAGCTGTTCTTGCTGTAACTACTCCTGCACTTGTTTCTTAATTATTTGTTTAGCTCAATCCATAAAAAAACCCATCCGCCATTCAAATGACTCATTAATTTCATTATTAAGAACTTATTGACTAAATTGTCCATATACAGAACTCTCCTTTATATTTAATATCAATCTGTGTGTAACAGTCTATCATGTGCCTGACAAATGGTGTCTTATACAAGTGTTGGAGACTGTTAGTACTTTTATTAGCAATAACAATCAAATAGCTTATGGTAACTACTGTAACTGCATATAATGTTTGGGGTGTTCTTAAATTTGATAAAAAATATGACACGTGGACACTCTATAGGGACCTCCCAACTCCTCTAATATAAGCTTTGGTGGGCACCTAATCTTATATTACATACCTATTATTTATCTCAATTTTAATCATTAAAAAAGCTATATTCTCAGCATACTATGTTATATTATTGTAATCATAAAAAAAATTGTCTTTTATGTGTTGGGTTTATTTATAATAATAAGTTTATAAGTTATATATTTTTGCTTGAGATTTGGTTCATGATATTTTCTCATTCTTTTATCTCTACAAATTGATTTTGAATTCAATCTCTAGATCTTTAATCATCACATTAGATCATGTTTATAATTGTGAACATGAACCTCAAACTGTTAAAAATCAAAATTCATATTTAAACCTTGATGAGCCTTCCACTACTTATTGTGGCCCAAGCTAGCACAAATTTATATTGATTTTTGTGACACATTATTGTACTTAGAGACATTGATTCATTCATTTAAAATTGTGCTAAAACTTAGGACCCACTAGGAGCGTTCAAATGATAGCATTGTGGAAAAATCATAGAGTAATGCCCTAATTGTATCATCTACCTAAGTATATTGCATGTTTTTTTATTATCATTGATCCTTGGTTCATTATCATTGAATTGATCCATCTAGGGATCTAACTAAGGAGAACATGCCCAGATCACTATTCAATTGATTCCACGAAGGTGTTTGTAAACACTATTAGTTCCTTATTGTGAATTAGACATTAGAATATCAACATGAATAGATTGTAGCAATCAATTTTTTGCAAATTTATTTTTGCTTCAAGTGCACATACCAATTCACTTATGCAAGCATGGATATGAACCACAACAGAGCATGATCAGTTTTCATATTCAAAGTTAATCATTTGATTAGGCATTAAAATTCTAACATAGGAATAAAGCTATTCCTAACATCTTTACAGTCATTTCTCCATCTCTACAATCCATATAAGTATTGTATTTAATTCATTTAATTTCAGCATCAATCTTAGCTCATTATATCTAGTTTGTATTATGTACCTAACGATATGATATAATAAATTATATATAAGTGGATGGATATGTTGACATGTGGCACACATTCCTTGAGTCAGATACTAAGTAATTGATTATATTAGGTAATTAGGAGGCCTACAAGGATTAATGGTTAGCCCCTGTATCATGTTATTAGCATGAGGTCTATATTATAAGAAGGTGATTATCATTATAAGGATAAGTGATGTGTATGATATTTTGTTTGGGATATCTTAGAGATATATCCATTGGCTTCTCCATAAGAAGTATTGTACAATGTCACCCTACCTCAAGATTTTATTCTATTTTTATATATTTATTGGCTATTAGGACATCTTGGCCTATGAACATCTCTTGTGGTGTGTAATCTATCTTCTACTTTCTCTTATTGCAATTATTATATGTGTGGATCTTATCAAGTGTCGTCAAAGCTACAATTTGGGTAAAGGTGAGGATGGAACCCTATTTTTTTAAGATTCTTCTATATCTTCGAAACTACTATAAATTTTAATACATTTTTCTACTAAGGTTTTAGGATTAGATAAGGAAACTATAATCTGAAATTCAACTTTCGAGTGAGTAATTGTAATTTTATGTTCTATTGGCAGATGTTGTCATTGATGTCAACATTGTTTGTTGGTTGTCATTGATTTCAACACTAAGGAGATTGTTGGCAGTTGTTGTCATTGATGTCAACATTGTTTGTTGGTTGTCATTGATGTCAGCACTTGAGAAATAAGTTGGTAGTCCTTGCTATTGGTTGTCATTGTTATATTTAGTTTGGGATAACATCAATGGTGAAGTTCATGGTTGGATGTCATGCCATATCAAAGAAGAAGTGATGAAGTTCATGGTTGGATGTCATGCCTTATCAAAAAAGAATTGTTGATGTTCATACAATGCATTATTATTGTCAGCAGAGTTGATTTCATAATGATATATTAAGATAAGGATTAGAATCATGACTAATAGTGGAGAGATGTTGTTGAAGGTCTACAATATGTCTAATGCTCTCTCTTGATGTTCTTGATGAAGTGTGTTGTTGAAAGGAAGTTTTGGCCTCTGCAAGTTTCTTAAGTGTTTTTGGTTCAGGAAGTTGCATTGAAGTCTATTCAAGAGAATATTGTGTATTCCTTTGTTGTTGATGCTTTGGTCTTGCGATTTGGTATTCAATGTCAATGTTTTGTGGATGTTGCACTCCTAGCTTTTCAGGTTACCTATGTTTCTGAGAAGATCTGTATTAATTTTTTAAGGTTTGTGGTGTTGTTGGTTGTCCAAACTGATTTGAGAAATGCTCCACATTTCTTTGCATTGGTGTCTTTGCTCCTACAACTTGGTGAATGTTCTCTCAACGTGTGTGCAATATCTTAGTTCCAATCTCATGTGTTGAAGTGGTCTGCAAGCTGATATGTTAATGTTATATCTCATGATTATGCATTATGTGCTTCCTAGATTAAGTATTTTGTATATATTTGATCTACGGTGGTTGTTGATGGCATGACAATATGAAAGAAATGTATGAAAGTGTTGCTGGATGTTCAAGGAACATCTCCATGTGATTTTTAGGTTGCTAATTGGATGCTTTGGTGTCACAATGCATCTTGAGTTACCTTTCTTAGTATTTTGTGGATATTTGGCTGACAAGGCTTGTTCCTTTGCTTGGATCATGTTCTTAGGGGGTTGCACCAGCAATGGAAGATGTGTAATGATAGATTTGGGTCCTGACCTATCTTTTTTGGGACCGCATCAAGTAAATACAATTAGAAGTATGTTTTTGAGCCGACTAGTTATGTACTTCAATGTTTCATTCACACGTTTCCTTGATGTTGACGTAGGTTGATGTGCACCAGTGTGTAAATTATTTGGATCACTTTGGAAGAAGTGCTAATATGTTTTTGGTCCTCTCTATCTTCGATATGGGACCACATTATGATTTTAGTGGCCGACCAATTGAATTCATTGTGTATTCTCTTCTTGGCCAACCTAATTGAAGAAATGAAGTGTTGTGGTAGATATAAATGCAAGATCATTTTGGATGCAGCATAGAATGGAGAAGTGTACAATTGAAAATAAGTGTGTGTAAAAATTATATTGAATATCCAGCAGAGATAGTGTTAAATATTGTGAAAGGAAAAAACAATTATTTTGTGACGCCTCAGTCAGCATAGTGTTGTGTTGGCAAATCATTGTAATTATCTCTAAATCATATTGTATCCTGCTCTGAGATAGTGAATCTCATCATGTCTTTGTATCTTTCTCTTGAAGTTATGTTGTCTTCAGTTCAACAAGTCCTTTGTATCTTACTTTAAGGTAGTGATCCTTCCTGCAAGTCTTTTTAGCAGTGAGCCTATATTGTGAGTTAACTCTCACCATAGTTTTTCCCTCATTTGATTTTCCACATAAATCTAGTGTTCTTCTTGTGCATGTGTGTGTTCTCAGTTTCCTTTACGTTGTTGTAGTTCTAATTATTGCTATATCTTTTGGTAAAGTTTTTGAAGTTGTTAAAGATTCAAATTACTATAATCTTCTCTATCACTTCTTTGCTTGAAGTTCTTTCTTTATCTGCTAAAGGATTTTGATTTGTGTTGAAAGTTTAAAGTTTCAGAAAGGGGTTAAGTTTTTGTGTAGACTAATTCACCACCCCCCCCCCCACCTCAATCTCCAAAAGTGTTCAACATGTTTTTCATAAATTCACTCTCTAAGCCATAAATCGGACAATTTTTTTGACATTTTTACATTTTTGGAAAGATTGTGAAAATTTATTATGGCTATGTTGTATATATTTTTACTTTTGATCCTAACAAAATTATAAAATGGTTAGGTCATTTTTTGGTCAACTAGATTTGGTAGTAAGGTGGTTTATTGAAGAATGTCTCTTAAGACCCTAGTTTCGATGTGCCCTATTGATTTTAATGGAACCAGAGATACATTAGAATGGTGGCATAAAAATAACAGTTTATGGTAAAAGTATATCATGGGACATAAATTTTGTGATAGGTTTAATAGGTGAAGCTAAACAATTGTATGCACTATTGTGTAAGGATATTTCTTCTTTGGATGATTTAGAACAAGATTTCTTAGATAGATGGGCACTAAAAGGAAAATAGAAGTAGACGATGAAGAATGATAAAGAGACAAATAATAAAAACAAGAACATGAAAATAAGGAACAAGAAGAGGAAGAGAAAGAAGAGGAAGACCAAGAAACTTAGAAAGAAGGAGAAAAAGAAAGAGATTAATAGAATATGAAGGACACATGTACATGCACTTTAGTTCCAAGGAAGAAAGATTCAATCATTTAATTTCATGGATTTTTTCAAAATTAAAATTTTATTATTTTATAAACCCTAGTAGCAAGTATAACTTCATCAACATGGAATTAACCAAAAGACTACAAGTATAATAAAAGCACATCAAGGATAGTCAAATAGAAAGTCAGGGAATTCATACTTTGAATATTTAAAATTATCCATGGATAAATGTGTTTTGCATTCAAACTTTTATGCTTTGGATATGGATGGTTTTATCATGTCCCATTTTTCTATATTCTATTTTGTGGTCCAAAATTCCCATTTCCTATCACTAGCATTTCCCCTTATCAAAATTTGTGTACAATTTCTTACCCTTCATTCCCAATGAACCTTCTTAAGATCTCCAAAAATTCTAAGTATAGAGGCATGACCAATTTTCTAAGTGAGTGTAAAATGTAAAAGTTATAGAGGTTCCCTTCTCCACATGAATTTCCTCTCAAATCTAATGTATCCTATACTTTCATCAATTTTCCAACTTCCCCATTCAATCATACCTCACAACCATCCCCCGCCTTCATTCCCTTCTCATGTAGATTTATCATACTTCTTCATCCCATCATACCTCTCTACTATAGGGACTCTATAATGTTTGATTAACTTGGTGCTATAGGTAGACACACAATTCAGAGGATGGATTCCTAACTAAATAGTTCACCAAACCTTTTTATAAGAGGCTACATTTAATTATCAACCGGGGCTTCATAATCTTTTTGACAGTGTTGGCAATATATGTGCATTCATGGATTCAAACGTGGCCTATATCAATGAGTTAGGTGATTTACACATGTACAAAAAAAATTTAAAAATGGAAAAATGAAATGAAAAGTTAACTAACAAAGCAAGGAAATAACATAAATTGTTACTTGTGATGCGATTTATCACTTGAGACTGTGACGACTAACTTCTAAGACTGAACTATAACTAATCACTCTGAGAATATGAAACAAAGCTACAAAATCTAATTTAATTACAAAATCACATTTATAAATCCACATGCATGTAAATTTAAACTATCTTAATCAATAATGCATGAACTAATTTAATAACAAAAAGAAAAATTGGATAGAAGTATCTAAAGTGGCCCTTGCTTGAGTTGTTTCTTCTATAATAGATATCAACAATACTTGATCAACAAGTCATGATACTAAATTAACTCCTTTATTGCATGATAACTCTGAACTCTAACAAGAATCTAATCAAGATTTCTCATTCAAAAATACATATTCATTATTCAACTGATAATAGGAAACTAACAATGATAAAAATAAAAATAAAAAAAGCTGCATAACTAGTAACCAGATTTGCTCCTCATAGAAGACCCCACTATATAGGGTCTACAAGGAGTTATTCTTCCTAAGAATGAAAACATAACCATAATTTTTTTGTCCACTCTCCCTCTAGAATAGGGGGAGGACTTATTCTTGTAACAAAAAACCACAATTGTAAAGTATAAGAAGACAAACTAACTTAGAACTCTTCTCTAGCAATTAACCATAATGACATAGATGTGTTTCATAGGAACGGTCACGTCACAAGTTACTCCTACTCATAACAAACTCCTTCTTTCAATCATCTTATTTGGTGTGCTTGTAGTGACTCATAGTTGACCATTCAATGGTCACCTTTGTTCTTCTTTGGAGTTTTCATGCTTTAATCATTTTGGCCACTCCCCTACAACTGCTTGTGGTCCTTATGCTTTAGGTTACAATTCTTCTAGCTGCTAGAGGTTAGTTTCGTTCTAAAGCACACGCATCATTAATAACCATAAATTAAGCATAAAATCATACTAAATTTCATGAACATTCATACATTCACTCATACAAATCTCATCATATCATATTTGCATTACAACATACTGAAGTATGGTTCAAGGTGCATAAAAGGTATAAAATATGTATAAGTCTTAGGATTGTCTGTTAACTTTGGTAGATTGAAATGATTTAAGACATAAACTTAATAAAGAAAATTAGCCATAAATTGAACCCATCACTCCCCCTAAATAATTTGTTTCTTGTCCTCAAGCAACTTTAAGGTTGAAGGTTATACTATAGAGCTATCCCCCTAAAATAATCCACAATGTCAACTCCCTTGACCTACTTCAAGAAATAGCCTTTCCTGGTCTGAGAGCTTTGTCAATATTTTGTTCTTTGTTGCTTCTTCTTCTCCTCGTTTCTTCCCTATCTGATTTGGTACTAGAAACAAAAGAATAGGAGGATAGAAGATAGGTGGAAACTATGAAACTCCATTGTTAAGTGCAATGTCTATGTACTTGTGAGACCTGTGAATCATAGCTACAAATTTATAAAGAGAGTGTGGCTCCTTTCTTTGCAATTCGAGTGAAAGTTCTTCCCATATCTTCTAAAAAAATGTAAAGGATTCATTAATAGTCCTTGTGGCTAATCCCTTCATCCTTGCATAATCATGTTTTTTGATATCCACTATTTTCTTTCCAGCACCTCTATAATTCAAGAGATCTAACCATTGGTCTATGACTGTATTAGGATCCATTGATTCTTTCCTGAGTTGTAAGGTAATAGATTTTTCTTTTTCATGGTATTCTTGTATAATTGTGCCCCTTTGATGCTCATTTTTAACATAAGAGGCCAATTCTCGTATTTAGAGATCACCTACAAACATCAATGGATTCCAAGTAGTGTCATCTGAAAGAACATAATTATGTAGATAGAACTCACATTGTTGATCTTGCATGGCTAATGTGGAATTGAAGAAAGTATCTAAAAATAATAATTTCTTATTCATTGCTAAAGGAAGATCACTAATCAATTGGCTAAGCTAAAAACACAAAAAAAAAATCTTGCAAGAATAAAGCATAAACTCTAGCAAGTGGCCTGCACATTAGTAATTGTGTTGGCTTGTCTACTATTTCTCCAATCTTTACATTCAATCATTTTACTTCTACTTCTTGCTTTTCCAGTGCCCTAGTGTGGTTGAATATCAATTTAGCTCTCTGCCCTACCCATTCTTTCTTTTCCTGGGATAATTCTTGTGTTATCTTCCATAATTCAACTCCTAGGGACACTACAGTCGGTTCAGTGGGGGTTTTAATCTGAGGAATTGGGCCTTGGGATATTGGTTCTTTCCCTTTTGCTTCTACCATAGAAATTTGTGCTAGTATCTCCAATTTTGACCCATGCTCAAACATGTGAAGCCTCTCCTCCAATTCTCTAATCCTAGTGTCCCACTCACAACCTTTTTGTTGGTATGTCTTTAACAATTCTTCCAACTGCTTTATTCTCTACATTGCTTCTTACAATTCATTATTAGCATTTCTTTCTTCAATAAAAATTTCCTCGTCGTTCTCCAAAAAATTCTCATTTCCCATTTCACTTGTGTATTCACAATCCTCTAAAATAGGGCTTTTTGGAGATTTCCTCATTTTCTTGGCTACAAAATATCTTATGAATCTAATTCAAAAGTGCTAGAGAAATATGATGGCTACACAATGGGTTTTTTTACTTTATCACCACAAGCATCCCCCTCAGAGTCTTTATCTATTTCTACCGTTACAAAACCCTCTTCCTAATTTTTCATTGATCCTCTCATGAACTCCTTCTTCCTTAGACAATAAGAACGCCTTTCAAATGGATTGTGTAGGCTCCTTTTGCACTCTTGCGAGTGTAGAAGAAGAAGCTCCACTTTTTCTTTCCTTTTCTTTTGGTGGCCTCTTCTACCCCTTTACAAGTGTAGAGGTAGAGGTTCCACTCCTCTTGTTACCTCTTGGTGGCCTCTTAGAAACAAGGCTTTCCTAATTGTTTTATGTTGCAAGTTGCTCATCAGAGGCTGCAACTTGGGTTTCTTGAAAACCCTATTCTTTTGGTTCCTTCATGTTGCAGGAAGGTGTTGCACTAGGGGAACCATAGGGAATTTCTTCCTCTAGAGTAGCCACAACAGGTTCTTCCATTCTTTTTTCTTTGCCTTTGTTTTCTTCATTAGGAAATTCAAGGATACTATTGATATTGCTACAATTAAGAAAGTCTTCCCAAGAAAAATTTGGGAACTGAACTCGAAGGATCCTCTTTACCAATAATGTAACTAAGAAAAAATAAGACAATTCCAAGTTGTTTCTTTTCCTTTTATATTTAGAGGACATTCTTTTAAATAGATTATACAAAAATTTGGGAACATTTACATGTCTACCATGGTGTAGATGACAATAATTTAAAATGGACTATGTATAGCAATGACTACCACCCATCACATGTCAAGTATTTAACTATGTAAGAATCTACTTTAGCCCAAATCCAAGGCAAAGACAATCATTTAGTACCTTGTCAAGAAGAATCTAGATTTTCTTTTGACAAGGAGAATTCATTTCTTGCTATAATGTCATCTACTTTAACTGGAAACTCCTCTCCCACTCTTGGAAAGCTGGATACTTCAGCTATAAATGCCTTTGATGTGCATCTCTCTTCAAATCCCTAAAAATTTCCTCATCATTTTGAAATGTACAAGAAAATTATTGGGTCATTACCTCATTTAATTATGTAAGCTTCAAGAAATAATCCATCTATCCAGTGCATTGGAAGACAATTAAACATTACCTATCTTTTAGTAGTAGGTTATGTGTTGTTGGTTCCATTCGTATGATATCACCCCATTAATGCTTTAGTAATTTACAGTCACTTCTCAATTATGCTTGTTTCACAATTCTTGCTATGCTATGTTCTTGTTCCGCCACCCAATTATACCACTTCTATTGTGCATGTATGTTGTATTACTCAAATGCACCTCTCAATTCAACTGCTTAGAACTCTTTTCTCTCCTATAAACTCTATCTTTTGAAAATAGAGGAAACTAAAATGACAAATATTTGTAGAGATTTGAAAATCAAGAAAACTAAGGAATAATCATGAATACCCCTCCCCCAACTAAACTTACTAAGTGTCCTCACTTAGTGGGAATGGTTTAGGCAGAGGCAAAAATTAGAAGTAGTGGATAAACAAAACATCATGTGTTACATGCATGAATGAACTATAAACACACACAAAATCAATAATCTTCTATGTTAATTATGATAAATTAATGCATAGTGTACCTGTAGAAATGGCTTGAAGTAAAATTCAACTTGTGTGAAGTAACTAAACGGTGCCTACAGCTTGATTTAAAGTGATATGCTTTGATTGCGATGAATTTTGTGCAGTAATATTTCAAAATTAATGATAGCACATGTGTGCCACGTGGAAAATGATGGATGAAAAAGGTTGTGGAAAGGATGGAATGGGTGAGGTAATTAATTGCATGGTACGATGGAATTGAAAAAGGTGGTAGGATGGCTATAGATGTAATAGGTTGCATGTAATGAAGTGGAATATGTATGGATGCATTTATGAAATGATATGCTATGAATTGATGGAAATGTAATTAATGTTGTTTTTGAAATGATAAACAGACAAGTGTTACAGGCTTATGTAGTAATAGGTCCCTTTTGTATTTTTATCACCTAGCAATGTGACATTGTAGGTCCTATTACTTCTGCGACTACTTCATAAAATGAAGACTACCGAATGTCACCTATGCAGTTTGTGCATATAATTTTTTTTGTAGAATTATACCTATGAAATCTCAGTAGGTGAGCTATGTTGCTCATCTACTAATGCTTTGGAAGAACTACTTATTGTTGTCAATTCCTTTTGTATTTGTGTCTTGAATTGATGTTGTAGTGTTAAAATAAATTCATCCTTTTGCAATGGCCATTTGTAAAGCCTCAACCTGTAGCCATTAATTGGTAATAAAAATTGTACATCATCAATTGTTTGTATCTGAACTGCTCCATTTGAAAAAAAAAATTAATCTCCTATGGCCCAAGCCATCTAGTCTATAATTTTCCTTTTTAATATTTGTACCATGAATCACATAGTAAACCCCAATCACCTGTACTGAATTCTTTGGTTTTAATAAACTGGTCATGCCAATGTGCCCTTTATTTCTAGATAACTTCAATATGGTGTATGGCTTCCATTCTGATTTCATCTAATGCATTGGGGTTGTGTAACCTCTCCTTCTATATTGTTGATAATTCCATGCCCAATTTGATTTTTATCATCAATCTTGTATTCAAATTCTATTGGAAGTACTACCTTTTTACCATATACCACCTCATATGGTGTTAAACCTATTGTTATCTTCCAGGTTTTCATGTAAGCCCAAACTACTTTAGGTAACTTGGTTGCCTAATCCTTCCTATGGAGTTGCACTATCTTTATGAGGATGTTTTTAATTTCTCTATTTGTGACCTCCACTTGACCATTTTCTTAAGTTTGGTAGGGTGTGGACTTTTTATGTCTGATCTCATATTCTTGCACTAGTTTTGTGATCAGATTTGATGTAAATTGTGGTCCCTGGTCTATGACAATTTCTCTAGGAACACCATATCTTGTGAATATATCTTCATAGAGAAAATTTTCCACATTCCCATCTCTTATAAACTACAAAGCTTTAACATCCACCCATTTGGTAAGGTAATATGTATTAAATAGTATGAATTCTTTATTGTTTGATGTTGGGGAGATGAGACCAATGAAGTCTAGTCCCCATTTATCAAATGGTGCTACTAATAGTTGTGGTTGTAATGGAATCTCATCTATCTTTGTTGTCCTTCCCATTCTCTGACATCTATCACAACTCCTGGTGTAATTGACTGCAACCTTATGAAGTGTTGACCAATAATAGCCAATATTTAAAATTTTAAGAGTTGTCCTCTTTGTTGCAAAGTGTCCCCCACAGGGTTCATCATGGCATGCTCTAAGGATATCATACACTTCATCTTCTTTGATGCATCTCTACATTATGTTGTTAGGGCCTGAGTAGAATAAATACCCTAATATCCATGAGTAAGGAAAAAATCTTTGAACTAATTGCCTCTTCTCCCTTGGTGAGAGATAGTTGGCTATGTCTACATACCAAGGTTTATTCAAAGAGAATAAAATAGGTGTTCATCTAGAAATGAATCATCTACATCTTCTTCTAGTTTGGTTGGCAGTATAGAGAGGAAATAAAGTACTACATTGGCTTTCCCTAGCTTGTCCATAATAGTTATGTAAAATTCCTAAAGTAGTATTAACCACCTCTCAAGCCTACCACCCACTATTGGTTTGTTCATTTGATACCTTATTATTGTATGGTAAGTATGTATGAATATAGAATACCCTATAATGTAGTGTTCGAACTTGTTGATTGCATGAACCACTACTAAGATTTATTTCTCAATCACTATATAGTTAAGTTTTTCCCCTTGAAGATTTTTACTGATATAATAAATGGCATACTCAAGATTTCCATCCTTTTGTCCTAACACAACTCCTATTACAAATTTGAAGCATATATATGGATATGAAAGGGTAAGTTCCACTTCAGGCCTCTCAAAATAGGGTTCTTGTTTAATGTTGCCTTGAGAGCTTCAAAGGAATGTTGACAAGAATTTTTCCATTCAAACTCTACACCCTTGGACAATAAGATAAATAGTGGTGTTGCAATGTTGTTGAAATATTGTATGAATCTTTTGTAATAGCAAGCATGTCCAAGGAAACTTCTTACATCTTTTTGTCTCTGAGGTATAGGTAATGTTGATATTATCTCAATTTTGTTAGGATCTACTTGTATTCCTTTATCGAACATAAAATTTCCCAAAGCTACTCCCTTAGTCATCATCATGAATCATCTTGCATGACTCGAGGATAGGTTATTATCTTGACATCTTTGTAGTAATTTTTGCAGATTGGAAAGTGCTTCTTCATAGGTATTCTTATATGTTGTGAAATCATCCATGTAAACTTCCATGGAATCATTAGCAGAGTTTGAGAATATGCTCAAGATTTCCCTTTGAAAGGTGGCAGGTGTATTACATAGCCCAAATGGAAAGACAAAGTAAGCATGTGTACTCCAAAGTCATGTGAAGGTAGTCTTGTCTTCATATTTTGGGGCTATCTTAATCTGATTGTATCCGCTAAAGCCATCTAAAAAAGAGAAGTTTTTCTTGCCTACTAGTGAATCTAGTACTTGGTCAATGAAAGGAAGGGGAAAGTGGTCTTTCTTTGTTTTTGCATTCAACTCACTATAATCAACACACTCTCTCCATTCCCTCCTTTCTTAGGTGAAATCACTAGTGGAGACACCCATTGACTGTCAAAGATTGGATAGATGAATCTTGCATCCAACAACTTTTGCAATTCAGCTTTGACTATGTCATGAACTGCAAGTCATTCTTAATTATTTGTGGTTGTCTAACTAGTTTATAGCCTTCATTGATGTAAATATAATACGTGCACAAATTTGGATCTATACCCTTCATGTCATGGTAATCCCATGCAAATATTGTTGCTTGTGCTTGCAGCACATTCAATAGTGAAGTTTGTTGTGCAATAGTCAATTGGTTGTTTACACTTAATGTCTTATTTGACATAATTTGTAAAGTCAAGGATGATGTTTGAACAGATGAAATGTCAAGACTTGATATATTTGGGATATAGTGATGTGGCAATAAAGTGTGAAAATTTTGAGAAACAGACTCAGATGTATTGGCAGGAAATATGTTAAGTAGGGGTCCTACAAACATCTTAGGCAACCATGTTGTTGTGGATCCCTAGCATAATTATTATGCATGTATTCACAATTAGTTCATCTCCATCTTGGTTTTCTAACAAGGGACTACGTTCAATAGTCATCAAATATTGTAAGGAGTATTAGTCTTCCTCATCTAGGGCAAGCCATGTAAGTTTCTTTGAATATGCATTTCATTGATGCATAGTGGATCAACCAAATAGGATAGATGACATAGCTTCTCTCAAATATGCCCACTTGGGCATCAATTCACCAAACTCACAACAGGGTAACCTTGCCACTTGACATGGGATTTTGGTCAACCAGATTGAGACAGAGGTCTAGACTAGTTTTGTTACCCCAGAACATGTTTCACCTAACCATTCCAAGACATAAAACCCTAATTTTTACTTAGGAAACTCCATTCTCCCATCGCTCTAACCTTTAGGCCTCTTTACCCTTCTAGCCCTTATAGCTTGCCTAGTAGGACAGTCAAGATAAAACCCACACACAAGCCTATACCAGGACCAAACCACTGATTTTATACTCTTATTGCATGTCCCTACAAAGCCTCAAAACCTCCCTTCTTGAAAATGGACATAAATAGGGTAATGCACTAAAACAATGTTGCTCCAAGAGGCCTAATTGGCTACCTACAACAGATTTTTTGATTACCTAGGCTCTCCCCTTCACCCCAAAGCCTTGACATAGATTCTTATAGGCTAGTTACACCCATACCTATCATCCCTAAGTGCATTCACAATCAATATCACCCTAAAGCAAGAAAAACCCAATTTTTGCTTCACAAACTAAGCCTGTCACATTAGGATGTCAGGCCTAGAACAATGTACATCTTCCACCACACATAATTTCATTCTCCTAAACCTTTAAAATGTGAAAATATACACAAATACCTTCCATATCACCAATATTTAGCACTGTTACAATGTGGAGATGGAAGAAAAGGTCATTCTTCACTCAAAACCCTAGTTTTGAGGGTTTCCTAACCACCCAACAAAGAAATACCAATATTTGCCTTGTCCCTCAATGAAATAACTCCACTCCAATTCCAAAAGGAATCCAATTCAATCCCTTTCAAACCATTACAACCTTGAAGTGTGAAAATCAATCTACAGACTGTACCAAGTACGGGATCAGCAATTTTTGCACAGAAAATTAGGAAAACAACAAATTCTTTATTGAAACTTCTTTCTATATTCATCAACAACCTTGCCTCAACCAAGAGAGTCATATTTAAGGTCTAAAAACCTCCCTCAAATTTCTACTAATTTCATTTTGAATTGGTAGGATGTTGGAAACCAACTGACTCACATTTAGACCTCTAATTGCCTAGTTAAGGCAATTTAACTCTACTCTAAGAACCTGACTACATAGAACACTTCAAAGGTGTTAAAAAATCCTTGAAACACAACAAATGACTAAGGTAACTCCCCTAAAATTCCTGGTTACATCATGGCACCATGATTCATTAGTTGGCCTAGATGCACCAAGGCTACATGGTGAGAAGGAGACCTCTTACAAACACCAAAATTCAACCCCAAGCTAAAAAAATTGTTACAAACATTTGAAAATGGTCCTTGGGACCTTATTACATTGAAAACAACCTGAAAAACAAAACAAGATTCATGCAAGCCTCATGGAGGCATTTGGACCCCAAGGTGCCCCTGCACCAGTCATTGAGTAGGTAGATAGAGCACTAGCTTCTTAGTCACATTCCTATTGTAAATTATCATGTTACCAGACTTGCAACCTATAAAGGCATTGGCAGTTGCCAAACAAGGTCTCCCTAATATGAGGGGATATCCTACAATATTAGCTTTAGGTTGCAACACCATAAAGTTTGTAAGGTACTCCAATGAGTCTAGTGTTATTACTAGGTATTCTATGACTCCCTCTAGCTTGACTGTAGACCTATATGTTAATTGTAGCATAGTAGGTGTAGTTCTAAGCTCTATTAGTTGTAATAATTTCACAATTTCTTTGATCATTACATTAATGGTTGCCCCAAGGTTAATTAAGGTGTTCTTTATGAGAGTACCATTAATTTTTACATCCACTAAAAGGCTCCCAAGGTTTAATACTTAGGGATAGTTATGTTTCCCAACATAATATTTGCAAGTTGTCCTAAGGCATGTACAATCTGAGGGTCCTTTCGTTTCCTGCCTGAATTTTTGAGGCACAACTCTTCCACTATTTTGGTATAAATAGGTACTTCCTTAATGCCCTGGATGAGGGGTATTTTTATATAAACATACTTGAGCTATCCTAATAGATCAGTTTTAGCCTGTGAATGTTGTTTTTGGATTGTTAGTCTCTCAAGGAATGGAGGTTATGGACTCATTGTTGGTGGATTGACCTGATTTGACTCAGGTTCCCTAGATTGTTTATCTATGAGCCCTATTGGGAGTTCCTCATCAGTTAATTTAGTAATATGGGGAGATGAAGGCCCGACTAACATCTTCCCTGATTTGAGGTGTACATCACTCACCTCAACCCCATAGGTGGGGTATTGTATAGTGTCATTAGCATAAGCCTATTAGATAGGCTTATTATTTGGGTTAGATGTAGGTTATGCTAGCAATTGAGGTGCCCTTAGTGGAATTGGTGCAACTATTAAAGGTTTTGGCATTATGGCTTACTTTTGTGGCTGATAATATTTGAAATTTTAATTTTGTCACTACTGACCTCTTTGCCATCGAGGTTGCCATTAATTTTGGTGGGGTGGCTATTGAGAATTATAATTAGTTCCTTGGAAATTTTTTGGTGGCTACATAATTTGATGTTGTTGATTCCAATTGAATTGAGACACTGACCATTATGGGTTTTGCACATTGACCCAAGATTGAGGGTTCCAATTAGGGAAATTTCCAAGAAATGACATGTTATAACTCAAAGGATTTTGGGGCATACCTTATCTTGGCTACCATGGTTTGCATTGAGCTATGTAGAACACTTGACCATCTTCACCTTCCAGTGCATGAAATTTTGATGTCCCTTGCTTATCTTCGTAAATATTGGCCACCTTCTTGCACTTGCAATTGGTTTTCTTTTGTCGACAGTGTGGGCAGTATTCTGTAAGGTTTCCTATACTTCTTCTTTCTTTTTCTTGATGTGGATGGTATCTAATTGTGTATCCAAGTGGCTAAATATCCTCTTTCATGTTTGATATAAGATTTCTTACCTCCACCCTTAAGACTCCAATGGTTTATTTGTTGATGGAAGATGTCTTGTCTCCTCTAACCTTCTTGGTGAAAGACCTTGAACAGTTTCTACATGCTTTGCAGATCTCCTCAAATTGAAACTGTAAGATGTCTCTTGCCCCAATGAGGTTAAGTGTATCCATACAGTCCTCATTTACTCCCCTTAAGAATACCAATTTTAGGGATTCATTAGAGAGCTTGTTTTGATGAGATTTCTTGAGGAAGAAATAAAACCTCTCTACATAGTCTTCTAAAGATTCATCTTACTTTTGTGACATCCTAAAGATGTCATCCCTCTTTCTATCTATTCCTCTACAATAATCTTGGTATTTCTCTAGGAATTTTGTCTTTCTTGTGTTCCAATTGGGAACAACATCTATTCCCAACCCCATGAACCATCTTAGAGTAGCATCTTTCAGTGTTGTTGGAAACAATTTGAGTCTATGAGCATCCTTTGTATAGTTATAACTTCAAAATAGCACATCAAACTCAAAAAGAAAGGTGTTTGGGTCCTCTGTAACCAACCCATAGAAGATAGGTAGTGTTGAAGTAGGTATATTCTTCAAAGCAGCAGCCCTCTCCTAATTGGCTATAGGGAACTCAAACATTACATGCTCTATTGGGTTTTTAACTGTTGCATCAACCATGATGTTGATGTGTATGTGGGAAGTATCCTCTATTTCTGGTGTATGTACTAGTATCAAGGATGATTCTTCTTCAAGAATACCCTTTTTTTGTTCACTATGTTCACTAGTAACTTTTATGCCTTGCATACATGCCCCAAATTTTACTTGGCAAAGTCGGGGAGCCCCTCTGTTTTCTTTTGTTTCGTCAATTTGTTTTGTCGGGATCGAGTTGCGCGATGGAATCGGCACCTGACACCTTTCGAGGTTTCAAGTTCTAGTTTTTCCCCGACTCTGATCTTCGTTTCCTTTGTGTTCCTTTTATTTGGTTCGGGTATCGGACTGGAACCAAAACAAGGAACCTTTCCAAGGTTTTTGTTCTTGGTTTCATCCTGATCTCACTTCCCCGATTTGCCTTCGGGTTTGTATTCCTTGTCTAGTCCCAATCCCCGTATTTTTGTCCATCATTTATTTTCGTCTTCGTCTTTCGTTCGTTTGTTTTCGTTTTCATTGTCTCGTTTTTCCATCTTTGTCCTCGCCTTGTCGTGTCATTTATCCATTTTTTAGTTGTCATTTGGTCTCCTCCATTTCTTCATCCTTCGTTTCTCGTCGTCATTGGTTTGATTTTTGCATCACTTGTTCTTTGAATAAATAAATCGTTTTATTTTAAAAAGTTTAATTGTAAAATATTCAAAAATACAAAAATATTTTTAAAATAGTAAAATTTAAAAAAAAAGGAATAAAATAAAAGTTTAAATAAATCTTTTAATATTTAAAGATTAAAAATTGAAAATACAAAATAAATAAATAAATCTTTTAACATTTAAAGATTTAAATATTAAAAGTTAAATAAACAAAATCTTTTGTTTTCAAAAGATTTTAGATAATAAAAATAATAAATAAATTTAAATTTAAAATAAGTTTTAGCAAAATAAATAAATAAATCTTTTAATTTAAAAGGATTTAAAATTTAAAAGATTTAAAATTAATTAATCTTTTAAAATTGAAAAAAAAACTTTGAAAAACATAAAAATTAAATAAATTCAAAAAGAATTAAAGTTAAAAACTTTAAATTAATAAATAAAAGTTCCTTCCATTTTCAGGACCGGAAGGAATTTTGAATGAAACCAATCAAAGTATCCATTTTGGGAAACATTCTGAACCCGACCTTGCATGACTACTCAAAGGGTTTAGAATAGAATGAAAACCTGAAAAGGGATAAATTCTGATTTCATTCCGCTCCCGCACAGTATCGGATGTCGAACCCGAGGAGAACCTTGAACCAGACACAAAATGAAAATTTCCACACCCGGATTTTGTTCCACTCCCGCACAGATTTCATTCTGCTCCCGCACTGAAATGGATCCAACCCCGCTTGCTATCAGCTCCCGCTCTGATCCCGCCAGTGATGTGTGGAAGTATAGACAAAGCAAATAAACTATTTTACAATATGCCTCAAATGAGATATCGTTTCATGGCGTGAATGGTGGTGGGAATTGTTTGATTGAGAGCCCAAGGAAATGCAGAAAACAACTATGTTGAAATGGTCGTAGGAACTTTCAACTATATGTGAATTGGCAGGTGTAAAACCAAATTCCTCAACCCTTGCTAGCATCTTCCCTGCGCCCCACCGGAATGGAAGTCTTATGGAATATGATATTTGAAGGATATGAACGCTGCAAAAATGGATTTGTTAAAAAGGCTTTGACAATACCCAAGCGAGTATGCATGTGTAGTGTAGAAACGAAGGTAGCACGTAAAATGTTCGACAAAATGCCTCCAAAAGATGGGGTATCATGCTATGGTTTCAGAAAACGTATGTTAAATGTTGTAGCTGCAACTGCCTTGGTAAACATGCATTCAAAATGTGGAAGCAGATACAATGGCACGCTAACTGTTTGATTAAATACCTGCAGCCTTTATGAGTGTCATCGCTGACTGCCTTAACAGAAATGAAGTCTCATGAAATGTGATTATGACAGATCTGCACAATACGCATTTATTGAAAACTCTAGAAACTCCAATGTAAACTCCCGAGCAAACACATGCAAAATGTGAAATCACAGACAAGGCCTTTGAACTGTTCGACAGAATGCTCCAAAGGATATGAGAATGCAAAGTAGAAAGCGCAGATTTGAGGCAGAATGAACGGTTTGATAGAATGCCTTAGAGAACGTGTGCTCTCACGACTTGTCATAATTATTGGAGATGCTCAAAATGTTCTGTTGAAAATACTTTAAAAACTTTCGAATGCAGTCGGCCAATGTAGGGTCAAAGTTCATTAAATCCTTTCACCAGTTAGTCTACCCATGCCAACATGAAATTCTGCCAGTAAAAAATTGCAGAGGTGGATTGTCTACACTGATCAGTAAATTTGCTTGGATGAAGAGAACAATGGTTAATTTTGATACTGGAATAAAGTTTTGGAAGACGGAGTCTCTATTTTGTGTAATGAGATTGGTGTGTTGAAAGAAGAAAAGTAACCTATTTTGATTATAAACATAGAATCAGAGAATGGATATTGATTTGATGCATACAATGAAGTGTGAGGCGACAAATTGACCTAATCTATGGATTGCAAGCATTGTTATGATTATGGATTAGGGAATAAGAATTCAGATGATTCCGAATCTACCTGTTATTGGACGTGGGCAGAAAGTGAGATTGTATCAAAGTTTAATGATTTTCTTCATGAATAAGTAAATTCGCCCAGTTAATTATGCTTTTTTTTTTTTTTACAGGAAGTTACAATTCTCGAGCGAAATGATGGAACTTTAGATCCACACAAGGCATTATATTAGTGTTACTTTAAAATAAAATGAATTTAGTAAAAGGGGATTTATTGTCATTTTAAAGTCCATTAAACTTACATTTAATGGAAATGACTTAGAATTAATTAGTTTTGGAATTAATTATTAACTAATTAATTTTACAATGCATTTGATATTTTGCAAATGCTTGAAGATCTGGAGATGACGAGGTGATTAACAGAAGCTCATGATCGTGATCTACAAAGCTGATATGCAAAAGAGTAAATTCTTGGAAGGATGCTATTGCACATCATGCAAAAAAGTGAACTCAAAGAGGAAACTAGAAGTTCCAACTTTCAAACCGAAGCAAAATGAAGTCAACAGAGGCTGAAACAAAAGTTGCCTTTACAAAGGCACTGCATGTTTTCGTTTACTACAACTTTTTGAGTTCTTTTAGCAAAAAATATGTAATTAGTTTAGCTAAAACTTATAAAATGGAACTCATTTGAAGAGGGAGAATTTTAGGATAAAGGAGTTGAACATTTTGTTTTAGAGTCGATTAGAATTTAGCAGTACCGTAGATGATAAAGTGTTCTATAATCTTAGTTTAGCTGAGGTAATTTGAAGACATTGGTTTTTATGCACTGGTGAAACTTGTCAGATTTGTAAATGTTGTTTATCTGTTTTACAACAGTAGAAGTAGCCAGATTTAAACCTGCTTTAAGTTGTTCTCTGGAATGATATTCATTGTGTTAATCATTTGATTTGGAATTCTTTGAGGAATGAAGTTTTATCTTTTTTTTTGTTCGAACTGTGATTTGCGATTTGTTGTTAAAGTTTGCACTGTGAATGAATATTCAGCTTTGTATTGATTATAAGTTGATTTTTTTTTCAATTTTAGTTTAAGAATTCCTTGAAGAGTAACGGGTTTGGTTAATTGAATGAATCAACATTATTTCCTCTCTTGTTGTCCTGATCTATCTTTTTCCCTTTTCTATACCCCCTGTTAGAGTAGGTTCATATAGAAGTTTGATCTTGCAGCAACCAAGAAGCTCAATAACCAGTAGGCCCCTTGAACATTACAACCTCATTGACCACTCAACAAAACAACATAGTTGAGAACCAACTATAGAGACCTTGGAAGATATGTGGTTTTAGATCAATTATCTTTTTCAAGATAAATAGAGTAGAAATATTTTGTTTAACATTGTTGTGTCAATTTGGCCATCAACAGAATTGGCTCTAGAAGGAGGGCCATTGAGAAATTTTCCTTTGTTGTATGGGAGTGGGTTATATCTTGGAAAACCCAGCTCTGATTGGTAGCCCTTTGTTGTATGGGAGTGGGTTATATCTTGGAAAACCCAGCTTTGATTGGTAGCCCTTTGTGTATACCTGGATTTATTCATGAAATCCCTAGTCATATGTATGATAGGATTCCTTTATTTTTTCCTAACGGTGGACAAAATACTTCTAAACATGTCAATATTTGCAAGGATTTAGTCATTTTTCTCCAGATTCAGCATGAGGAGATTGTTTGTCATTTTTTTGTCAAAACACTTCAAGGTACAGTGAGGCAATGGTATGTTAATCTGCCACCAGATTCTATTTGTTCATGGATAGAATTAGAAATCCATGCGCGTGCACCACACCCATCACATGAATTTGCAGCTACAAAAAGGATACCACTGGAACCCATTTACCAATTCAATCGTAGGTTCTTGTTTATGTATCAAAGGGTTCAAGCTTTAAATTTGGTTATTGATGATCATATCCTAATAGAACATTATTATTGGGGTTTGAACTCTCCATTTGCAAAAAAAATTAGACGTTGTGATGAGGCTACATCCCTACAAGATGCATTGAACAAAGCTCTTTTATTGGCATAATCTGGACATGACACAAGAAATTTGGGTAGCCAAAATCAGGTTTATAATCCTCTTGTGCTTTCAAATTGCCATCATTTGCAGCCTTACTTGGGTTTACCCACCATCCCTACCCAAATGCAATCATTCTCACCAAGTAGCTACAACCTTCCTAATATTCCAAGCACCAAGTTTTCCAATGCTTCATATCAAGTCAATCCCATGCAAGACCACTAGAAGAACCTATCTCTGCAAAATCCAACCATAGAGGGAAGTATTTCGCTTGTCAATGAAGTTGTAACTATATTGTCTCTCTTCGGTCATACTCCCACACATAATGCATTGGATCATGATGAAGTTGTAAATGAAACATTTGATGAACAAATATATCATTTTGATGTTTTAGTTGACAAAGAGCATGAAACAAATATAAATTCATAGCATAATGGAAATATCAAGTTAGAATCTAGTTGCGTTGGAAATGTTAATACTAGTGATGATATGGAAAGAAATGAGGTATTGACAGAAAATTGTTATCATGAGAAGCCAGCAACTAAAGAATCTCCTTCCAATGCTTTGAACACCTCTTCTAAGTAGGTTGAGAATCAGTGTGATGAAGGAACAAAAAAGCACGGTTCATGTTGGTTAGATATCCCACGTATGCAAAATCGAGTAAGGGAGAAATTGGAAGAATTAGGAGATCCAAAGCTATCAGAACTTGTTGGGCCAAATAGATGTAGGATACATCCGACAAATCAGAATTTCTAGATGGATTTCCATGTCTTCCTGGGTAGGATGGAATTATATTTCAGACAGCTAATCATTGTTGAAGAAATACTTATGAAAGATCCACAGAGTACGTATCCACTCGATGAGGGAGATGAAATAGTTAGCACACATGAAAATGATGATGACTCCATTCGAAATGATGAGAGTAACTGTGAGAACATGTTGAGCTTTTCCCCATCATCTAATGAACTTGATCCTTACATCAAGATGGATTCAACAACTAATGAAGCTTATCTACCTTGTGCAGATCTGCTCAATATGGAAGATGAGTTTATCAATGCATTCATAGATTCTTTCATGATGGTAGACAAGGAAGAAACATCATGTGATGAGTCAACACAGGAAAATGACTCTGTTGATTTGAATAATGAACAGATTGAAACAAAGAACACACTTCTGGATAAGATTGCAAATCAATCTCGTGGTCAAGGACAAAGATTTGAATGCCAAAATGATTCTTCGAAAGAAGAAGTTCAAATGGATGTGCAAATTCACCAAGTGTTGCTTGATGATCAAGTACATCAGATTTATCGAGGAATGTATGATAAGATTCAGCTAGATGAAGTAGAAGAATGTCAAGCAAGTGACCAAGAGGTTGTCTCGGAAGTTGAATCCCTTTAACATGACGAAGAGAATGAAATGAGGGAGTATTTTCTTGGTTTTGATTATGTTTATTCAAATACGTATTTTGAAGAAAGTCCTTGCTTAGCATGCACTAATGAATTTGATCTTAACAGTGGTAAACTTGAAAGTGACTCACACATTCTTGTTGATGATACATAGAAACATGAACTGAGGAAGTGTTTTCTTGGATTTGACTTTGTGCATTCAAATGAGCTCTTCGAAGAAAATCCTTGTTCACTCTGTATCAGTATCTCTGACATTAATGGTGATGAGTTGGATACAGATTCTCAAATTCTTGCGGGTGACATGTTTGAAGAGAGTGTTGAAATCAATGCTCCATCTCGAGAAGAGGTGGGTTTACAGACCTTGCAAGTTGACAATGGAGATGATTTGCTGCTTAGTCCTTCTAGAGAGACCAAGAAAATTGGTGATTGTACCCAAGATGAGTGCAACAATGTTGGCACATGAATATTCCAGTTGCATAACGAACCTCATTGTAGATGAATCATGTAAGATTCGTCCTCTTGGTTCACATTACGAGGTAAGTTGCTCTGATTTCTTGTTGTTTGAAAAGATTGTTGAGTCAGGTAAGGAATATGTTAAGAAAATTGATTTAAAGGTTCACGAAGCTGACCATTTAAGTGGTGATGCATGTACTTTAGGAAACATGATTGAGTTTCATAATCCCTGTGAAGTCAAATAAACTAGTTTGTTCTTTGAGCCTAGTGTTGATTGTGATAGGGATATGCATAAAAATTTTGAACAAAGTTTGGATGTCTTGAATGCTAATGGCATATCGCTAATGGATGTCCTTTACGTTGACATGCATATATCAGAGCAGAATGGAGTGGTGTTCCATGAGTTGAGACTTCGCAAGAAGGAAGTCAGACAACATCAGCATGCCACGGCAACTGAAAGTCTTCTAAACCAGGTGGTGTATTTTCATTACCCTCTGTGTTTTAATGATTTTCAGTTTGATTATGACGTTGGGGACAATAAAATGTGTTTGTGGGTAAATCATGACAAGGCTAAGAACCCACAATTGTTAATATTTTAAACTTTATACCCTCAGAATGAATTTATTGCACATAAACTTTACATTTCTGAGTATAAAGACAAATTTTCTAGGTTTAGAACTGTACCTAGTAAGTTAATATTTCTGTACATAATGAAAAATCAGTGGCATCAATGTATAATTTTTAATTGTTTTATGTTTGTAGAGCTTAGTTTAGAGTTAGTTTAGGATTAGGATTGGTTAGTTTTAGTTTGTTTAGTTTAGTTAGTTTTCTTTTTGTTTTGGTTTATTTTGTTTATTTTGGTTTGTTTTCTTTCATTCAGCTGTTTTCTTTTTTTATGTGTCCTCTTGTTTTTGTTTTTGTTTTTGCGTTTGTTTGTTTTCTTTTGTTTTGGTCTTTGGTTTTTTTTATGTTGGTTTTTGTTCTTGTTTTTTTGTTTTGGTTTTGTTGGTTCATCGTGTCTTTCTATGTGTTCTTTTCTTCTGCTCTTCTCTTTTTTTCTATTTCTTTTCTTTCATCTAGGGGGTTCCTCTCTTTGATAGTAGAAGCTGAAATATTGTATGCAAGTTATGTCGAAATGTGAATCTGTTGAGAGATTTTTGTCCATATTTTTGAACACTAGATCAGTCAATTGCTTTGAAAATTTTGATTTACCTTCATCCATTTCAAACTGGGGAATGTTAGCATGGATTAGGGCTTGGTACATTATGCAGTTTTGGGGAGTTTTTGAAAGCCTGGCATGATTTGTACATCTTAAGAAATCCATCAGTTAGTTTACATCAAGTGGGGTAGCTCTATTCCAAGTGAAAAATCTAAAGGGTTACATTTTTTTCACGATGTCCATTGTGGTTCTCAACTCACTACTTAGGCTTCATTGCTTAGGGATTGAGGGAAAACCAAAAAATATACTTCAAGAGAATCAACACTTGAGAAAAAAAGGAAATAAAAGAAATCTGAAAATGAACTCAATCAGCAAGGGTAATTCAAGTATCTCTACCCGAGCTATAGACGCCTGGCTGGCAGTAGAGCGATGCTTAGAGAGAACCAAAGATATCTATGTCGGGGCTATAGATGCATGTTTGGTAACAGAGCTATGCCCAGGATATCATTGCACGTTGGAAATGTAACTCACAACTACGTAGCTTGGGTAGAGTCTATTCCACTTTGATCATGACAACACTTATGGAGAGGAATGAATCATTTGCACACACAAACATATTTCAATTTCATCTCAGACCTCTGTTGTGTCCCAGTTTTGATTGTGTTTACACTTCTTAGATTGCCTTGAACGAGTGTAAACCAGATATTTTTAGTATTTGGAGTGTTACGCATTTTAAAATTCTTAGGCAATTTTCCCAACCAAGTCACCATTTGTTATGCCATGCATACATGCCCCAACTTTTGCTTGGAAAATTCGGGGAACCCCTTTGTTTTTTTTCATTTCGTTGGTTTGTTTTGTCAAGATCGGGTTGTAGGATGGAATCGACACCTGACACCTTTCGGGGTTTCAAGTTCTGGTTTCGCCCTGAATTTGATCTATGTTTCCTTTGTGTTCCTTTTGTTTGGTTCGGGTATCAAACCGAAACCTTTCCAAGGTTCCTATTCTCGGTTTTGTCCTGATCCCGGTCCCCCGTTTTGCCATCGGGTGTTCTTCAAGTTTGTGTTCCTTGTTTGGTCCCAATCTCGATCGTCGTCTTTTTGTCGCATTGTTTTCTTTTCGTCTTCATCTTTCGTTCATTTGTTTTGACCATTTTTGTTGTCTCATTTGTCTGTCTTCATCCTCACCTCGTCATGTCGTGTATCCATTTTTTGGTTGTCATTTGGTCTCCTCTATTTCCTCGTCCTTTGTTTCTCGTCATTGTTGGTTTGGTTTTTGTGTCACTTGTTCTTTGAATAAATAAATCTTTTTATTTAAAAAGGTTTAATTGTAAAATATTCAAAAATACAAAAACATTTAAAAAATAGTAAAATTCAAAAAAAAAGGAATAAAAAAAGTTTAAATAAAGAAATCTTTTAATATTTAAAAGATTTAAAATCGAAAATAAATAAATAAATAAATAAATCTTTTAACATTTAAAAGATTTAAACTATTAAAATTTAAATAAACAAAATCTTTTTGTTTTAAAAAAGATAGTAGAAAATAAAAATAATAAATAAATTAAATTTAAATAAGTTTAAGTTTAATAAATAAATAAATCTTTTAATTTAAAAGTATTTGAGATTAATTAATCTTTTAAATTTGAAAATAAAAAAAAATGTTTTGAAATATTTAATAGATTTAATTTAAAATTTAATAGCACTAAATACAAAAAAAAAAAACTTTGAAAAAGCATAAAACTTAAATAAATTCAAAAAGAATTAAAGTTAAAAACTTTAAATTAATAAATAAAAGTTCCTTCTGTTTTCGGGATCAGAAGGAATTTTGAACGAAACCAATCAAAGTATCAATTTTGGGAAACATTCTGAACCCCACCCCTCATGACTATTCAAAGGGTTTAGAATACAATGAAGTCCTAAAAAGGGATAAATTCTTATTTCGTTCTGCTCCCACACAGTATCAGATGTCAGACTTGGGGAGAACCCTAAACCGGGCACAAAAGGAAAATGTTTATATCCAAATTTTGTTCTGCTCCCACACACATTTCATTATGCTCTCAAACTGAAATGGCTCTGACCCCACTTGGTGTCAGCTCCCACTCTGATCCCGCCAGTGAAGTGTGGAAGTATAGACAAAGAAAATAAATTGCTTTACAATATGCCTCAATGAGTTGTCGTTTCATGGTGTGAATGATGGCGGGAATTGTTTGATTAAGGGCTGAAGGAAATGCAAAAAACAACTATGTTGAAAAGGTCGTAGGAACTTTCAAGTATATGCGAATTGGCAGGTGTAAAACCAAATTCCTCAACCCTTGCTAGTTGTAGACACCGAAAATTGGTCTAGGCCTGCCAGTACCACTTTCGACATAATTTTCTATTATCCATGGTCATGATTAAATAATATTTATTATTTAATTACCTTTCTAACACATATTTCCTCTATTAATTAAATAACCCTTTTTAATTAATTCATTAATTCATAATGACCTTTATTCAACTTGATTAATTAAATAAATCGTATTTATTTAATTATGTCGCTAACTAATTAATTCTCCTTCTTAATTAAATAATTTATTATTAAATTACCCATTTTGTCATATTTTCAACTATAATTAAATATTTATTATTTAATTATTTAATTAATTCTTTTCAACAGTCAATTAAATAAATTACATTATTTATTTAATTAAATCTTTCATTTTCGAATGTTGAATTAAATTAACATTTAATTCATAATTAATTGTTTATGTCACATTCTTATGTCGTTCAGTTCACTAATCATTCACTCGCCTTCTGACTCCAGATCTATTTTTAAATCCTCCAATTATCTCTAGATTCGATATCCGATCGTCTCTGCGAGAAGACTCTCTGTCACAACCAGTCAGTTAACTAGTTCTAACTCATATGCATGAATGTGTTTATTAATTAAATATCTTTATTTAATTAATTAATTCATGTATGCATTTGAATGAATTATTCTTTGAGTTCTAACTTTGTCTTTTTCATTATAAGTCTAATTCTTCTATTTTCAAAGACTCTTAACTTAAGATTAAATTGTTTATTTAATCTGGAACTCATGTTCTTTTTATTTTTGAACAGTCTTGGCACAAGATTAAGTTATTGTTTTAATTTAATCTTTATCCTGTAGACTTTCTTAACTCACGTTCTAACTGACACAGAACTCACATCGCATGACATTCATCAATCTCATCCGTCGATCTCTCTTTTGAATCTGACCCGATCGTTCAAAAACCCAAAATCTATAAAATGACCTGTCATTATCATTATTCCCTCTCCTGAAATCAATACGTTTGAGAAGAACATATTATCTTCAATATTTTGCTTAGACAATCAACAAGGTTATGCTTGCATCAATATTGAAAATCTAAGGGCAAGAATACTGAGACAGCAAAATGGAGAAGGAAAATCAAGATAATTCGAAGGAGTGGACGCATATTTGGTGAGACTGTTCTAGTTATAGTTTTAATTGTTTTGTTCATTTTTACTCGTTCTTTGTTGTTTTTATTTAGATTATTTGTTAGATTTGATCATCTCAATCTATGTAGCAAATTCTCCAGAAAATATACGTTACATTTGGTGAACCCTACGTGAATCATGCTTCAAATTCGCGCAATACTTTTCATCTTTCTATTTTATATTTTGTAGGTTATCGTACGGCACACCGCATCTTCTCAAATAAATGACGCATCCATATTCACAAGCCGCATCTGATACATCCTGCAACACATTTCACATTATGCACTGCATCCGCGACATCCAACACCGCATCCGGTTGTCAACATTTTGTATCACGTCTAACTATCAACACAAACCGCATCCGCCTATCAACATTGTGACGTATCTATGGCTTCAAAAGCCGCATCTGTCTGGTAATAGATTTTTCACTTTTTTATTAAATTTTGTACATTCTCGTTTTCATTTTTCGTTTTTTGTGTTCTTTCATTTTTTTTCACTAATGTTTGTTTGTAGCTGTGTTTAGAGGAGTAACTTAGTTTTTACAAGACGAAGCATAGAAGACCAAATAAAAAACCAAAAACATATTTTCTGTAGGACGAAAGCCGAAGACACAAAGGGAACTACTGATCAGTTTGCATGCAAGACCTAATGACTTTGTTAATTTAATTTGGAAAGCTTTATGTTTGGTAGATAAATAATTCTCATTTGGATTAAAAAGAATCAGTGTTTGTTTTGTCTGGTGTGAAAGCACATTTTATAACCATTTACGATTCGGTATATCGAAGTATCCTCTCCCCTTGCACAGTCATGCGATCCTGAGTGTAAGATAAATGGTTACTGACTCTAGAACTTGGGTCTGTCTTGGTGGGAAAAAGTACTCACCCCAAGATCACTCAGATCGGTAACACGTTTTAGCCAGCGACTTCCACCCGATATATAAAAATGGATTTTTGGGGCAAACCCCAGAAATCACGCTCACTATTCTGACGAGAAGGGCAGAAATGGTCTCTCATCATACTGGATGGTGCCCCACGAATGGAATTCCCTTATTAAAAACCATGTTGTAGTTTTTCCAAAATCCTATCTATTTGTTGGTGGAGTAGGTTCGAACCTGTGAAGCCATCTTACATTCTTACGGTTCATGTGTGGAAATGAGATGTATGCCATAGGAGTTTCATGGGTATAGTAGCTTCGCTGCCCCGGATAAGTGAGTGTCGTGGAGGAGAGCCAGTGGGGCCAAGCTACTAGTCATCTGCCTTGAATATGTGTAGCTGGATTTATCCAAGTAAGAATTCAATAAATATTGTCCAAAACACCTAAGGTGTAATTGTTCTCTGGTTTTAATAGATCTATCATTACAAAATGAAAACACATTGAATTATGTGCTTGTTTTTGATGTATTCATCAAAAAACAAAAACTTGATCAACAAACAGAGTCAGTCGAAACACAATCTTCAGAAAACCGCAACTGTCAAACTGAGTCACAACAGTCATTTTTAACGCCTCATTTTCCTTAGAGAGATGCAATTGTTAAGTTAAACACCGTATGTGTCTGTCAACAAAGTCTAGTTTCACATTCTGGATACTGAGCCATAATTGTCAATTTTTGAGTCACATGTGTATAAGTGAGCTGCAACTATTAAATAAAAAGTTGCATGTGTTTGTCAACAATTTTAGGTTCACAGAGTCCATATTTTGAGTCGCATATGTCATACAGTAAACCGTATCTATCTGAAAGTCGCAACTGCCTGTCAACATTCAAAACCTATTTGAGTCAAAACACCAAATGCACATGTTAAACCACATCTGTCAAAAATAGAACCGCATCTGATAGGAGAACCACATTTGACTATCAACAAAAAACTTCAAAAACTGCAAACTGAGTCCGAAACAATACTCTCTTTTTTCGCTTTTGTTTCTAAAGATCAACCTTGGACAAAAACTGGAAAAAATTTGCTCAAAACCTTGCATTATTAGGTGTCATATACGTCTTAGTCCTAGTCATCCCGAGTTGCATGCATTTAGACACTTCCTAGGAAATTGTATATAGTATAATAGAAAAACTTTCCGCATCATTGGATACACTCATGTTCCGATTTGTCCTCATCATTGAACCTAGTCACTTTGGTCCTATTAGTGAATCTTTTCAACTCAACAATCTAGTTTCGGAAATTCACCTTGTCAACAGTCTTTTATCCTACAATCAGGTTCCTTGGTCAAACTCAAATCATTGCATGCATTTATCCCATAGGTGGTAGGTTATACCCATCTTAGAATCATTTACCATCATAGTCTAATTGATATTTTGCATATTGTCCGTCCTACCATACGTCATCTTAGTATACATCATTTTTTGAAATCTTTAGCAACATCCTTTATTTTTAGAAAATACAAAAAAAAACACAGAAATAGGTCATATCAGTTTTTAGACATAGTTTGCATTACCCCATTTTGAGAAAATTTTCATCGTTGAAACAAGGTTTAAAAAGAAATAGAAAGCAATTTCAGACCCTAACGAATTTGTCAATCCTTTCAAAAATCAACCATCAGGGAAAGAGAGACCACACAAACCTTTGCTTGAAAAATACGTCACTAGAGACACACATGGAAAAATTTATGTTGAAGACATAGACGCCGTCGTACAAGATCCTGAGTTTGCATCCTTTGTGGATGAGTGTTTCAAAAATGATCCCCAACAATATCTAGCAAAGTTGCTAGTAGAAGGTGCCACACTACCACCAGGATTTGATATTCACACTTTGAAAACACCGTCTACTCAACCAACGCAAACTGTGACTTCAAGTTTTTCTATTCCCCAAATCACCACAGCAATACCAACTGGCATACCTAATCAAACATCATCAGTTGTAAGCACAATCCCTTTCAACATAACACAAGGTTTACAATTTACTACGGGAGAAACTTCATCAAACCCCTTTGGAACAAACACTAAAAGTAAAAGATCCAAAGTTGGCACGAACACAACTATACCAAACCAAAACATTCTAACAAGAAATATTCCTACACCATACCAAAAAATTCAGACGGTAAATATTCCTATACCAAATCAGAACATTCAAATAGGAAATATCCCCATACCGAATCAAAACATTCTTACGGGATATATTCCCTCGCCAAATCACAACTCGTCAGAGAACATGGCATTTCAGAACACCTACATTTATCTAAACAATGCAAACAACATGTCCTTGACACAAGTAGATGTTCTCCAAAATCAAATGCAAATGCTTCAACAACAAATGGACAACATGTCTATGTCAGGCAAACAATCTATCTCAACGCAAGATCTATGTCCATGTCCATGTCCTTTCGACAAAGCACTCTACATGACACCCTTCCCCCATGGATACATTATACCGAATTTACCTAAGTATAATGGGAGGAAGAATCCTTTGGAACACATTAGAGAATTATCAACAACATGCATGGACATATCATATGACCCCACATACTTGATGAGACTATTTCCGCGAGCCCTTATCGGGATAGCACTAGAATGGTTCTCTAAAATACCATATGGCATACAATCCTGGGGTGAATTAGCTAAGAATTTTGTCGAGCACTTTTCCTTTAACATAGACAATGAAATAAAAAATAGCTACCTTGTGCCACACAACACAAGAAGACAGTGAAACTTTCACCACTTTCTTCCAAAGATGGAGAAGTCTAGCTAGCAAATGTCGAGTTGAAATACCAGAAAAGAAAAAGGTCACCATATTCCTTGAAAACATCAATCCAAAATTGAGAGGTGACTTAAGGGTACACTATTCTACTTCATTCATAGACTTGGTACAAAAGGGCATCATCCTTGAAAAAGGCCTTATTGACAAAGGAGAAATTAAAGTACCAAGCAGAAATCCAGTGGTTCAACATCAAAACGTTCCCAATGATAGAAATAAATTCTAGTCTAGAAACAAAAATGTTAAGAATGATGGCATTATTGATGCTAAAACCATACATACGGGACCAGTTATCACACTTAGAGGTTACAACCCCAATCAAGACATGACGAATAGTCCAGATCAAACAGCAAATTTTGTCCAAAATTCACAACAACAACAACCACAAAGGAGATTTCCTACACGTGAATTTACCCCTTTGGGGCAACCAATCAAGACAATTTTCAAAGATTTGATTAAACATAATATCATCAAACCTTTGGAACCAAGAGAGTATGATCCTGGATAATTTAAACCTTCATGGTGGGACGATAATGCCTATTGTGACTATCGTCAAACAAAAGGACACAACCTACAACAATGTCGACAACTGAAGAATATTATACAAGACTTTGTTGAAAACGGAACCATAGAGGTCAATGGGAAAAAAAATACCAAGAACAGTCATCATAAGGTCTTCACAAACCCATTACATGACCACACAAAAGGAAAAGCCTCCAGTTCGGGAACTAAGAATTCTCCATCAGCCAATTATGCAAATACCAAGTTTGACTATGGAAAAGGAAAGATCGTAAATCACCTTCGAGCTGCAAATGAAAATGTCGATACCATCATTAGGAAGCATCCATAATGTGTTGTAAACACACGCAGGACTAATATAACTATTCCAAGTCCTTCTTCTAAGCCACCTACACAGTCTTCCAAGTCTAAGTACAATCTCCTTGATCAACTGAGAAAACCCCTGCACAAATATCCATTTTGGAACTGTTGATTTTATCACCTAAACATCAAGCCATTCTTGACAAAGCCTTACAGAAAACGACTATCCCTATTGACTTAGATGTCAATCGTTTCAAATAAATGGTAGGATATTTAACCGACTCCCATCATGCCACATTTTCCCAAGAGGATTACTCAACCGAAAAGACTGATCATAATGACCCATTACATCTTGAAGTCCTAGTCCATCAAACCAAAGTCAGACGAGTCTTGGTAGACGAAGGAGTAGGTTTGAACCTGTGTACCCTAAAATTGGTAAGGCATTAGGATTCTCATAAGCATGCGTAGACACCTCTAAGAGTATAGTCATCAAGGCTTATGATGATGAGGAAAGATCATCTAAAGGAGTTGTCACACTCCCTATCAGAATTGGCCCAGCAGTTATGAACACCAGCTTCCAAGTCTTGGATCTCACCCTTTCGTATAACTTGTTGTTAGGTCACCCTTGGATACAGGCAATGAAAGTTGTACCTTCCACATATCACCAATGTCTTAAATTCCCGTATAATGGCACCGAGATCACGATTGATGGTGATCCGGATCCTTTTCAATATTGTACAAGCCTAAGGGAAATTCCACAATGACAGGTACCTTTTAATCAAGAAGCTTCATAATCCACTTTATCCCTATACATTGATCCATCACATCTTACCAGGTCCATTTCATTCAAACCACCATCATCCACTCCTAAGGTCGAGATCCAAGATGAAGGTTGTGGAGAATATCACATGAAGGCATCCTATTGTGTCAGTCAGCTGGTTCCACCTAGGGCATATGGCTTACCCATGGCAGATAGAAGATAGTCAATAGTCACATTTCGTGTTCCCCCTACAATGACATTGAGCAAATGGCGAGAGTTAAGTGAAGAGGTTGTGGACCATAGTGATATTACCCCCTGGTTGTACCAGAAAGACAATGAATACCCCTCACCATCTATTCAAATAGCTAAGGATCAATATGGAAAAGGCTTTAAGATAATGCAAAGCGAAAGCTATGATGGACATAGTGGGTTAGGACTATATCAAAATGGAAGGATGGAACCAATCATTGTCTCACCACGACCAAAATACCTAGGGCTAGGGTTTCAACCGCTTAGAATTGGGTTTCCTAGTACTTCGTCACCATTTCAAGAGGAAGTGAGTGCTTATGCAGACATCGAGATATCCCACGAACTACTTCCCCGTGTTTACAATGAATCTCCCAACTCAAGCAATTGTGAATGGGATTCCCTTTCTTCTACCAGTACCATGAACCTAGATAGTCTATTTGGAGAATTACACCAAATGATAAAACCCTTACCAAAGTCATCTAGTCCCTGTAATAAGTCCTTTTCCAAAGAAGAATAGCTTAAGCACTATTATTGGTAAACCCTTGATCATGCATCTTGGGCACCTGACGAACCATCTTTTGACGACCTAGTCGTTGCAATAGTCCCACATCAGATTTTACCTACCCATAGGCAAAAGAACAAGGAGTTAGTCCAAAACTTTTGTGACCATATCAACCACTCTATATTCACCTTGTCATCTTACACCTTTGATAACTTTGATGATGACATGCCCCTCATATATCCCCAACTTATCGACTGGGATCAACAAGGTACACCCATCTTAGACACATTCAATAACGATGAAGCAATAGCTAGAGAATTGCAACGTCAGACTAAATCCAAAGAAATGTGTCTTTGGAGTGAAATCAGGGAAACTTCTAGGGTATATCATTTCCAGAAGAAGCATTGAAGTAGATCCAGAGAAGGTAAGAGCTATTATAGAAATGCCTCCTACAGTCAGCATTGGTCAACTAAGAACACTACAGGGAAGATTATAGTCTATCAGGCATTTCATTGTACAACTAGCAGACAAGATACACCCATTTCAACATCTTCTCAAGGAAGGAGTACCATTTGTGTGGACACCTAAATGTCAAGAATATTTCCAACAAATCAAGGATTATTTGCTCACTCCACCTATCTTAATGCCACCTACAGATGGAAAATTGTTGATACTATACATTTCAGCAACTCAGTCGGCATTTGGAGCTCTTCTCGCACAAAACGATGATCAAGGCCATGAAAGGGCAGTCTACTACATCAGTCGTACCTTGGTGGGATATAAATTAAATTACAGTAACATAGAACGTGCCTGTCTTGCGGTAGTCTTTGCTACTCAAAAAATTCGGCACTATATGCTAAATCTTCAAACAATGTTGGTCGCAAAGATTGATCTCCTCAAATATCTCCTAAGTAAAGCAGCATTAACAGGCCGATTGGCTAAATGGGTTATGATACTTAGTGAGTATGACATCCAATATGTAGAGAGGAAGGCTATAAAAGGATAGTGATTGCAAATCGGTTAGCAGATGCACCTATGAAGGCAGATCATCCTTTAGTGGCAAATTTTCCTGATGAATTTCTCTTCAACATTGACATTAGAACCGAATGGAAATTATACTTTCACGGGTCACATACAAGTCGTGGTTCAGGAACAGGTATCCTATTTGTTACACCTCAAGGCGATAGCATTCCTAAATCATTCAGAATTTTTTTCCCTTGCACCAACAACATAGCCGAGTATGAAGCCTTAGTGACAGGACTAAGAATGGCAGCCCAGTGGAAGATTAAGAGTCTACATGTTTTTGGCGATTCTCAGCTAGTAATCCAGCAAGTAAATGATGATTATGAGACTAAGGATGAGAAAATTTCCCCCTACAAGTGCATGGTTGATAGTTTCAAGCAGTACTTTGATGACATTACCTTTCAACAAATACCATGTATTGAGAACAGGGATGCAGATGCTATGACAACCATGGGTTCCTTATTAGATATTTCGAGCAACATGCCTAAGTTTGAGTTTTTGGTTGAATAGTTGTTGGTCCCTACCTATGATGTCCCCGATACTGCGATGGTGTGTATGATTATTGGTCCTACTTCCCCTTGGTACAAGGACGTATTCGACTATCTAAATGACCAAACCTTACCATTAGACATGTCAAATAACCAACGCATAACCTTTATCCATAAGTCAACTAAATACACCATCATCAAAGATACCTTGTATATACGTACCTTAGACAACGCCTTAATGAGATGTCTCGATGCTGAAGAAGCACAAACAACCTTGCAAGCAGTGCATGAGGGTATATGTGGATCCCATTCGAGTGGTCCTACTTTAGCCCATAAGATTATGAGATTAGGTTATTATTGGCCTACAATGGAAAAAGACTCATATATCTTTGTAAAGAAATGTAGACAGTGTCAGATACATAGAGATTTGATAAGAGCACCAGCACAAGAGCTTCATCTTATTACATCACCATGGCCCTTTGCCTAATGGGGACTTGACCTCATAGTTAAGATACACCCTCCATCATTTAATGGCCATAAATTCATCATAACCGCCACCGAATACTTCACCAAATGGATTGAAGCTATTCCCATGACCTACATCACTGGCATGCAAATATCCAAGTTTAAACTAAACTATATCATTTGTCGGTATGGTGTACCCCAATCCATTATCACAGACAATGGCCGCCCATTCAAAAACCAAGAAGTATGTCATCTATATGAATAGCTCCATATCAAACATCATTTTTCCACCCTGTATTACCCACAAGGTAATGGCCAGGCCGAGGCATCTAATAAAACCATTGTTAGAATCCTAAAAAATATTGTCAATGGCATTGGCCATGACTGGCATCTACAGCTTAATCCTACCTTATGGGCTTACCGCACAAGCATCTATACTCCCATTGGCGCCACTCCATACTCCCTAGTATTCAGATCTGAAGCTATCTTACCTATTGAGGTTGAAATTCCTTCCCTGAGGGTATCCTTGAAAGGTCACATTAATGATGAAGAATATCGTGTATCCAGATTACAAGAACTAGAATTATTGGATGAATGAAGATAGAAAGCACTAGACCATTAGCAAGCATATCAGAATCATCTTCATTGTAGCTATATTAGGAAAGTTATAAATAGACACTTTGACATCAGTGTCCTAGGTTTAATGGAGAATCCCAAGAATCAAGCTAAATGAGAAAATCCAGGTAAGTTTGAATCTAACTGGTTAGGGCCCTATATTGTCATAGAAGCTTTTGGATCAGGAGTGTACCCCTGAAGGAGAGCCACTTTTGTCACCAATCAACGGTCTTCATCTAAAGAGGTTCTATGCATAGCTTCTGAGAGTCTTAGTCTTAACCTAGAAAATACAAAAAAATGGAAAAAACAAAAAAATGGTTACCTTGATGAAAACCTGGCAAACAGGCATCTTTGTAACACCAAAAAAATTGGAAAATAAAAAATAGTAAAGAGAAATAATCCGTCCAATAGTGAAAACCACTTCGATGGCACTATGGATAAGTACTGTGGTGAAAACCTAACAAACAGGTGCCATGTGTAGTGAAACTCGCTCTTTTGTCTACCATCATTCCAATCAGACTTTTTCACCATCCCTCATAATAAATGGTTGTCCTATCCATTACTTGGAACAATTGACATCAAATCCATTCTGTCACATTCCCCACTCCATCTCGCAAGTCTTATTCCTGACTGGGTGCAAATCCTTGTTCTATGCCATGAGGACCTTGTACATAGCATTATACCATTGGAAAATGTCCTAAAAATTCCAAAAACATTAGAAAACTTCAAAAATCCAAAAAAATCAAAACATGTCAGAAAATACCAAAAATAGAGTCAATTCAGTCGTGTTAAGTTAGTTGTAGACATAATCGAACTATGTTGCCTCTGCGACTGGGACATAGGCAAGGCCATCAATCAATGTGCTCCCGAGGCATTAAGTCTATCTGTCTAGGTTTGTCATGTATCACAAACATTAAAATCATGACTCTTTGTAAATTCAAATTCATTGGTCATGTCGAACTACGAGGTCTCTACATGTACAACGTAGGCAAGGCTAATCAATCGATGAGCCCTCGAGACCACACTAGGTCAGTCCAATAGGGTTTATCACATTCACTATCACACACATTGCATGCCATCAACTTAAGTACATATCTTTAGTCAGTTATGTCAGTTAATTTTTTGTCAAACTATGAGGTCTCTATGTGTACCACATAGGCAAGGCTAATCAATCGATGAGCCCCCGAGGCTGCATTAGGCCAGTCCTTTAGGGTATATCATATCAAGTCATACACGTTCTACACACACACTTTTTAATCAGTCAAGGAATCAAAACAAGTCATGCATCAACAAAGAAAATATCTCAAAATTGTCATCAAGTCAATATCAAACACATTGTCAAAGTGATCAACTTATGTCTTAGCAAGATATGTCTTTCTTGTCAGATAGACATCGTCAAATTGTCATAGCCTGATGTAGCTTGTCACATCAACATCATCAAGCTCCAACATCTTATATAGTACGTGTCTTTTTGAAACCAGGCTTTGTCATGCCTTATACAGATAGTCACCAGGTCAAAATCAGACTCAATGTCTTATGCGATATGTGTCATCCCTCACATTACGCTATGTCAAACATCAAACAATAAACAATCCTACAAGATCAAGTTTTGGTGAATACTTTTATTTGGCTTTATGACCTTATATCTTATTTTGTCCTATCTTTCTATCGATTTGTGCATAATTCCAGTTACTAGTTTTCTTAAGGATGTCCCTTGAAGGATTTAGAGAAGCAAGGATGTCTCAGGACTCTTTTTCTTTGGTTGTTGTCTGTCAACTATCTTTTTTAAACTTTGTTTTTTGCGTCATGTTACTAGTTTCCTCAAGGATGTCCTATCAAGGATTTAGAGGAGCAATGACATCTCATGACCTGTCTTTTATTTGTTTGTTGTTTGTGGTTTGTCAAGACAAAACGACTGGGGCAATCTTGTCCTTAGTATGAGTTAAGACACTCCTTGTCTGCGACTATTTTTTTTTTGCAAATGGATGACTTTGTACACTATGTTCTATCTCATATCATGGTGTGTACTATCCATTTGTGTCAGTCCCGCACAATGATCATAAAAATAAAGCAAGCTTAGCATATCTGGAAAAATATCGAAGATCATATGTTTTTCAATCAAACACCTTAATTGTTTCTTACTAACATTCTGAAATCATTCATGCTAACATTTCTCTTTTCTGACATAATGATAGAGTACTATGAAACAAAAAAAGAAAATTAGATAACCTGCATATGCATACATTCTATAAGCATTTTGTACAGTTACATTGCATTTCAAATATGCAGTAACATTGACATCTTCATTGCATATCTACGAAATCATGGCATAATAGGAATTTCATCATCATAAGGTACATAATGTAAACATTGCATGTACATATCACCATCACATATAAAATAACATCATATAGAACATTACATCCAACATCATATAGAATCATCATAACATCATAGACTGAATAAACTCATCACATGTAGAAACATCCATTCATAACACATGTAAATACATCATCTAGGAAACATAATCATATAGAAACAATGCATCATCATAAAATAGAACTGCATATCATATAGAAGCTGCCAAAAAATCATATATATATCGCTCAAAATAACGTGTCACAGTACAATGTCAAAATGTATCCATAAATAGAACGAGCTTGTAGTCTCTCTGATCAAAATATAATGTCTACATGTATAATAGTGTCAATGTGTCCCACTGCCACTACTGTCACATGGTGAAGATGGAGGAAACTACCTCGAAGGTACTCTGTGAGGTGGAAGGCCTATCATATAGACCTGTCCTCAGTGGTCCTACCACACCCTCAGTACTTTGTGTCCTAGTCTGACTCTTGCCCTGTGATCTGTGGCTACGAACCTCTGAAAAGCTAGGAGCTTGTCTCTTTGTTGGTACCACTGCCTCATATAGATCCCTTTAATAGGTAGCTCTCTCAACTAATCTGACTAGCTCATGAACCATACCATCAGATGAAGTACCACTACACAGGCGTCTAACCTCTATGAACTGCTGCTCTATCTCCTGTTTCTGAGTTATAGCCTGATCTCTCTCCATGAGTGCATTGTCTCTCTCTGTACGAGCATTGTCTCTCTCTATCCGCATGGAATCCAGCTCTGTTGTGACCAATCTCAACCTCTCCTCCAAAGCCTCCCTCTCACTGTCCCTACGAGTCTCATCATCTCGTCTCCCCTCTACAATCCAATCCTGGAGCTCTCACTCCTGATCCTCCATAGGTATCTCCTCCTCAACATCATCCTCCCCATAACCTACCAGAATGCCTAGAGGATCAATATCCACATCAGCCTCCTCCTTTACATGATCCTCTCCGCCAATCTCTACCTCTGCATGCTCCTCTTCGACTGCCTCCTTGACAACATGCTCATCTCCAACATGTGCCTCTACTCCACCTCTAAGGTCCAACATAGGTACATCCTCCGCCTCTACCTCTTGAATAGGTGATAGTCCACCTACTTGCCCACCTCTCTGACCTCTCCATCCTCATCTGCCACCACCACCTCTGTCATCATCACCACCACCCCTACCACCACCTCTGGCACCACCTCTACCTCTACGCTACCCTCTCGGCCTTGTACCTCGTCTCTCTACTGGTGTCAGCTAATTTGGATCTGTATACGGAATCAGATAATGCTCTGCCCACCATGGGTCATATGCAGTTGTAGTTCATAGATTTGTTACTCCACCTCTCCATACCCACTGTAATGGTTGTAATGTCTGAATCTCTGCCTTCGTAGTAACTACTAGTATCATAGTCCCCCAATGCGGAACCTCTCTGGAAGATCGAGCAAACTCTGCTCTACCTTTAGGCTCGTCCTGAACCTCCCCAAACTATCTCAATACATGGTTTGGAAGGTGTCTCTCAATGATATGTACACTTGAAATAGTCCTCCCAATCAGGTATTGTGTCTGTCTGCAAAAATTCAAATGTCCATCCTCATCCGACCATCTCTCACAATCCATGTATGGCCTCCAAGTAAACTGATCCAATGTATCCAGTGCATGTCTCCAGTAACATGTGTCTTTGACATGACTCTGAGTAATGTTTCTCGTATACCAGAAAACATAAGGAGATCTAGCCTCTCGCTCTGTAGTAACAAGAGGATGAAATACCGCAATGCCCTCCCATGCCCAAACCATGAAAAGAGTGATACCACAGCTCATAGACTGTGTCTTTGTACACTATATTGTGTAGATGGAATTACAGCATGCCTAACAAACACAAACCCTAGGCAAACATAGTCTCTCTCTAACATCCCCACCAGTATCTCTCCCCACCCAACAGGAAAACCATGACCCCGCCGATCTAGAAGAACTATACCCCCTATCAATTTACATAGGATACAATCTATCCTCTCGTACATGTCAGCCAAAACCAGCCATCTGATCTCGTAATGCTCTATCCCTAGACTCCTAATGTCATCATACACATAGTATCTAGTCAGCTCACTAAATCCACGCTGGGTATCATACATAACCCGCTCTCCTTTGATAGGAAGTCTCAAAATCCTATAGACGTCCTCTAAAGTAACAGTCACCTCCCCAGTCGGCAAATGAAAATATGAAGTCTCAGAATCTCATCGCTCACACAAAGCAGTCAGCATGCCTTTGTTTGCCTGAATCATGGGCATAGTCAGCACATGTTATAGACCTAGTCTCCATAATAAACGTGTCTCCCCACTGACTAACTGAGATATCAGCTCTAAGGTATCGGGACGTGTCTCCTGAGTATAGATCGGATCTAAAACAACCTACATTTCAACCAAAATGTCAAAAAAAATCTTAGAAAAAAAATTTCAAAAAATTTGCCAGCCAAATGCAGCTCACTATGACAAATGTGTTGCATTCATACAAATGTGTTGCATTACAAGCATTTGCATCGCACATATCATATGTGTTGCACAAAATCCATACCCTTTCTATCTAAATGCAAATGTGTTTCATATTATCACTTGTGTTGCATAATCCTACATGTGTTTATCCTAAATGCAGATGTGATGCAGCATGACAAATGCGGTGCATTTTATTTCATTTGAGTTGAATCCCTACATGACCTAACTTAGCCTAGACGTCTTTTTGCAAATGCGTTGTTCCGTAGGCAGATGCATTACGTACAAACGCATATGTGTCGAACGTGAAAGACCGCATGTGCATAACTACATTTTAAATGCCTAAAACTACGTGCAAATTGAACTTTCAAAAGCTCATTTTAGGGTACATACCGGTGGTCCTACATCGGCTAGCCATCTGAATGTCCGGATCCAATATCCGCAATGCGCAGCATAGGGAACAAGAGACATCCTCGTCCAATGCTCAGAGCAACTCTCTCAATTCTTCAACTCTTCAGGGTACAAATGAATTGGTATTCAACCTAATTCCTATTTATACCTAGGGTTTGGGTGGCATTTCTTTTTCCCTTGTCTATTGGCCGCTTAATCTTCCCACTTCTATTGACCCGTACACATCCATAACATTTCCAAATTCAATTCCGTCAACTCCATAGCATTTCTAACTATCAAATTGACTTATCGAGAATATTTCTTTATTTTTTTGAATTTTTTTTTAAAAACTATCAATTTTCCCAAGGGGGCATACCCGAACTTGTTTCATACTAGGGCATGATTGGGGCATATTTTCTTTGACACAACGCCGAAACAACATTGTATCAAAGAGGGGAAAATTGTAGAAACCGAAAATTGGTCTATGCCTACCAGTACCACTTTCGACATAATTTTCTATTATCCGTGGTCATGATTAAATAATGTTTATTATTTAATTACCTTTCTAACACATATTTCCTCTATTAATTAAATAACCCTTTTTAATTAATTCATTAATTCATAATGACCTTTATTCAACTTGATTAATTAAATAAATCGTATTTATTTAATTATGTCGCTAACTAATTAATTCTCCTTCTTAATTAAATAATTTATTATTTAACTACCCCTTTTGTCATATTTTCAACTATAATTAAATATTTATTATTTAATTATTCAATTAATTCTTTTCAACAGTCAAGTAAATAAATTACATTATTTAATTAAGTCTTTCATTTTCGAATGTTGAATTAAATTAACATTTAATTCATAATTAATTGTTTATGTCACATTCTTATGTCGTTCAGTTCACTAATCATTCACTCACCTTCTGACTCCAAATCTATTTTTAAATCCTCCAGTTATCTCCAGATTTGATATCTGATCGTCTCTGCGAGAAGACTCTCTGTCACAACCAATCAGTTAACTAGTTCTAACTCATATGCATGAATGTGTTTATTAATTAAATATCTTTATTTAATTAATTAATTCATGTATGCATTCAAATGAATTATTCTTTGAGTTTTAACTTTGACTTTTTCATTCAAAGTCTATTTCTTCTATTTTCGAAGACTCTTAACTGAAGATTAAATTGTTTATTTAATTTGGAACTCGTGTTCTTTCTATTTTTGAACAGTCTTGAGACAAGATTAAGTTATCGTTCTAATTTAATCTTTATCTTGCAGACTTTCCTAATTCACGTTCTAACTGACACAGAATTCACATCGCATGACATTCATCAATCTCATCCGTTGATCTCTCTTTTGAATCTGAGTCAATCGTTCAAAAACCCAAAATCTATAAAATGACTTATCATTATCATTATTCCCTCTCCCAAAATCAATACTTTTGAGAAGAACATATTATCTTTGATATTTTTCTTAGACATTCAACAGGGTTATGTTTGCATCAATACTGAAAATCTGAGGGCAAGAATACTGAGACGGAAAAATGGAGAAGGACAATCAAGATAATTTGAAGGAGTGGACGCATATTCGGTGAGACTATTCTAGTTATAGTTTTAATTGTTTTGTTCATTTTTACTTGTTCTTTGTTGTTTTTATTTAGATTATTTGTTAGATTTGATCATCTTAATCTATGCAGCAAATTCTCCAGAAAATCTACATTACACTAGCATCTTCCCCATGCCCCGCCGGAATGGAAGTCTTATGGAATATGATATTTGAAGGATATGAACACTGCAAAAATGGATTTGTTGAAAAGGCTTTGAAAATGCCCAAGTAAATATGCATACGAAGTGTAGAAACGAAGGCAGCATGTAAAATGTTCGAAAAAATGCCTCCAAAAGATGGGGCATCATGCTATGGTTTCACAAAATGTATGTTAAATGTGGTAGCTGCAATTGCCTTGGTAAACATGCATTCAAAATGTGGAAGCAGATACAAAGGTGTGCTAATTATTTGATTAAATACCTGCAGCCTTTATGAGTGCCATCATTGCCTTAATAGAAATGAAATCTCATGAAATGTGATTATGACAGATCTGCAGAATATGCATTTATTGAAAAGACTTTAGAAACTCCAATGCACACTCTTGGGAAAACACATGCAAAATGTGAAATCATAGACAAGGCATGTAAATTGTTCGACAAAATGCTCCAAAGGATATGAGAATGCAAAATAGAAAGCATAGATTTGAGGCAAAATGAATGGTTTGATAGAATGCCTCAAAGAACGTGTGATCTCACAACTTGTCATAATTATTGGAGATGCTCAAAATGTTGTGTTGAAAAGACTTTAAAACCTTTCGAATGCAATCGGCCAATGTAGGGTCAAAGTTCATTAAATCCTTTCCCCAGTTACTCTGCCCATGCCAACATGAAATTTCGCCAGTAAAAAATTGTAAAGGTGGATTGTCTACACTGATCAGTAAATTTGCTTGGATGAAGAGAAAAAATGCTAATTTTGTTACTGGAATAAATTTTTGGAAGATGGAGTCTCTATTTTGTGTAATGAGATTGGTGTGTTGAAAGAAGAAAAGTAAACTATTTTGATTATAAACATAGAATCAGAGAATGGAGATCGATTTGTTGCATACAATGAAGTGTTTGAGGGGACAAATTGACCTAATCTATGGATTGAAAGCATTGTTATGATTATGGATCAGGGAATAATAATTCAAACGATGAGATTGTATTAAAGTTTATTGATTTTCTTCATGAATAAGTGAATTCACCCAGTTAATTATGCTTCTTTTTTTCGTTTTGCAGGAAGTTACAGTTCCCGGGCAAAACAATGGAACTTTAGATCCACACAAGACATTATATTAGTGTTACTTTAAAATAACATAAATTTAGTAAAAGGGGATTTATTGTCATTTTTAAGTTCATTATATTTACATTTAATGGAAATGACTAAGAATTAAATAGTTTTGGAATTAATTATTAACTAATTAATTTTATAATGCATTTGATATTTTGCAAATGCTCGAAGATCTGGAGATGACGAGGTGATTAACAGAAGCTCATGATCCTGATCTACAAATCTGATATGCAAAAGAGTAATTTCAGGAAAGGATGCTATTGCACATCATGCAAAAAAGTGAACTCAAAGAGGAAACTAGAAGTTCCAACTTTTGAATCAAAGCAAATTGAAGTCAACTAAAGTCAATGGAGGTTGAAACAAAAGTTTCCTTTGCAAAGGAACTTCATGTTTTTTTTTGCTACAGCTTTTTGAGTTCTTTTAGCATAAATTAGGTAATTAACTGAGCTATAACTTGTAAAATGGAGCTCATTTGAAGAGGGAGAATTTTAGGAAAAAGGAGTTAAACATTTTGTTTTAGAGTCAATTAGAATTTAGCAGTAGCATAGATGATAAAGTTTTTTGTAATCTTAGTTTAGCTAAGGTAATTTGAAGACATTGTTTTTGTGCACTGGTGAAACTTGCCAAATTTGTAAATGTTGTTTATCTGTTTTGCAACAGTAGAAGCAATCAGATTTAAACTTGCTTTAAGTTGTTCTCTAACATGATATTCATTGTGCTAATCATTTGATTTGGAATTCTTTGAGGAATAAAGTTTTCAAGGAAAAATTTAAGAAACCCCCCCCCCCCCGCTTTGCTAAGGTGTAAAATCCTGGCGAATCTTGTATTATTCCTGATAAAAATATTAATTTTATTGGCGAATTTTTTCATTTTTCGAGAAAAATAAATAAATCCCAATTGGTGAATCTTTTACAATCGCTAGAATTCTGTGCAAAATCATGGCGAAATGAAATTTTTTTTAAACGAATAAAATATATTTCATTGGCGATTAAAACCTTTTTTTCAAACCAAAAAAAAAAAAATGTTGGCGAAAAAAACCTTTTTTCAAACCAAAAAATATATTTTCATTGGTGAATTAAACATAATCTCAAACTAATAAAAAAATTTAGTGGCGAAATAAACAGATATGCTAATAAAAATCAGTGTGGTTGGCGAAAATATCAAATTCCAGGACATATTTTTCGTACATTCAAATTTCTTCATAAAGAGTCTGGAATGCCAACAACTGTCAACATATTTATTATTTTTGAAGCCAGATGTTATTGCAAATTAATATAATCTATGACCGTTCGATGAATTTTTTATGGACGACTGTAGTTGCATTCTGGAAGTAAATCTCTGAAGCACTAGACTTGCAAATTGAAACCTCTAGAATAACTCTAGAACTGTTAGATGTGGCCATGTGGCGAGATCAAGGCCCATCGCTCATCACTCATTCTGTCTTTTCAATGCCTCAATGTTGTATATTTCATTTAATTAAAATTATCAATCTTTTTGAAGAGAGTTTGGTTGTCATACTGCTAGTGCTGGCAGTGGCAACGATTAATGCCATATGTGATATGAACATCTGAAGAAATTTCTTGGACAACTCATAGATTTAATGAAACAAGATTTGTAATGATTTCATATCGTTTGAGTTGCACTGGTGATTTTGACAGCTTGTCAACTTGAGTTATAGTTTGTATTTAGCCAGACATCAATCAAATTAAAGATTTTAATTGTACATGAATCACGATTATGATTATACCCAGGCTGGTAGCGGCACTGGTGTCTAGTGGCCCATAAATAGGGATAGTCAATAGTGGATAGTGTCACAAGGTTTTTCATTTTCTAAGGTTAATAAGGGTTCAGGAAGAAGATGATGTGGTATTATTGGGGATACTGTAAATTCTCCTGCCTATAGTTATGTAGTTACAGAGTAATCAGTAAAAGACGAATTTCCTTCAAGTTCAGAATGGGTGGAATTGGAAAGAAGTTGATTTGGTTAACCTGACTTCTCGAACAGGTTTTGAACCAAGATGAGGAGCTCTGATGGAGGTAAGTGTTATACCAATGCATGGAAGTTGTGTGAAAAATATGGGAGTAGATTTGCTACTCCTCTTGTATCCTCACAACTCCCTTTTCCCCAGCATGGTTCACCTAGCAAGTTCCATGCATTTATTTTAAGAGACACATTTGTATTACATCTTTTTCACGACTCTGGTTCTCAAAGGGGATAAGTACATTTTGTATCTTCACAGCTCCCATTTCCCCAGAATGATTAGAATCCCCTTTCCCCCAACATGGTTGGAATTGGGAAAATCCCTTGCATTTTAACTTAATTTTCAATGCCACATTTGTATTACGTTGTCACGAGCAGAAGCTTGGAATCATGCATTTATTTTTAGAGTTACGTTTGTATTAAGTTGTCACCAGCAGAAGCTTGGAAATTGGAATCAATTTGTAATCCATTGTAACGAGCAACAGCTAGAATAAATTATTAAATTGTGTCTATGTAAAGTGACACACTGACATATGTTATTTATACAAAACGGGAGCTTGCCTTCTCTATAGCTACTTGTCTTTAAAAATATATGTAATAATGTGACATTGAAATTCAGTTGCAATAAAATAAATGGTTGTGTTGTTCTATTCTTCGTTATTCATTTACACTTACAGTAAAGAGTTATTTTTTGAGTTCAGAACTTCAATGTCTATTTATATGAATATATTCAAATCAGTTTTTTTCATTTAAGAAATTAAGTAATATACTTTATGCAATATGCACTTGATAATTCATGGTTATATCGGGCCATCGGGGGAATGCAATCATTCGTTCCACTGATGTTTATGTGTTACAGCGATGTGCTTACTTTTGTTGACTCTATCGGTATATCGGGGAGAGTACCTTACGATTCAGCCCGATAGAGTATTGTTACACCGATACTAGGTTGTGAGCTATTTTCTTCGGGCCATTGACAAGGCTATGATGGGGTTTCCGTCGATGAAGCATTTTTAGGCCGATGGTATTAAATTTTGTTAGGAATGGGGGAAGGACTACGAGTACGGGATTTCAAATGCACAGGGTGATAGGCTTGCAAACTTAAACCTCTAGAATCACCCTATAACCGTTAGATTTAGAAAGATCAATGGTTAAAAATTTGCAACTTTAATGTTCCAATTTCAAAAAAAAAGGAATTTAAAGCACTTTATACTGCTAAGTGTCAACTGTCAAGTGTTTTTTTTTAACTTTTAAGTGAGAGGGTTAGCACACGAGGATATTTTTTTAATTCCTTTGCAACGTTAAGTTATTGGCCCCTTGGCCTTGATGCTAATCCTAGCATACAAAAGTTTAAAACAAATTTAAAACACATGTATCAATGTGTCATGTTTATTTTTTTAAGTTAATATAATAAATTAGTCAAGTTTCAACCGTTGGATGATCATTTGATGTATGGTTTTATTTGCATTCTGGAATGAAATGCACAGATCGATAGGCTTGTGAACTTAAACCTCTAGAATCACCCTATAATTGTTAGATTTAGAAAGATCAACGGTTAAAAATTTGTAACTTTAATGTTCCAATTTTGGAAAAAAAAAAAGAAGCATTTAAAGCACTTTATACTGCTTCGTGTCAATTGTCAAGTGATTTTTTTTAACTTTTAAGTGAGAGGGTCAGCACACGAGGAGATTTTTTTAATTCCTTCGCAACGTTAAGTTACCGGCCCATTGGCCTTGATGCTAATCCTAGCGCACAAAATTTTAAAACAACTTTAGAACACATGTGTCAATGTGTCATGTTTATTTTTTTAAGTTAATATAATAAATTAGTCAAGTTTCAACCGTTGGATGATCATTTGATGTATGGTTGTATTTGCATTCCAGAATTAAATGCACAGAGTGATAGGCTTGCAAACTTAAACCTCTGGAATCATCCTATAACCGTTAGATTTAGAAAGATCAATGGTTAAAAATTTGCAACTTTAATGTTCCAATTTCAAAAAAAAAAAGCATTTAATACACTTTGTACTGCTAAGTGTCAACTATCAAGTGATTTTTTTTAACTTTTAAGTGAGAGGGTCAGCACACGAGGAGAGTTTTTTAAGTTCTTTCACCTTTGCAACGTTAATTTACTGGCCCCTTGGCGTTGATACCAATCCTAGTGCACAAAAGTTTAAAACACATGTGTCATGTTTATTTTTTAAGTTAATATCATAAATTACTCAAGTTTCAACCATTGGATGAACATTTGATGTATGGTTGTAGTTGCATTCCGGAATGAAATGCACAGAGTGATAGGCTTACGAACTTAAACCTTCGGAATCACCCTATAACCGTTAGATTTAGAAATATCAACGGTTTAGAATTTTCAACATGTAGACTTAAGACGTTTGATTCACTTTGATGTTCCAATTTCAAGAAAAAAAAGCACTTTATACTACTAAGTGAGGGTCAGCACACAGGGAAATTTTAGTCTTCACTCTTCAGATTACTCATTGCAGTGCACCACCCTGTTTTGGATTCCACGGTTCCACTTCCAACAAATCCATTCCAGTTTCTATGACTATCAACATTAATCTCTTCGAGAGTCAGGACTCAGAATCCGGGTAAGTGAAAAATTCCTAAAGCTATGTTTCATCGTTTGACATCTCTTAAAATCTTATTTTGTCAAACTTTGAAGTTTGGGTTTAGAGACTTAAGAATTAATAAAAATTAAGGAGGACTAATAGGTATTAGGGAATTCAAATTTCACAACTTCATATTATATAAGCATGTCTACCACCAGTACCACTAGAGCAATGTCCGATAAAAAAATACATTATGCAGAATTGCGTGAAACCCCAGGTTTCACTGATGGGTACCATGATATTTATGATCCTGAAATCTATGGTAGGCGTACCTCAGAACCTAGATTTTTATCTCAGAATAATGCTGCAAAGAAAATACAAGTTAATAGTATCAATGCACTGTGGGTAACTGGATTAGGGCACATGATGTTACATGAAGTTTTCCCTTGCCCAGAATTTATCTTGGTTTGTGCCAAAAATTATGATGATAAGAAAAGAACAATTGTTAATAAAGATAGCCAAGTAGAATTTGTATCCATTAATGCAAAATAACTTGGAAAAGTGTTGGGGTTTACAACCGAAGAATTTGGAAATGACCACATTGACCTAGAAAATTTTGCTAGTGATTATGAAGCAATGAAAGAAAGGGACAAAAATAATTTCTTAAATAAAACAGTTCAAGATAGAAAAAAATTGAAAGGTGATCATAAGCCTCCTTATAATTTGGATATTTTTAAACCATGGGTTCATGATACTATTTCCATGCTAGCATTTTGCCTCGGTCTAGATAGCAATTTGGAAGTGGGTGCAAACCTCCTTGAAATGGTATTTAATATCCATTATGGTGTTGAACATGTCAAATATAATTATATTCAAAATATTGTAGAATCCATGCATAAAAAAATTTTAATTATTAAAGCAGGTTCCACCAAGACATTTAGGTTCACAACCTACTTGTGCTATATTTTTCTATTTAAATTTAGAGGAAAGTTTCAAACCAACAAGCTTCAAATTCAGCCCTATAGTAATGCAGAGGAAAAGAAAATGGCTCCAGTATATGAAAGGACCACTAAGATAAGGATGGATGATTCTCAAAGGAACTACAGTCATTTTGTAGACTACTTTTTGGCTCCATTGCATCAAGAAATTAAAAATACTCCAATGCCTAGATTGCCTATGTCATGTAGAAACTGCATGCAACTAGGAAAATAAATACAATAGGTTGATTGGTACTTAATGGAAGAATATACTATGCTAAGATTTTATGGATCGGGAGTACAGCCATACAAACTTCCAATACATGTGACAGAAAGGGTTTTTGCATTGGAATATGTAAGGTAGGTGTAGAGTGTTGATGAACTACACTTTCTCAGTCAGCAAAAAAAGACCTTATTTCCTTCTTTACCTTTTTCATGTGGAAGGTTCACATTCGAGAGAAAAGCATTTATTGTGGCACATAATCTTTTGAATTTTTTTGACTTTGATGCTACCTGTCACTAGCAGTATGATCCATGTGACATCATTAAATCAATTATTATGGCCAATAGGAATGTTGCAAGTAGAATTCAACATCAAAGTAAACCCTTGCTTGAAAACTTAAGAAACAAGGATTCTTGGGATGAGGTCAAGATAGCAATGGAGAAAAGTGTTGTTGAGAATGGTATTTCTTTTGAACAATTGTTAGCAGAAATTAGGGCATTACACCGAAAGACAATCAGGACACACAACAATTTTTATGAAAAAAGTGATTAAACATCTAGTAGAGTAAAAATTCCAGGTTCCCTAGAGAAGGAAGTTACAGATAAAAATTGGTCACAATCAAAAATTACTGCCTTTTGGTCTATGAGGAAGGACCTAGGAGATCTAAGAGCTCTTGCAGAGTATGGAGCTAATGAAGAAGATAAAGAGTTTAGCAAATTGTGGAATATAGAGCATCCTGATGAACATAGAAACAAAGAAAGTGATGATGAATCTAATGATGATAGTGAAGAAGTAGAACAAATCCATGCCAATTACAAACCTGGTTTAAGTGAGGCCACAAAAGAAGCATATGCTTCAGCATATACTTCTGGAGCAGCCATGCTTGAAAAAATTGGTTATGAAGGTGGTCCTTTGGGGTCCAAAATAAAAGGCTCTTGGATGGTAACAGATGTTGAGCATAGAAAACCAGTTGATAAATTTGGCCTTAGGCTTGGAGGTGAAAGAGTAGACCAAGGGCATACATGTCAAACTCAATTTTTTAGAGATTCTAATCCTCATCCTCATGGTTAGATACAATCACAACTAGGACATGCCCTTGGTGGACAGCTTAGTGCAACTGGGAGTGCCATTGGTGGCAATGGTATGGATAGTAGTACTAGTAGTGGTCAACATGTGCTACAACAACAAATTATACACAAGAGGAAAACAATACAAGATACCACAGAAACACCAGGTGATCAAGGCAATCAAAAGAGGCAAAGGATTTTGACAGGTCCAAGTCACACTATCAGTGGATCCACCACAAAGGATTTATTTACAGGCACTCCCCTAGTTCCAGTTAGTGTGGTCGTGACATCATTAACAACTACAAGTACTCCTATTCCTTCACCATTCAAGCATTCCATTGTTCCTGCCTCCCCAGGTTATGATTTCATTGAAGAGTTTAAAAAGAAATCAGACTTGAATAAAAAAGAAAAGAAGCAATTAATGGAGAGTGCGTCTGTTGTAACTTTAGAGCTTGCAACAACCATGGTATTACCCACATTTGACACAAATAAATAAATCATGGAGTACACAATTTTTTTTCCCACAGTTCAAAACAAACCAACAAATCAGATGGATCAATTTGAATACCAAGTAACCAATTTTCAATTGGATTTTTTTGGCCTAAAAAATACTAACAAATTTAATGTATCAAAGAAGAACAATGAATTGGTGTACACAACATTTCTAAAGCAAGATAGAGAGAAGAAAAGGTTGCAGACCCAAATAGAAAAGTTACAAGAAAACCTAGCAAGTGAGAAAGCAAAGAGGAAAGCAGCAAATAATAAGAGCAATGAATTAGAAAAAAGAATAATAAAATCTACCTCTACATCAACAAGCAAAGAGGATAAACCAAATGATCTGAAGTGAAGGATAGCTGAGAGCAACAAGTAATATGATGAGGAAAAATCCACTTCATAAAAATTAAGACTAAGCATTGCGAATGGAAATGCACAATGGGAACAAAAATTGGAGAAACAGAGAAAAACAAATGAAAGATTGGAGACAAAGCAGACGAAAGCGAAAGAATAAATTAAGTCTTCTCAAAATAAGTTATCTGCATTTTGTAGAGATACAATGAGGCATATGAAACAAAAGATTTGGGATGAAATAATGCATAGGTTTGATCATTTGTGTGACATGTTTCAATTGATTGATGCTATAAGACAACATTATAAGAAGCTCAGCAAATATTTAGTGGACAACAAAAATGTGTTGGAATTAGAGAAATATGCAAATCAAGTTCTACAAATAGTCTACAAATCTAGTGACAAAGATTTGAAATCAAAAGGGATTACTAATCGGATTGAAACCTCAATGAAGTTGTCATGTATCATTGAAAAGTGTTTGAGAATGTGTGGAACAAAGGAATATTTGCATTTGGTTGCAGACAATATGAAGGTGGTGGATGAAAAGGTAAGGAACTTCACAGAGCTTGGTTTTCCAGAGGCTTTTGACACAAATGACCGATTCATTGGAAATTATGGTTTTAGAAAGAAGATGGAAGGTGCAAGGAAGATTGATTTGGACCAGTTTCCTTAGAACCCAGATGTGAACTATTTGGATTCCATCAGAACACTAATAACCTTGAATGCAAAATTGACTGAAGAATTCAAGACAGGTTCCACTTCCAATTACAATCATGAAATGTTAACAAAACTTCAAGTCAAACAACATCAGTTAGAACAAATGGCAATTCCACCACCTAAGTAGTGGAAGTTGCTAGAAAAGGTGATACAGTGACTTGATTTTTAATTTTCAATCTTTGATAATATGAGTTTCCAAGTTCCAACTCAGCTCTGTGCAGACTTGTCTTTGGGCATTGGCAAGATTTTGCATTGCCAATGCCAATATGTACTCTTTCATGTGAAAATCAATTAAAAAGCTCAAATTCATACTTCACTAATGTGATGATGATCAATTATCTTTATTATTTATTTTATCATTTGAACTATAAGGTGATGAACCATTAGCTCATTATATTTACTTCTTGGTAGAGCTTCCAAGCTATGGATGTTGAATTGTTAGCTCATTATATTTACTTCTTGGTAGAGCTTCTAAGTTATGGATGTTGAACTATTAGCTTATGTTATTGGGACTAAAAATCCTGATCAATATCCACCAACTTACACCTCACCTACATCCCACATATTGCAAAAATACACTACATTTGATTTTATGACTAGCACAAATTGTAGAGATGTGTGTGACAAGATCCATTTTGTGGCCCACATTACTACTTGATCATGTCCATAAATAAATCTAAAACCCCATGGTCACAGCCCCTATTCCTGAAGAATTCAAATTCAATGTACTAACAAATTAAATGTACTTCCACACACTCAATTTGAATAACATAAATAGCCACTTTTGAGACAGCCAAATAAGTTAATAACATATAAGCATACGAATCCACAACAATTGAACACTCAAAAGAAAATCAGTAATTATGTGTAACCTTCTCCATTATATTGATCTTCAATGTTCAAATGATATGCATTATAAAAATAGTTTTTGATATGAGATGGAGGGGCGAATTGGTGCAATCTATTATCTATCTTCTTACTATTTTCTACTCTAAAGTCTAATTAAAAATGATGTGATGATCCATTGATCTCCTATTCGAGTCTTGATCTCTCTTATATATGAGAGGAAAAAAGCTACAAAACCCTTACAAAAATTCATGGCATTTGACAGCTAAACATAACTCAAATTATAAATACAACAATGCCACAGGTGAATGCATTGATCCGTTAATCTCCAAGCAGAAGCTCATGACCACCTAAGATATGTTCAAGGCTTCTACTCCATGATAGGGCGCTCATCATGTTGTTGGTTGGCATTCTTACTCTGAATCTGATGGTTGTCCCGTTGAATCTGATTGACACATCTACAGTTTGGCTAATAAACAGATTGACTGCAGAGAGGTGAAGGATGTACTCATGTTCAACATAGGTGTCCACCTTAGAGATCGCCTCTTTCATATCATATTCCATAGACATTATTTTTTCGAGCTGCTTATGAGTGTTTTGTAAAACCATATCCTCATCATTGATTTCTTGCAATGCAGTAGTTAGAAGCCCAACAAGCTCTTCCTTCCAATCATCATATTCTCGCAGATTTCCAATGCCATTATGAAGTGTCAGGAGTGGGACTGAATCTAAGCAGTCAGAATCTTCCTTAAGCCTGTTATGATATCCATTATTTGATTCTACCAGCTTGTTATATGCCAGCAATATTTGTCCTTTCATGACATTCTTATCTACGAGATCCTTTTTTTCTCCATCATTCTAGGCTGCAATCGTTCATTCTCCACCAATGCAATGCATGTCTGTTTGAATACTTTCCAATATTCATTAGCATGCTTCATCATTTTTTTGAATCTTTCTTTTATCATTTCAGATACAGTGTTATATTTGATGGTTTTCACTTATTTCTCCAATTCTTTGCATTTCCCCTGGGATTTCAGATCTCAATTCTTCCAATAGGCTACATCAGCCAATGCATCAAGCACTCTCTTATCTTTTTCAAGCCATGGGGAGTACAACTCTGATGTGGAGGAGGAAGATGTTCTTTCTCTCTGATTTGCTAGCTCCTTCTTTAGTTTGTCATTTTCCTTAATCAGTTTTTCGATCTGTGCTTTGGTAAATTTTGCCACATTTATGTTCAATTTTGTTGTCTTCATAGGTTTGGTATCCACTACTTTTTGAACCAAGAGATGACCAAACACTTGGTTTGGAATACTAATTATAGCAGGTCTTTTATCATGGGGATACATTGACCAAATAAGCAAGGTGGCTTCGTCTAGGTTGTACCCAGATCCTGAATACATTTTGTCACTTGCTTCTTCTATTAAGTTCATTGTCTTATCCCCTCTTTCTCTGAATCTATCAAATATAATTGAAGAGCTAATATCCCACCTTGGCAGGAGCAACATTCTAGCTTCTTGAATAAATTCCCTTCATCTTTTAGGAGTGATGGACTCCATTTCCCTATCAACCTCCCTTTTCAATTCCTCTAAAGTGGTTGCCTCCTATTTAGGAGTGATATCTTGTATCTGTTGTCTCATTTTTCTACCTTTATATTCATAAACAAATGATTTAAAATCAGAAGATTTAACAAAATCACAATAAAAAATAAACTGTTGTCCAGCCCTGACCCTCACATCATCAGATAGTTCATTTGATGCCTCAAATATTACAATATTCTTCTCTTAAGGGGATCGTATTGTGGAATTATAGGAGCACTGATTTGTTTGACCTGCTCACCCTCTTCATCACCCTAATCTTCTTCACTTATATCAGTATCTACAGAAAAACATACCTCAGGAGTAGGCTGTGAAGGTATATAATCCAAGGCCTTTATATCTTTAGCTTGTACTCCTGAATAGGTTGCATGAGGTGCATCAAAAACAACTAGGGGAACATCCTTTACCAGTTCATTGACATGAGCGATGAGTTGCTCAATTCTTGTTAAAGGATTTTGTATCTCACCAAATGCCTTTGAATAAGATGGGACATTTTTTCTCTTCCATTCCTCTGCAAGAATAATCTTGTTATAGGTGGCCATTCTTTCCTTGGTGGAAGCCTCATCATGGTTTCTTATGACATCTTCGATTAAGAACAAATCTTCATACCCTGATAGCCCCTTTGATAATCTCGCCTTGTGAATAAACCCTTTTGCATCAAATTGTTTCCTTACATCACCTAGAGGTAGGTTGTATTGTGCTAATTTACCATCAATTTCTCCATATCCTTCATTGGAAACCAAGGTGTTGGGCATAATTGATTGTTTTCTATGTCCTTTGAAGTGTTTGGAATCATATTTTGCCAATTGCCTCACAATTTCTAAATAAGCAATTCAGTTAGGAACTACTCGTGGCATCAAGTGTGGAGCCCCTTCGAACCCATAAACCCTTATCACTGTACAATCAGGGAAAGCATACCAGTCTCCCCAGTTATGATTCACTTTATTTCTTCGATCATTTTCCTTTGGTCTTAGAAATCTTTGTACTTCTAGGGATAGGTTATAATTGCACAGATATCCCAACAACTTCATCAATGGTTTTACAAAAAAATCTTCAAAATAAAGGTAATGAAACCTACCAAATCGGTTGTCCCACAATGAAGTCCACATTTGTATTGGTTTAAAATCTCCATTTTCATTTGTAACTTTTATCCTTAATTCTTCACTCCAGACCCCTCTGACTTGTCCCTCGTACAAAAGCAAATGCATAAGAAAAGAATAGTATTCAAAATTAATATTATCACTATTATTTTTAATCTCTTCAAGCCCTCGATGTAGGGCGTTGGCCAAGTAGCTAGCATAATCAAATGGCTTGGAATCCTTTCTTTGTATGTTTGCAGCTAAGATCATTGGGGCAATTGACATGAGAGGTGAAACCTCTACTCCCAAAACCTGACCAGCTGAATAATAGGTGTATCAGAAATACTCTTCGAACAAATCTTCATGGAAAGGAGGGTTTTCACTGCTAGAGAACCTCTTGAGTTGGCCTCCTTCATCCTTGGGCCTATGCAAAGTTAATTTCCATCTCTTATAGCTGGTATCCATATGGCGATACTCTGTTAAGAGATTTTTGATCATGAATGATAAATTCAGTGTGAACACTCTAATTGAAATACATTAGAAATGAGATCCCTAGAAATAACAAGCATGTCACCCCCGCCATGTGACTAAATAGTTATTTTCTTGGGGTCATATCTGATAGAAAGAGCTTTAATTAGCTCTACATTCACAAACACATTGGGCACCACAAGTCTTCCCAGGTTCAACCTCCACGGATTACAAACTGGTTGAAACCTAAATTGTTTTTTTGTAATGGCACATGAAGAGGTCGTACCCTCGTTGTGGTGTCCAAATATCCCCTAAGCCCTTATGTTTCTCCCATAGTCAATCCATGGAAGGATTCATTTGAGCATTCCTCTTGGGTCTCAGCCTCAACCCAAGGCATTGATCTATCAGGTCTTCATTTAGGAGTCTTAGGATTTTTAATGTCCAGTTGATCCAAAGTTTTAGTCTTTTCAATTTTCTATTTTTTAGATTTGGGTTTGTCTGTACTCTCTTCCATTATTTAAATCTTAAGCTTTCGATGAAAATAGCTTCTTAGTTGGGTCTGAAGTACTTACGTGAGTCTCACCGAGTCGCCTCCACAGTCTGCCGGTCTTTACTGCGTCAGAACTCCAAGTTTTTGCCTTTTTGCTTCTGCCCTAAGTGAAATCTTCCAGGATTTTGTAACAACTATGCGATCAACTTGTGATATAATTCACTTCAATTTTGGTTCCTAAATGCACCATCTATGGACCGTCTTTCAGTCTTTTCATTGAAGAAGAACATTTATTTCAAATATTTTGAAGTCGACGATGCCCCAAGATGTCACATTAGTCTTTCACTAATAGCCACACTCTCCACCGATGGACACCTATCCTTCATTCTATTGGTGGGATGCCAGATAATGTTTCCTCGATGCACCATAGTTCCCCCGATATACTTTATGCATTTGATAATTCATGCCCATGGTTATAATTCATGGTTACTTTTGTTGACAACTTGACTCTATCGATATATCGGGAGAGCACCTTAGGAGTCAGCTCGATAGAGTATTGTTACACCGATACTAGGTTGTGAGCTATTTTCATCGGGCCATCAGCGGGACTGTGATGGGGGTTCCGCCGATGAAGCATTGTTAGGCCGATGGTATTGAATTTTTTTAGGAATGGGGGAAGGGCTACGTCACTACAGAATTTCAAATTTGTTTATGGATGCAATGTGAATGTAGGCTATAATATGGATCTTGTCACACAAATTTCTATAATTTGCATTGTTCATAATTTATGAATCATAAAATCAAAGTGTCGTATATTTTTGTGATTATTGATATGTGGAAGATAAGTGGGGTGGACTCGGTGGAGGCTAGTTTCTTTGTAAAGAAAAATTAAATTTCCTTTTGAGAGATCAAATTTTAATTTTAATATCACAATTTCATGGATGATGGAATACTATATAATTTATAAAGTATCATCAACTACAGTTTGACTTTGGCATATGATTCATGAAGTGCAATATAATATAAAATATCATGGGGTGCAATATAAAATAAAATATCCTGAAGTGCAATGATTCACAATTTATTTGAATACAATATAAAAAATAATCAACTACAGTTTGAAATATGATTCATGCAATGCTTGAGTGCAATATAAAATAAGATATCATGAAGTGCAATGATTCACAATTTCAATGTTTATTGAATACAATATAAAATATCATCAACTACAATCTGGACTTTGGAATAATGGAAACTGATTCATGAAGTGCAGTAAAAAATAAAATAGAATATCATGGGGTGCAATATAAAATAAAATATCTTGAAGTGCAATGATTCACAATTTATTTGAATACAATATAAAAAATAATCAACTACAGTTTGAAATATTATTCATGCAATGCTTGAATGCAATATAAAATAAGATATCATGAAGTGCAATGATTCACAATTTCAATGTTTATTGAATACAATATAAAATATCATCAACTACAGTCTGGACTTTGGAACAATGGAAACTGATTCATGAAGTGCAGTAAAAATACCTAAAACCTGCTAATTCTCTTCCATTTTCCAAACAAAGTTAGGGTCCTCAAACTGATGCTCATCTTGAGATAAAGTAAAAGAGTCATCTTGATTCTAAGTTCGCTCTTCACTTTCTTCGGCCTGTGTCTCAAATTCAACATTCATTGTGTGATTTGTGTCAATTTCAATATCATTGTCATCTGTCCCAGACCCACTGTCACTACCACTACCACCAGTACCGGTGGCGCTTGGAATTGGAGAGCCTGTGTTGCACAACCCCGTCCCTCTTCTTTCACATGTGGACCTCCAAATTGTGAGTGCCCTTTCTAAAGGAATTTTTTTGACATTATATGTAGTTCCTTTCATCCTGAAGCAATTTTCCAAAATCTTGTCCAATTTGTTTCTTAACTTTGATTTCAAAAACCCCAATGTACTGAAAACTCTCTCATCCTCCACCGACCCCAATATCATTGTTTGACATAAATCAGCAATTTTGAAATATTCTGACATCGAACCACACAATATTTCACTCTGACCTAAGCTTGTCCAAACATTTTTTATTGGTCCCAGTTCAAAGGCCTTCTCCTTGCCCATGGATTTATACTGGTCTCTCATAGCTGTTGCAAATCCTACATTTCTTTCTAAGTTTATCTTCATTTAAAATTCCTTCTATTGTCTGCTCATTGTATGTTACCTCATTCAAAAACTGTTCGATCAAGATTTTTACTTGATCATGAAAATATTTTGGGCTATCTCAATTTACCCAAAATTGAGGATACATAATACCCATGGCTTCAAGTATTTCATATCGAGGGAATCTTTCATGAATCTTTAAGGAAAGAGATTTTGCAATTTCCTTCAAATTATCACTAATAGATTTAACAATGTGGTTAAAATCTTCCTCATTAACAGGTACTTCTCTACTAGAGCACCTAGTTGTCTTATAATGGTGCATTGGTATCTCATATCCATGTACACAGAAACATAAGTGCTCGCTTGCATTAAACTGTAAATAATTATCAGGATTATTCAAATCAGTAATTTTTCGCCATATCAAATAATTTGTGCCTTCTTGTGTTAGATCTAGATATAGATGATCGAGGGCCAAGCATGTAAGTTTACGTAGATTGGCATATTCATAAATATACATAGTTTTTTCTTGGACTTTCTTCACAAATTTTTCATCTAATCCAACATGGAGAGAAGACTAGCTAAAGTCAAGAGTGTCTCTATATCACTTAACCTATGTAAGAGGTTAGGAGCTTTTTCTATTGTGTTGCGATACTCGAACATCACTCCAATCAAGGATTGATATTCTAAAAGAACTCATTGTGTTGGTCCATGCAGGGAGATCCATCTGGTATCAACATCCTTGAGAAGCTTTTTCTAGGTGTTATTCCCTCGGAAAAATGTTAAAATTCAAGGAAATGTTTGGGACTTCGGCAAAAGTATGCATGGATCTCATGAACTAGATTTTCAAATTTTGATACTGTAGGAAACTTGCTTACAATTTTGAATTCTAAATTCATTATGTGTGTCATGCAGTGAATTCCAAGCATGTATGATGCACAATTATTTTGTAACTTTGTGAAAACACCTCTCCTTTGACCTTGCATCACTACAGCTCCATCAGCTCCTACACACACCAACTTTTTGGCAATTTTCAACTCATCCATACCTACAATTTCATTCAAAGATTTCTTGACTAGTTCAAATAGATTTTGTGATGTTGAACTATCCTTCAATTTATGAACACAAAGAAGATGAGCTTGGTGAACATGTTGTTCTACAGTATACAAATGCATACAAACCCAAGAAGTATTGTCTACCGCAGTAACTTCATCTAAAGATAATACAATGAAATTTGACTCTTTTACTTTCTCCTTTAAATCTTGCTTTTCCACTACAGCAAGATAGTTCACCCATTCCCATCCAGCATTTACTGACCAATGTGAGAAGGGAGAGTGGGGAACACTCAAATAAGATAATAAATCAAAATATTTTGGGTCATCTGTCATAGGATGCCTCCTGGACAAAATATGAAAAACAACACTCATCTGAACAATTTTTGACAAATTTTCTACTGCCATGGATTTTCCAAAATGAGCCTCAAGTGTACCTTCACATTTTTTAATCTTCGACATTCTATGGTTATGCTCTCCATAATCTGTGATATACTTAACATAAAGACATTCTTCCTTTGATTTTCATCATACGACTGATTGTTCCTTTCCGTGTATGATTTGTTTTTCATAAAATTTACCGATATGATTTTCTATAGTGTCAAACTTTAGCTGCATCATCTTGCCTTTTCCACATTTCCAACTACAAATCTTACATTTGACCTTTGTTTCCCTTTCAATATCGTTTTCATTTGATACCCCCACCGGTTCAAGGAATGGGTACTTTGACAACCAACCAATTTGAAAATTCCATGTCATTTCCCACTCGTGCCCCAATTTTGATTTGCCTTTTATTTTCTTGCTACCAACATCATCCTCATCTAAGTCAATTATCTCATTTTGGCTAACTAAGGTATCCCTTGGAACATCTTCTGCAATATTGCCATCCTCATTTGATACTTTTTTATTTAACTCAATGACAATCTCACCTTGACCTTCCTGTGACAGTGAGGTATTGTTAATGCCATCTTCAATAATATTTGGTGGAAGAGTTGATGATGTAGCTCCACCTTGATCCAATGGATTAGAAGCTTTTCCAATTCCAAAGTAAGACTATATGGTACCTCCACGTTTTGGGAATTTTGATGGCCTCCCAATCTCTTCATTACCCTCAGGAGTCTTACCCTTTCTGCTCGACATATTGATATCTCACTTTGAATAAAATATGGAAAAAAATGTCTTCTTGTTTAAGAAGGACAGACCGACAAAGAATATAGATCCCATTCCCTACTCAAAATCATGTTTAATACTGAAGCAAGAATGGAAAATAAATAAATAAATCTTATTATTATAGCTAATAACTAATAACAGTATGAAGAAATGATCACTCACCTTTGAGTCTACATTTTCGGGTTTCGTTGACTTCTGAATCGAGAAGTAGAACCTCAAAACCGAACAAAATGTGTAAGAACAAATAACAGTTTCAATTGTATTTATATCAATCCATATTTGGTGAATTCCATGGGATTTTTAAATGGTATGTTAAAAATTTGGCGAATCCCATGTGCTTATACAACAATACCTTGTAATTTTCAAGGTGAAATGTGTCCTCAAATGTAATTATTTTTAAATATTATTGGTGAAATAGGTCCTCATAAGCAACTATTTATAAATTTTAATTGGAAAAATGGGTCTTCACAAGCAACTATTTGTAAATTTTAATTGGTGAAATGGGTCCTCATATAATGTTGTTTTAATAGTATTGGCGAATATGTTGGTGTTTTATGACATGCTCCCCAATATTCCAAGCAAAAATATTAATCAGTCCATTGGAAATGCGTAGTTTGTTATGGTGAATTTATTGCCTAAATATGCCTCGTAAACAAAAACCACTAGCGAATGGACATGCATTGGACCGATAGTTCATGAAATCTAGGTGATTTGAACACCCTGTTGGATAGAGTAAATTCGCCAATTGGCGAAGATTCGCCACTAAATTTTTCCCTGAAATTTTTATCTTTTCTTTTGTTTGAATTGTGATTTGTGATCTATTGTTAAAGTTTGCACTGTGAATGAGTGTTTAGATTTGTATTGATTACAGGTTGATTTTTTTTGCAGTTTTAGTTTAGGAATTCCTTGAAGAGTAACAGGTCTAGTTAACTGAATGAATCAACATTCTTTTCTCTCTTGTGTCCCTAATCTATCTTTTTCCCTTTTTTATACCCCCTATTAGAGTAGGTTTAGATAGAAGTTTGATCTTGCAGCAACCAAGAAGATCAATAACTAGCAGGCACCTTGAACATTACAACCTCATTGACCACTCAGCAAAACAACACAGTTGAGAACCAACTATAGAGACTTTGGAAGATAGGTGGTTTTAGATCAATTATTTTTTTCAAAAGAAATAGAGTAGAAATATTGTGCTTAACGTTGTTGTGTCAATTTGGCCATCAATAGTATCTTGCAATGCTTTGTGTGATGAAGGGAGAAATCTTCCCAAAGCATCTATTTGCCTCCACATGCAAGGTTTGTGACTTTATGGTTCACCAGTTCCTACATATTGTTAATAACTCATGTTGTGTTGATGGCTTAAAACCTTTTTACCCTAATGTTGAAAATAAAATTGTTAAACTAGGAAAGATTGAAAAGAATTGGAAGTACACAACAGAATCCTAAACATAGCATCATCCCTGGCAATGACGCCAAAAATTTAGGGCCTCTATAATGTTTGATTAACTTGGTGCTACAAGTAGACACACAATTCAAAAGATGGCTTCCTAACTGAACAGTTCACCAAACCTTTTACAAGAGGTTGCATTTAATTATCAACCAAGGCTTTGTAATTTTTTGACAGTGTTAGCACTATATGTGCATTCATGGATTCTAACATGCCCTATATCAATGAGTATAGGTGATTTACATGTGTACAAAAATTTATTAAAACTAGAAAAAGGAAATGAAACATTAATTGATAAAATAGGGAATAGCATAAACTATTACTTGTGTTGCAAGTACTTATCACTTAATATTATGACTACTAACTTCTAAGAGTGAACTGTAACTAATCACTCTAGGAGTATGAAACAAAGCTACAGAATCATATTTATAAATCCACGTGCATGTAAATGTAAATTATCTTAATTAATAATGCATGAACTAATTTAATAATAGAAAGATAGAGTGGATAGCAGTACCTCAAGTGTCCCTTGCTTGAGTTGGTGCTTCCAAAACATATATCAACACTTACTACTTGATCAACAAATCATGGTACTAAATTAACTACTTTATTGCATGGTAACTCTGAACTCTAACAAGAATCTAATCAAGATTAATCATTTAAATATGCATATTCATTATTCAACTAATAACAAGAAACTAACAATGATAAAAAACAAGTTGGATAACTAGTAACTAGATTCTCTCCTCACAACAGATCCCACTATATTCGGTTCGTGAGGAGACTTATTCATCCTAGGAATGAAAACATAACCATAATGTTTTTTGTCCACTCTCCCTCTAGAATAGGGAGAGGACTTAGTCTTGTAACATAAAACCATAATTAAAAAGTAGAAAAAGACATACTAACTTAGAACTCTACCCAAATAGTTAACCATAATGACACAGACATGTTTCATAGGAATTTTCATGTCACGGATTACTCCTACTTAGAACATACTCCTTTCAATCATCTTATTTGGTGTGCTTGTAGTGACTCACGGTTGACCATTCAATGGCCGCCTCCATTTTTCTCTAGAGTTATCGTGCTTTAATCATTTTTGCCACTCCCCTGCAACTACTTATGGTCCTTATCCTACATGTTAGAAATCCTAGTTGTTGCAGGTTATAGTTCTTCTAGTTGCAAGAGGTTAGTTTCATTCTAAATCACGCACATCATTAATAACCATAAATTAAGCATAGAATCATACTAAATTTCATGAACATTCATACATTTACTCATACAAATGTTATCGTATCATATTTTCATTACCACATACTAAAGTCTTAGGATTGTCTGTGAAGTGTTAAGGTGCATAAAAGGGATGAAATATGTATAAGTCTTAGGATTGTCTGTGAAGTTTGGAAGATTGAAATGATAAAAGACATAAACTTAATAAAGAAAACTAGTCATAAATTGAACCCATCATCTACCAAACCCTACTCTTTCACAAGAATTTTTTGGAGATTTGAACTTCTTCTCACCAACATGCATCCCTTTTGAACCTTAATTCCTAACTTGTCGTATGAGTCATAGGGTATCCTTGATTCCTCAAATCTGACCACTTCCACCATTCCTCACTATTCATCCCACGTATTGCATAACATGTTTATGCATCATAATGTTTATTCTTGAAAAGTGGCTCCAATTGTGGTATTGTATCACCAACAACATTATTGAATTGGAGGATGTGGATCTATGTGTATTTCCCACCATGAGAGCTAAGAATTCTACTCCAATTTCCATTAATGTAGTAATTATAATTTGTGGGCATAAATATTCATGTCATTAATGTTGGGAGTTGTTGTGGATTTCAAGTATCTTCCTCCATACCTCCCCAATGCCTTCCTATGCATGTGGATGTGGATTTTGAGTATAGATTAAGGGGAAATGGGACTTGTTAGGTATGGGTGCTCTCTACCATGTACTAGTCGCAATATATTTGCATTCATTGTAGGTTTTGGCATTCCTTCTAGTGGTATTATGGATTCTAAGTCTGAAAATTATTATTATAAAAATATTCCAAACACTAACACAATTTTTTTATGAACCCTAACATTTGAGCACAAAAATATAAGGACAAAAACCCTTAAGTTCACAAGAGACCAAAGGATAAAAACCTTGAAGATCTCGCATGCCAAAGCATGAAAGCCATATTGGGTTAAGAATAGATTCTCACCCAAAGGTCATATTTGAGCTTTAGTGGTGGCCAATATTGGTGATATTAAGTCAACACGACACTTACACTCATCATTGGAGAGAATACTAGTGATATTAGAGCTTTCATGGTAGCACATATCATCTTCATCCCATCTATGTGATGTGCAATGAGTTATTGTAGATCCCTGACCAAGTAGCTATAGCTTTGTCTTGTTATTATAGCATTATTGCAAACTAAGTATAGTAGTTATAGTTTATTGTTACGACTAGTTAGTCGGTGTTCTTATTTTATTATTTCTATTGTATTCTAGTTGGATATAGTTATGGTAGTAGTATTCTATAAATCATTTTTTACTTTTTAATATAAATACAAATTGTGTTTTATCTTCTATTGTGGATTTGATTCATGATTTAACATTTTTTGTTAGCGTAATGAGAATTATGGGTTTTGTGTATAAAAGTAAGAGAAATTCTTGCTCATTGACAAACTTTGTTTAAACACACAAATCTGAGGTTTAACTTGTGGATTCTTAGTATTAATATGTAAATCATGAGCTTTCTAGGTTTTGTAAGATCTAGTACACATTTAAATATGTAATCAATCTTTAATGGTGAACCCTACTTGTAGTATTGGGGTTTGTTAGATTAAGGAAAAAAATATATATAAGTCAACATTGAGTCAAGAAGGTCGTTGTTAGTAACGTGTATTAGGTTTTGTATGGAGATAAATTAAATATTTTTAAATATGTCAATATTCACCCTAAATATTTGGTCATGACATTATAAGGTATACTAGAGCTGCTAATTTAAAATAATACTTGAAAAGGGTTTAATAAATATTTACACTCGTACTTAGTAGAGACATTATAGGTTTGGGTATTGCTTTTGGTCATCCTTAATTAGAATCCTTAGGAAAAATTGACATTAATATGAAAAAAAATCATAAAGTTTTGGTATAGAAGGAAAAAATCACATTACAAGATATTACACATAATGGAGGCCAAAGGAAACTCAAGGTAGAAAAAAATAAAGTGTATTATACAGGCATTCACATCATTGTGAGAGGCAAGAAAAATGGAGGAAACACTAAAGGGGGCATGATAATATATGGAATCCACAAGCTAGTCACTATGGTTCTACATGAATTTAAAGGAACAACTAAAACAGTTTATGGCATCATATAAGAAATGGCTATTCATGGTTCTAAGGAGGAGGGCATACTATGATGAAAAATGGAATTCAACAAGTGTCATAAAATATGGATCAAGAATGAGATCTAGGTATAGTCAAGCTAAAACCTCTACAAATATCACTTATGGATAGTTGTGTTAGAGTAAAAAGTATTTCCTAATTAAATATTTATTTAATTATTAGGTTCCTTTTCCTCTAATTACTTAAGCTTACTTAGGTCATGTTTTCTTTATGTCTCATGTCATAGGATGAGGACACATGTCATGATCTTGTTTTATCCTCATCTAGGATTTCTAGATTAATTATCCTTTTATAAGAACTCGCTATTGTATTATCATTTGAATATGCACATTAATATGATTCATGCTTTTTTGGATCAATAGATCTTGGCCTCCATGTATTTTATATTCTCTCTTTATGTGACAGGTGTTTGATTGCGGGTGATCCTTGGGAGTTGTGGAGTTGATTTTTCTCAACTTCAACATGGTATTAGAGCTCCAAACCTATAAGCCCCTCTCTTATTTTTGAGAGATTTCGTGCCTTGGGTTATCATTTGATTGATCTTGGAGTAAATTAGGGTTTTCCATTTGATTTAGAGCTACCGAAAAAGCTGTTTTTGCATTTTGTTTGGCCTGATTTGGACTCCAGACACCAGATCTGCAAGATTTTGAAGTAGTTGCCTTTGTTCAAATCTAGAGGGTAGCTGCAATTTTGGAGCATTTTGAGCCAAAAAGAACCTCACAGTTGCATTTAGGAGGTCGATTCCACAAATTTTGATATATAATTCGACCTATTTCGATGTCGAGAGCTTTTGAGGCAAATAAAATTGCCATGGAGGCCGTACGGCCTCCCCAACATGTGGATCGAGGTAAAATTTTAAAAAAACATATATTGTTTTACCCTACAAAAAATATTTTAAACCCTTTTAAAAGGGCTACGACAAGTTTTTTACATTTTAAAATTTATATTAAAAAATATTATGTGTACGAGTACCGCAGGGTACCTGCACCCCTGCATGACCCTACCATCGTAGGGGTGGCAGGTCCCCCTTAGGCCTTGCCCCCTGTGTGGGTACCAAGGTACCACCTTGCCAATGGTAGTGGCGGCCCCTTGGGCTCTATGTGGGGTCGCCGCCCTATTTTTATTTTTTTAAGAATAGTTTTTTAATATTTTTTTCTTAAAAAAAATATATATATATGAGTTTTTTTATATGTTTTTGTTTAAATATATATATATATATATATATATAAAGTTTTTTTAGCTTTTTTGCTTTAAAAAAAATAAAAAGGCAAAAATCCATACAAATTTTTACCACATTATCTTTTTTGCAAAATAAATCAACTAGTATCTACCTAGAGGATTTTTTTCCAATACCTCTAAAATTGGCAGAACTCTAATTTTTGGGGTATTTTTGCTAAATTTGGCGAAGCCTTTTTTTGCCCTGCTCAGCCCCTCCGTTGGGCTTTTCATTTTTGCACCCTATCTTCCAAAGGCCATATCTCAGCCATACGGTGATCTTTTTCAATGCAATTTTTTTTGAAATGGGGTAGAATTTTGAGCTCGTCACAATGGTGTAGGTTTTTTTTAATTTGGACTTCTATTTTTTTTCTATAATTTGGTTTTCTCAATGCTATTGATGTTCAGTGAACTCATTTTTGAGCCTTTGATTGGGCATATCTTATGCATCTGAACTCCTTTTTGGGTGTCATTTTTTTGAAAGTGCATGTTTTTTTCATGTACTTCATCATGGTGCTACTAGTTTCCTATTTTTTGTCAAGGAATTGTATTTTATGTATGTAGTCCCTTTTTGGACATTATGGGCTTCCATTGTATGCATTCTTATTATGTAAAAACACTAAAATAAAGTGCCTCAGTATTCTGGTGTATGTATTATTGGGATCTTCAACATCATTTTGTGCCTTATTATACTCACACTATGATATAAAGTGTCATGGGGGGGTTTGATATTTTTCTTTTGTTTTCCATCACACCTTTGTCAAGTGAGTGTCCCTTCCAAGACAACAGCCGCATGCGTGTTTTCCTTTTATTTGCACACCATTTATATGTGTTGGTACTTTCATGTTTGCATGTTTAGATGTTCTTGATTCTTCTTCATGAACTTCTTTCTAGAATTTAGTTTCTATGTACATATCATGGCTCTCCCTTGTCTGCATTATGGGGGGTTTCTACTTTTTGTGTTAATGCTTCCTTGGGTTCGCGTTGAAGTGAGCTACGTATACAATATTTTTTCCTATGTACTAGGCAAATGTAGCGGCTATATTTTGGTGAGATGGAGCACTTACCATATAGACACTCTTGTATTCATGTTTTGGAGGTGACCTTCCATTTTCATTTGATCAGTTATTCAAACTATTGGTACTTGTGCCATCTGTATCTTTGAGTTACAAGTGTTTGCCTTTGTTTCCATTTGATTCGAGTAGTGTTGTTGGGGTCACTCATGTAAATTTTTGTCTTCTTGATCCTGATCATTATCTATTTCAACAAAGGTTCTTGTTTCAGCACTATAGCATTCATTCTTTGACATAGTTTCCAACTTCTTCATGCTTCAATGGTGTTCTTCATGTTCATCCTTTTTTTCCTATCTTTTGGGACATTTCTTGTTTGGAGGATTCTTCAGTCCTTCATTTGAATTTCTCTTTTGGAGAGGATTTTTCTCCCACTAGTTTTTTCTCCTTTTACTCTGGTTTTGAGAGATTATTTGTTTGTAAATGGGTACCTCACTAGGCCTTGCTTGCTAGGACCCATCTTGCATTCATCTTTAGAGGTTTGAGCTTCTCCCTAAGTTTCACTTAAGGGGAGGTACATTAGAGTAAAAGGTGTTTCCTAATTAATTATTTATTTAATTATTAGGTTCCTTTTCCTCTGATTATTTAAGCTTCCTCAGGTCATGTTTTTTTTATGTCTCATGTCATAGGATGAGGACAAATGTCATGATCTTGTTTTATCATCACCTAGGTTTTCTAGGTGAATTATCCTTTTATAAGAATTCTCTATTGTATTATTTAAAGATTCACATTAATATGATTCATGCTTTTTTGGATCAATAGCTCTTGGCCTCCATATCTTTTCTATTATCTTTTTTTGTGACAGGTGTTTGATTACAAGCGATCCTTGGGAGCTATGGAGTTGATTTTTCCCAACTTCAACAGTTGGATATTATGACATGGGGTCATGTTTGTAATGAATTACAACAATCTTACTATTTGACTTCTTATTTTTTGGAATGAAATATGTCAAGGAAAGATGGCATACTATGTACTTATGGATATAATATTATACATATATAAGTTGATGGATATGTTGACATGTGGCACACATCCCTTAAGGTAGTCCTATTGATTAATTAATTATCTTAGGTAATTAGGATGCATACACATGGCTTGAGTGATTTACCCCTCCATTATGTTATTAGGATGAGGTCTATATAAAGAAGGTGAATATCATTGTAAGGATGGGCGGTGAATAGGTTATTGTGTTTGGCATCCATTAAAGATATAGTATGGAATGGCTTCTTTCATAAGGAATATTATATAATATTATCCTACCTTAAAGGTTTATTATATATATATTAGATATTAGGGCATGCATCTTAGTCCACAAACATCTCTTGCATTGTGTGATATCTAATTTCTACATTGTATTATTTTTATTATTGTATGTGTGGATCTTATCAGCTTGATTTTTTAAGTAATTAATTAGCCTAGATATTTATTTGTGTGATTTGTGTGATTTGTGTGATTTATTCCCTTACATAAAATGGTTAACCTAACTTTCTTACACCTCCTAGGTTTTCATCCTTTTGGTTTATTCCTTATCCATTACAATTTTGGATTTGATGTTCCTGCTTATATACCTTTATTTTAGACTCCATTTTCATTTTTCTAGCTTAGTTAGGTTTTAGACTCTCATTATTTTATATATTTTCAATCTCATCATCCCACCACATATATCTAGAAATCAATCTTTGATTTTCAGTATGCTCATTTTTTTTCTAATATCATATCAAATTCACACTTATAATGGATCCTTCTTTGTACTTTGATGTTAATCATTCTTCTCTTCTTCATAATACCGTAGACATTGATTGTATTTCTATGTCAATTCCTCATATGATATATTCCAAATATTTCTCGTTATGTGTATGATTTCATAGTGTGTATATATGTGTTGTAATTCTAGGAAGATTGTATTATAATGTTTACACATGTATGTGCTTTTATGGATATGTTTTATTCACAAGTATTTACTATTAGATTACTAACTATCTATGTGTGATTATATCCATTTGCATTCTATTATATATTATTACATGTTTATTATTTTAGTGTTCATACATTTTAGTGTCTTAGCGAGTCACCCATATCTTTGTATGACGTTGTTTCTCTTTATGCTCATTCCTCCTTCCATGATATTTTTTCTTTGATCACTCTTCCTATATTTCTTTGTATCACTCTTTCTATATTATTTTACTAATCCATCTTATGAGGAGTCTAAATATAATGCATTATGTGAATTACTCTCTAAAATACATAATGATATATCTTATGAGCATATATTTTCTACCTCTCATGCTATATTCCCTTGTTCACTATTGGGTTCTCCTAAAATAATCATCAATAAATGAAACATAATATGTGGATTATTCATTTGAAGGAGCATTAATCAGAGAAAACACATTAGGATGAATAAGACCCAAAACACAACTAGATTTTATGAGAACTTGAGTAAAAATGGACGTGGTTTTGTTTTCTATAAGTTTTGTTTTCCATAAGCACAATGCTTAAAGAAATCAAATTCAATATTAAAATTATTCAAACCCTCAACAAATTTTTTATTCTTCAAGGTTCTAAGACCTTTCGTTCCAATGTGGCCAAGTCTCTGGTGTCATAACATAGTCTTCTTTGTAGATAGTTTTAATTCTACAAAATGAGCACACTTAAATACCCAAAAGCCATGACCATCCAAGGAAGAAGAAACTATCTTTGTATCCAAAAAAATAGTCACATATTTAGACTTTATATAATTATAATTACACTCAGTTGTGAATGCATCAATTTCATACAAATTCCCAATCCTAACACCTTTAGTAATCACCATAATGCCTCTAACCATCATACAATATACTTCAAAAAAGATAACTTGCACACTTAGATCTATTATTTTTCTTATAGATAATATATTATTTAAGATAGCCCAAGGATATGCAACACATCATTAAACCATTTAATCGTTGCATTTAGAAATGTCAATTTTACTTTGCCATAGCTAATAATTATTAGATAAGAACATCACCTAATTACACCTTACCTCCATCAAAAACATCATAGTCAAAAAACTAATTTCTATTAGATATCATATGAAATATAGATCCAAATCAATTAACCATGCATCATTACCTACATGGATTGCTAAAGTTGCAATGAATTTGTCACCATTTTCCTTCTCAATCTTGAAATTAGAATCTTGTGTCTTCTTCTTTTCCTATTTGCACTCCTTACAAAAGTGACCAATTTTATCACAATTCCAACAATTGACTTTGAAATTGTTAAGAGATTTATATATCCCCTTGGACTTGGATTTAGATTTGTCTCACTTCTCATTCTTCTTGATTCATTCATTTTGTCTTCCTTGAATATGTAGGGCCTCTTTGACACTGATGGAAACATTTTTCTCATCTCCTTCAAAACAAAATACCCAAAAAATCTTCAACTTTTAAGATCATAGAAGTACTCCCAATGACCATGACAAGAGAATCCCATGAATCAAGAAAAGAATATAGTATTTTTTGACATATCTCCTCATCTATCTTAAACCAAATAATTTCAACTAGTCCACTAATATGTTAAATGTGTGATGTGGAGAAAGAGATCCTAGACATAACAAATAGATTACCTCATATCAATATTTCTTTCCATCAACATTAGAAGCCATGCCAAAAAGGGTGACAAGATTGGATAATAGCCTAGAAGGAGAGCCAATCTATCTTGGACTTGGTTCTTTTGTTGCTTTGAAAATTGATTGGATTTGATTTGTGAGTTTGTTGACCTAATGAGCTATGAAACCTAATTTGAAAACATAATTATTTGCACAGATAAAACTAAAATTTGATGGAATGAAAGAATATTTAAGAAGGGAATATGGTTGTGCACCTATCATAAAATTTTGGAGCTGAATTGGAGGGTCAAGGGTGATGGCGCCCTTGATTGAGAATTTGGATTCAAGATCTGTAAATTTGTTAGCTTTAACACACGGGTTTTCATTGCCCTTTCCCACTCTACAAATTTTCGTCTTCGGATCTAAACCTAAAAAATCACAACAAAGGGGGGAGGGTGGCTATATAGGAGTTTTCCTAGGTCAAACCCCTATTTTGGTATTTCTGCCTCCACAAATAGTTGATTTTTTTTGGATAAATTGTATGCTCTAAACCTTAAGTGTGTCTAAGGTTGTAATGAGCTAAAATTCAAAGTAAATGATGAAAACCCTACTTAAATGTGTTAGAGAATAATTCATACATGACATAATCAATGATCAACGAAAGAGAAATTCAAGAACCCTAGGAAAAATCAAAATACTCAAATACCTTACTTAGGGCAGCAAGAAGATCAAATTTTGAAGATGAGGACACACTGAAAACAAGTCATTAGGTGCTTTAAGGGAGAAAAATCCATGTCCAACCCTATATTCGAACTAGTCCTTCAATTGGCATCAAACTCCAATCATCATACTAACTTGATCAAATCTGAAACTTGCTTTATAATTCTATAAAATTGGATGTGTATTTTGGTAGAGCTTTGTTGTAATTCTTATTGATTGTCCTTTTTGAAATAATAATTCATGTTTATATAGTGAAACATAGAAATAAATTAAAGTGTAGGATGACTCGTTTAAATTTAATTTTCAAGATTAATTTACCGCCAAATCATGATTTCAAATTTACATCTCATAAATTAGAGATCAGCAAAAATGGAAAATAAAAATTATTAAGAAAAATACTTGATCTACGACTGTGGCACCCTAGTCCAGTTTTTTTGTACACTTTTGAGTTTGATTCTTGAGTTTAGGGTCTACTTAATTAGGACTTGTTCAAAAATAGAGAATTTTATAGGGTTGAAATGGTGAAATGAGATCAAGAAGACACTTCTAGGGTAGCACTAACATGTTCTCTTGGGTTGAAGGGAAAGGTCAAGGCTAGGGAGTGTTTCTAAAATTTACTAATGAAGTGGACACCAAAGTGAGCCCCAAATAAAGAATGAAATTATGCTTTCATCTTTAGGGAGCGCAATTTATGACGTTACATTTAGCCCCCACTTAAGTGGCCATATGATATTACGTGCATATGCAAGATAAAGTATCAAAAATTAAATCATAATATATGAAAAAGGATACTGTAGAGGAATTCCAACATTTGTAAAGTGGGAGAACGAAGCCCCCAATGTAGTAACCTATAAACCATTACATTAGAAACCACATCCTACAAAACCAACTTGTTAGAAATTTAAAATCATCTTGCGCATACAATGAATGCGTTAGTCTAAAAATTGTAAGGAGAATAAAATTTGAAGGCAAATTTATGCCCTTTTGTTTCTGCAAGTGCTTTATGGATGTATAAATAGGGTGGAAATCTCTCCACATCAAATTAATTAGGGTATTGATGAAAATACCTTTGGTAGGGTCATGTAAACATAATTCCAAGGAAAAAAAATCATTTTATGAGAATGAGGGTGGAACCAAGATTCCAACACAATAGACAACAGGGTAAGTGCACCAATCTGTGACACAATTTTGGCTCTTAAGATGCCACTTTTTTTTCTGAAATCAGCAAAATCTGATTTGTACGAGAAAATGAAGATAGTTAAGCTCAAAATTTTGAGATGCAGAAAAAACAAAAGTTGAAGTGCTCTGAGTCTAGTTTCTAAGCTACTATTTTTTTTGAAATTAATGAAGATTAAGGGTCTCAAAAAGGGGGGGGCCAAAATAGGTCCTATTTTTATCAAAAAAAATAGCATAGCGGTTGAGGGCTCCCCCCTTTTTGATTAACTTTTTTTTAGAATTAAAAAAATCCCAACGATGAGAAATTAGCTAAAACCATGTAGTTTATCCTCATTCTTCAAAGAATTTTTTTAAAGAATATATAATATTTTATGAATTTTGAAAGTGGACACATCCTGAAAAGCTAAAATTTGAGCGTGCTCCCACCTAATTTTTTTGAAAACTAATCAAAAAATGATTTATTTATTTTTCATCATGTGTAGAATGGATTCTAGCTTCAAAAAATGTAATTTGTTTCACATTTCGATGAACGAGTAAAAATTTATCCTAAAACTAGCGCATGTTGGTTTTTGACCAAAAAAGGAGGCATTTACAAAAGGAGTCATGGATCAAAACCTTAACTAAATCAAAATGAAAAAATAATTATATATTTAGATAGCTAAGAGAGAGGTTAACGCTATCATTTTTTTTTTATATAGTTGCATTGAAAGACATGCAAATGAGACGGGGAGCACAAACGAAAATATGAGGAAATTTGGCAAATCCTGTCAATCAACATGTCCACAATAGGTAATTTGGTGCTCGCCAAATTACCTGCTTTTCACAAAACAAGAGTTTCCCCTCCCTTTGGTCGACAAGTTTGATAATGCTTAGAGTGCATAGTTTATGATTGTAGATGGATAGTTGAGGTTTTACCTTTCATACGCTCTTTAACTTGTTACCCTAATTGGATAACTCTTTATCCCTCTGAAGTCTCTCTCTCTTAGGTCTCACTACCTCCCATGCAACCTAGACTACTCTCTCAGTCCAATCCCCTCTCTCAGGTCTCTTTCCCTCCCACATAGGTACCTAAATAAATCTATCTCACTCCAACCCCCTTTCTCACTCTCTCTCTCTCTCCCTCTTTGGTCTTTTTGTCTCACTCTGTCTCCCTCTCTTAGGTTGTTATCTTTCTCTCTTTGTCTCTATCTCTCAAGTCTCTCCCTCCTACCCCCTCTCCCTCTCTTAGGTCTATCACTCACTCCCTCTATCTCTCTCCCATTCCCTCTCACTCACTCACTCTATCTCTCTCCCTCTCTCTCACTCTCTCTCGGGTATCTCCATCCCCCCCCCTCTCTCTCACACACACACACTCCCTCTTTCTCTCCCACTCCCTCTCTCTCACTCCCTTTATCTCTCTCCCACTTTGTCTCTATCCCTCTCTCTCAATTCTCTCCCTCCCACACCCTCTCCCTCTCTCTCTTCGTCAAGTCTCCACCTCTTACCCCCTCTCCCTCTCACAGTCACTCCCTCTATCTCTCTTCCACTCCCTCCCTATCTCACTCCCTTTATCTCTCTCCCTCTACATCTCCATCCCTCTCAAGTATCTCCCTCCCACCACCTCTTCCTCTCTCTCTCAAGTCCCTCTCTCTCTCATGCCCTCTATCTCTCTCCCACTCTCTCTCCCTCTCCCTCTCTCTCAAGTCTCTCCCTCTTACCCCCTCTCCCTCCCTCTCTTTCTCTCAAGTCTCTCCCTTTTACCCCCTCTCCCTCTTTCAAGTCTCTCTTTGTCTCTCTCACTCACTCCCTCTATCTCTCTCCCACATCCTCTCTCTCTCTCACTCCCTCTATCTCTCTCTGTCTCTCTCAGATATCTGCCTCCCACCCCCTCCCACTCTCTCTCCCTCTATCTCAGGTATCTCCCCCCACCCCCTCTCTCTCTCTATCTCTCTCTCACTCCCTCCATCTCTCTCTAATCCCTCTATCTTGAGTACTCCCTCTCCCTCCCACCCCCTTTCCATCTCTCAAGTATCTCTCTCTCACTCCTTGTATCTCTCTCATCCCTCTATCTCCCACTCCCTCTCTCTCCTACTCTCTTAGGTCTATCCTTCCCACCCCCTCTCTCCCACTTTGTCTCCCTCTCCTTCTCTCTCATATGTCTCCCTCCCACCCTCTCTCCCTCTCCCTCTCTGGGGTTTCTCCCTCCACCCCTCTCTCTCTCTCTCTCTCTCTCTCTCTCTCTCTCTCTCTCTCTCTCTCTCTCTCTCTCTCTCTCTCTCTCTCTCTCTCTCTCTCTCTCTCTCTCTCTCTCTCTCTCTCTCTCTCTCTCTCTCTCTCCCACTTTGTCTCTCTCCCTCTCTCTCAAGTCTCTCCCTCCCACCCCCTCTCCCTCTTTCTCTCTCTCAAGTATCTTTGTCCTACCCCCTCTCCATCTTTCTCTTTTTCAAGTCTCCCCCTCCTACCCTCTCTCCCTCTCATAGTCACTCCCTCTATCTGTCTTCCACTCCCTCCCTCTCTCACTCCCTCTCTCACTCCCTCTCTCTCTCTCCCTCTCTCTCAAGCATGTCCCTCCCACCACCTCTCCCTCTCTCTCTCAAGTAGAGGGTTTAGGTTTTAAGGATTAGGGATTAAGGGTTAAGGGTAGAGGGTTTAGGGGATTACGATTTACGGTTTAAGGGTAGAGGGTTTAAGGGTTTAGGATTTAACCTGGTTAAGGGTAGAGGGTAGAGGGTAGAGGGTTTAAGGGTTAAGGGTTAAGGGTTGAGGGTTGAGGGTTTAGGGTTTACGGATTAAGGGTTAAGGGTTTATGGATTAAGTGTTTAGGGTTTAGGGTTTAGGGATTATGATTTATGTTTTAAGGGTAGATGGTGTAGGGTTGAGAGAGAGAGGGGGTGTAGAGGGTAAGGGTTTAGGTTTTATAGTTTAAGGGTAGATGGTTTAAGGGTTTAGGGTTTAACTTGGTTAAGGGTAGAGGGTTGAGATTTGAGGGTTTAAGGGTTGAGGGTAGAGGATTTAGGGTTTAGGGTTTATAGATTAAGGATTAAGGGTAGAGGGTTTAGGGTTTAGGGATTACAATTTATGGTTTAAGGGTAGATGGTGTAGGGTTGAGAGAGAGAGGGGGTGTTGAGGGTAGAGGTAGAGGGTTTAGGGGTTTAGGGTTTATAGTTTAAGGGTAGAGGGTTTAAGGGTTTAGGGTTTAACTTGGTTAAGGGTAGAGAGTTGAGGGTTTAGAGTTTAGGGTTTAGGGTTTAGGGTTTAAGGGTTTAGGGTTTAACTTGGTTATGGGTAGAGGGTTGAGGGTTTAGGGTTTAGGGTTTAAGGGTAGAGGGTAGAGGGTTTAGGGTTTAGGGTTTACAGATTAAGGGTTAAGGGTAGAGGGTTTAGATTTTAGGGTTTAGGGATTGATATTTATGGTTTAAGGGTAAATGGTGTAGGGTTGAGAGGGTATAGGGGTTGAGGGATTAGGGTTTAAGGGTTGAGGGTTGAGGGTTGAGGGTTGAGGGATTAAGAGGGTATAGGGGTTGAGGGATTAGGGTTTAAGGGTTAAGGGTTGAGGGTTGAGGTATTAAGAGGGCATAGGGGTTGATAATTGAGGGCATAAGGTTGAGGGTAGACGGTTTGAGGGGTTAGGGTAGAGGGGTTGAGGGATTACGGTTCTAAGGAGTTTGAAAGTTTGAGTGATTAAGAGGAGTATAGGAGTTCGAGTTAGGGTTTAGGAGTTGAGGGTTGAGTGATTAAGAGAATGTATAGGGGTTAATTATTACAGGTTTAAGGGTTGAGGGTTGAGGGATTAAGAGGGTATAGGGGTTGATGGATTAGGGTTTAAGGGTTGAGGTTGAGGATTGAGGGTTGAGGATTAAGAGGGTATAGGGGTTGAGGGATTAGGGTTTAAGGGTTGAGGGAGGGTTGAGGGTTGAGGGATTAAGAGGGTATAGGGGTTGATAATTGAGGGCATAAGGTTGAGGGTAGAAAGTTCAAGGGGTTAGGGTAGAGGAGTTGAGGGATTAAGAGGGTATAGGGGTTGAGGGATTACGGTTTAAGGGTTGAGGGTTGAGTGATTAAGAGGGTATAGGGGTTGAGGGATTACAGTTTAAGGGTTGAGGGTTGAGTGATTAAGAGGGTATAGGGGTTGAGGGATTAGGGTTTAAGGGTTGAGGGTTGAGGCATTAAGAGGGTATAGGGGTTGATAATTGAGGGCATAAGGTTGAGGGTAGAAAGTTCAAGGGGTTAGGGTAGAGGGGTTGAGGGATTAAGAGGGTATAGGGGTTGAGGGATTACAGTTTAAGGGTTGAGGGTTGAGTAATTAACTGAATAAATCTCTTCCTCTCAAGTCTCTCTCTATCGGGTCTCACTCCCTCCCATGCTACCTAGACTAATTTGTGTCACTCCAATGCCCTCTCTCACAGTCCCTCTCTGTCAAGCCTCACTTACCTCCCACCCTACCTAGATGAATATATTTCACTCCAACCCCCTCTCCCACACTCCCTCTCTCTCTCTCCCCCTTTGGTCTTTTTGTATCTCTCAGGTCTCATCCCTCCCAACCCCTCTCCCGTTGTCAGGTATTTTCCCCCACTGTAATTGGATAACTCTTTTAACCTCTTAAGTCTCTATCGCTCTCAGGTCGTAGTCACTACCACACTACCTAGACTAATCTCTCTCTCCTATCACCTCTCTCTCTATTTCGAGTGTCACTCCTTTTTTCTCTATGGAGTCTCTCCTTTTCAAAACAACACATTTGGTGCTCACCAAATTTGGAAAGCGTCAAATTTGGCGCTCTCCAAATTTGGCGAGCGCCAAATTTGTTTTACCTTGAAACAGTAAAATACGGGCTGACCTCGTAATTCAGGCCCACATGCTTCTATATTTGTCTACTTTAGTGCTTTTTCTGATTCAAAAACACATTTTTTTATGTCGTTGACTTCATTTTGTACCAATCTATGCTTGATCCATCACCTTTTTACCACCAATCTACAGGGTAGACAACATAGAAGAAACATTTTAAAGTTTCTACATCATTTTACATTATCTGAGGTAATATAATCATTTTGGTAATATTAAAATGCTTATATTTAGTATATTTGTTTATTTTTGACAATATAAACTAAATTTCTTTAATTATTTTATTAATCATAACAATTGGAAATAGAATTCAACATTGAATTAGATGGGATTTACATAAAAAAAGTTTAATTTTTATGAGTTTGAAGAACAAAAAAATAAAAAAAATGGCATTCACTTAACACAAATTTACTTATGAATTCTATTTTCATTGCTTATATAGTAGTCCATTTCTAGAATGGCTAGTGGAATTCACTCTATTTCATTTTATTTTCAACTAATTTGGAAAACCTAATAGCTTTCATCGATGTTAATGCAAGTTTCCATTAATTTTTTTGTTCCATAAAAAGTTCACCTTCATCACATGTGCTTAGATAAATTCAAGTGAGTTGACATAGTTGTTAATGCAAGTTTCCATTCATTCATACCATTTACCTTTCTAATAAATAAAAAAATCAAAAATTTTGTGCAATTGAGAATGCTTATTGTCTTTCTAAGTTACCTCATTGCTAGAGAAATAGTGAATATTTATAAGATATAGCATCTCAAACCCTTCTTTGAATTCATATTCTTCATGACTTCATTAACAATCACAAATTTGGTTTTGAGAACAATAAACACAAGATTCTCTAGTTTTCATTTAGGTGGCAACAACTTATACCCTAGGTTTTTTATGCAAAGCAGGGAGACAAAACCTTCAACAATCACAATTAGATCAGTTTCAAACAGTCTTCAATCTCAAAAACCTCAATTCAATGCTCAACTGACCAATTCACATTCACTTCCTTGTAGAATTCGCAAAAGAGAAAATTGTTCATATCTTAGTCACTAGAACCCTCTCTAATGCATCTAAACACTAAACCCTTGCTTTAGGCCTTTCTATTCTTGAAACAAGGAGGGTTTATTCAAAATCAACGTTCCAGGCCTCTGGTACAAGAGCACCTTGTAAGCTCAATTTTGTCAAAAAAATCATCTTTAGTGAGATTGAGTATTTTGTGTTCAATCAAGTCAATTAGACCATTTTATAATGTATTTGGAGCTAAGGGAATTCAATTGTCATAGCTTGCAATTTGGCAAAATGTGGTCAGAAAAGTTACTAAAAGATGAAAAAGTTGTAGAGTTAGGTGCATGCAATGTTAGGTAAGTATAATGTCAATTCTACGCATTCTTTTATGTTGTTATGAGTCCATCAATGTGAGGAGAACCTAGAGGAAGAGGTGAGAGTATGGAAAAAATTAACAAGATCAAGAAGTATTCCCTATTTTTAGTGTAAAATTTTGAGTTTTGACTGGTAAATCTGTGGTTCATGGTCTAAAATCTATGGGAAACGTTAAATGCATGTATTGCCTTTCATTTTTAGTTTTTTTAATTGAATTTCATGGAGGTTTGTGAGTTTTATGATCATTTTGGTGCTAACAAGTATGAAACCCTGTTTTGGGGTTTTGAACACTAAAGAATGCATGTATGAACTTTTCCTTCAATGGATACCCCTAGAACTTAGTGAAATGAAGGCCGAAATTTTTTTTTCCATGTTCAATAAGGATTCAAGAGTTGAAGAGTTGATGGAAGTCTTTTGTGAGTTGTTGTCCTAGTTGATTTCTTGTGTGTCTTGACCAAAAAATGAGGTTTGGGTTTGAGGAAATAACAGTGCTAAAGGTTGGGAGTAAGTTTTTAGAGCATTTGCAGGCCATTTTTAAAGTGTTCCAAGTATTGGTTGGGTGTGGTGTGTTGAGAAAGTTCGGGTTTCAATAAACCCCTAGGGGAAACCTAGTTTGAAATAGCTTAGAGTGAGGGTTTGAAGGTTGGTACCCTATTGAACGTTCTAGTCCCTAAAATAGGTGGAATCTGAGGTTTGACAACCTAATAAAATAATTTCCATGGAGATCAATATATTTTAAGGTGTTTAAAGGAGTGTCTCTTTGTAAGAGTGGCCTTATTGGCCTAGTTGCTTGAGTGGAACAGGGCTAGTTTGAGGTATTTTCTCCAAATGAGTTTATAGTAGTTTTGAGATATGTTTTAGACCATGGAAAAGGGTATCTGAAAATGTTGTTATAGTCTTCATAAGTTACCTGGTTCATTGGATAGGAGAGGTTGTTGGTTGATTTGTAAACCATTTTTTATCAAGAAGAACGTTATTTTTTCAGAAATTTACTGGTTTCTCTCACTTTTCTTGTTGTTTTATGGCCTGTACGAAATCTAAGATGAACTGAAACTAGTTGGATGTTGTAGATTAATGAATTAGCTTTAATTTTCACCTTTTTTAGAGGTTCTAACTCTTTGTATAGCGAAATTTGTATTGTTTTTACTGTTGCTACCTACTTTCACAGTGTTCTTGGATTGAAGGGTTTCATGATGTAATTCGACCCATTCCACTTTTTGTTCCTAGTGTAACTTGTGGAAATACATGCCTAACCTATTTACAATTTTGTGGGGTCAAGGTTGGGTGTTTGGGATGATGTTCTAGGACTGTATCAAGGTATTTTCATGGTGAAAATGAGGGCTTCAAGTGGTCTTTTGAAAAAAATTGTGAAGGATTGTCCATGTAATGTATTATTCACCATGTGTAGGGTCTGGTAAGTGTGTTTGGTGCTTTGTATGGGTTAGGCAGGTCCGGGAGATAGGATTTTCATTAAAACCCCAAGTATTTTGCTTGAAATTGAGGGTTTGGTGTATTAGGGGTCCAGAGGTCTTCAACCTGGAAAAAAATTAGGAAATTGCAGGTTTTGACACATAAAATACTATTGTTTGAGGAGTTTGAGTGAATATCTAGTGTTTAAAAGGTACTCTCTTTTTAAATTAGGCCAATTGAATAGCCTTTTCCAAGGTGGGTCTATTGGAAGTCAATGTTGGTCCAAAGGATTTGATGATGGGGTTTACCTATGTTTAATAACTTGCAAATGGGTATCTTAATCATCCCTAATTTTGTCAAGTATTTTGGATAATCTTGGTGAAAACGCCCTTGAACCAAGTTACCTATGTTACAAGGTAAAGCTTGGTAGAAGTTGGGATTTTCAGTTGAACATCTGATTTTGCTTTGGAATCTGATTGATTCTCATTGATTTGGTGTATTGAATAGTTTCCACCCGTCTCTGCATCAAAAATGGTGTTTATTGGTAAGTTAAGTGATCAAGTTGTGTTTGGTTTATTATTTTAATCTTGTTAGATGCCTTAATAGACTCATGCAAAGCCCTTATACCTTAGTGTGGATTGGAGTCCTTAGAAGCCTATTTCCTTTGATAAAATGCTTTGGTGTGTTTCATATTTAATGCAATGTAATCAGCGATATTAATATTTTCATAAACTGCATTACTTACTTTTGTTTTATGTGTGTTTGTGGTTGTAAGTGTGTTTGTGAACATGTACCATTGAAAATCATGCCAAGGAAATGATCAAAGCCTCTAACACCGGAAGAACATGCAGTTAAAAATGAAAGGAGAAGAGAATCAAAAAATATAGCTCGTGAAGCAAAGGAATTGCAGCCCATATAGCCAAAAATTCTCGTGCAATCTAAAAGAGACGTCAAATTGGAAAAACAAAGGGCACGAATGAGGAAAGTTCTTGGAAGGAAAAGAATGGATACCGAAGTTGGGGGCACATCATCAACCATAGGTGAAGCTAAATGCACATCTCCAATTGAAGACACATTAGCAACAACATGTGGTTTTCCAAGTACATCTAAAATCACATCTCCAATTGAAGACACACCATCAACAACATTGTATTTTGAAATTACATCAGCAAACACATCTCTATTTGAAGGCACTCCACAAACGACATCTCAAGTTGGAGGTAAAACATCATTTAAATGTCAATCTCAAGGTATGCCATCAATTGCACCTCCAATTGAAGGTACATGATCTATCCCCAATGTTGTTGACCTTCCCAATGTTGACACAAATTTACATTTGAGAACTCCTCCTAGAGTTTTGCATAGAAAACCTATATCTTTAATTGATATTGATTCCAATGTTTTGAAATGGATGCCTAATAGATTCCAAAATGTACATGTCAAAGATATGCATAGAGGATATGGAGTTTGTTTTTTGTGAAGCTAAGTGAGTGTGGAAGATGCCAGCTATTTGTTGAAATGATGAGGCAACTCAAATTTAGGCCCACCATGAAGGTTCTTGGGCTAAGAGTTTTGAATGAATCAAGTGAAAATTTCATTGTAAAGAACTTGATGAGTGCATACGAGAGCGTGGATTCCACCTCAGGCACGAAGGATAGTTGTGCCACACAACATGTGATGACAACAACATTGTTAATTAGTCAAACAAGGAACAAGGTGAACCTTACAAAGGCAATTAAGTCTTTGAAAATAAGTAGATCATCTCTAATGAGAGCCAAAGGAAGGTGTGACAGAGTGGAGGATCCAAATAGCAATGAGTTATGGGCATTCTCGGGTAGAGTGCCACGGAAAGATACAAGAATTGCTCAAGGCTTGAGATCTTTAATTGTGAATTATTGGAAGGATAACACAAGGACCTCTCCTAATCAAAGAGATGTTGTAAAAAGGAGAATTGGTAGTAAAATCCATGAGCCACATCCAATGCATTATTTGGATATCACTCAAACCCAATTTTTTTGTTGATTTTGTACAAAAGTTTCTTGAAATTAAAATATGTCAAAGGTATTTTGAAATGCTAAATCATTTTTATGTCAAAATAAATCACACATACACTACTTGTTGTTTTAGGGTTCATATTGATTTTTCTAACCATTATGATGTTTATCGACATATATGTGTAAATATGCATACTGACAATGTTTTGCAAGAATGTAACATAATGCCTCCACCTAAATCGTCAAGGAAATTTTTCTCTTCTATTTTATGTGAAAGAGAGGATGGTCAAATTTTTTACAAGAAGTCATGTTTGGATGGCACATGTGATCATTGTGGTGGCATGCAATATTTGCCAATTTTCCAACACATGGCTAGTACACACACAATTGGAGACAAAATTGTGAAATTTGGCAAATATAAGATAGTGGCATACAATCTAAAAGATGGGAAAGAAGCAAAGAAGTGTGAATTGATCAGTGATAAGATTCCAGTGTATCAGTTTATGGGAATTTTTTTGTGATTAGGTGGTCTATGAGTATGCAAGGCATACACACAGAGCACAATGGTTGGACTCACAGTTCAAGTTATACAAGGACACATTTCCACTTCGTCATATCATTTTAGTTGTCGACTTTGCTGAGAACTACACACTACAGCCACAGAACAAGGTGCAATCACAATACTACACTCCATGTAGGTTGCTATATTTGTGCATATAGCATTCATTCATGCAAATGATAGTACAAAGGAAAATAGGAAAGTATTGAGGGAGTGTCACTTTTACATCAGTGATGATCACACACATTCTACAGAGTTTGTGCAAGGTTTCTTTCATATGTTCTATGTTGATCTGGCTAGCAAGGGTATATCATTTAGTGAGCATATCATATGGTCAGATAATTGTACATCGCAATTCAAGAATGCCAAAATTTTTTAGTAGTTGAGCAAGATGCATAGGATCAGTGGTGTTCAGCGTATGTGGAACTTCTCAGAGGCCGAGCATGGAAAAGGGGAGCATGATGGAGCAGGTGCATGTATCAAAAGAGCCCTAGCACGAGAAGAGTTAAAGTACACAAACAATGCAAATTTGACATATGCAAGATCAATTGTCCAATGGTCCAATGGTCCAATGGGTCCAGGTAGTGAAGGTAATTCTTTAGTTTGTAGATTTTTTCATTTAGTAGATGATACTAACATTGAAAAATAAGAGGATTGTTACACACTAACAGGATCGAGTGAGCTACACTCTTTTAGAAGCTCCAATGCAGGTGCATGGACTATCCATACATGGAAGATGGAATGCTTTTGTTTTGAATGTACACTTCAAGCATGGAATGATTGTGAGTCAACAGAGTGGGTTGATGAATTGTTTGTAAGAATTCTAACCCCACTTGACACTTATCAGCTCTTGACGGCTCTACAAATCACAGAGATGCAATCATCCATTGACTTTGATCATGGATCAAACCTACTAGAACCAGGTAATATATCTTACTTACGGGTTTTATTATGTTTCTCAATAAATACATCTAACAAGATGAACATATCAATGTAGGGCACGTTTATGCGGTGATTGCAGATGAAGACAATGAAGAGGGTGCAAATTATTACCAACGTCATTGTATCGAGGTCACAAAGAAATTGGAGGCCTTGGTTATAGATGGAGAAAACATAGAATATCCTATAGGTTTGGTGGTTGTTACTGGAACATGGTTTCAAAGGTATCCAGTTAAGAATGTTGCAGTTTGGTTGTTTGAGGACTTCGACATGCATTGGAAGATTCTTCACTACTCGAACCTCTTGTCGTCGCCACCAATGTTCATTTGATCCAATATAAGGGTAGACCTATGAACAAGAACTTGTGGAAAGTGTGTGAGTCTGACCACAAGGTAATACTTGACACAATAAAGAGTAGAGAAGACCTGGATGGTTCCTAGATTGATTTGTAAGTATGCACATTGAATTTGTAAAGTCATGTTATTGATCACTCTTTTGGACCAACACCTTGCAATCAAGCTTTTTCACCATTAGTGTTTGATGTCATATGCATTTACGACTGTCATTGATCCTTTTTTGATTGTGACTGTAGGTAATAGTGAAGTTTTTCAAAGTATTAGAAAAGAAAAAAATCAGTTGGTGGTGCAAGTGTTCAGTGGTATGAGAAACATCAGTTGCTAGTGCATTTTCTGGTTGTCAATCTTCTCTTTCTTTTCCATCTCATAGATTTATCGGATTCTTATATGATGTACATGTTTTATGTTAATTATGTCAGTGATATATTTAAAATTTATATGTAGGATCATCGAGAGATGAGAAAGTAGTGAAGGGGCACATCACCATTGTAGGACCTTCAATCGACCTCCTTATCTAGCATGCATGAAGGTGATAGTAGGTCTCATCAGGTGTATGACTGACATTATTTAGTTATTTCTCTTTTAATGATTTTTATGTGAGTCCATGTCTAAGATTGATAGGCTTTTGCAGGGTTTTTGTGGACCAAATTCCTATGAGAGTACACAACCACAAAGAGGCTACTATCCATGTGTTTCATAGGGAGAAGGGGATGTACATGTTTTGAAGTATTTTGGAATGCAAATAACTGGGCCAGCTGAGGTGGATTGGAGAAACGAAACTGGGCAACAACTCCTTTTGTTTCTTTTCAAGTACAATACATTTCATGATCTGTGTTGCAAATTGGAGGATTATTTCCCTGCATGTATTGCTGCAAGTATTGACAAATGGGAAGATTTTCAAGATGTTATTCCATCACTATTGTAATATTTGTCATTGACTTAGCGTATTTTTTGATATATAAAAATTATGAGAAATTAATACATGCAAATATGTATATTCCTTAATATATGCCTCAATTAAATGTGTATATTACATTTAAAATTAGTTGTAATGCTTCATGGTTTACATTTAACATTGTCTTCAAGGAAAAACATGTGGATTTATGAGTAAGAATGAAATAATATCTAATATAATTGTAGAAATGCATATTTTATTGCCCCTACCTTGTCAATCCTACCGAATTGGCAAGCTAGTGAGCTCACTGGCTTGCCAATTTCGTAGGGTTGACAAGGTAGGGGCAGCGTATGCGTCATAGAAATTGATGCAACCTAGGTAATCTCTAACATACCTCAATTCCACCTAAGGCTCCTTTGGAGCAACTTGCTAAAAACTTGAAAACAACGCTGTCCAACCTCACTTTTTCATGTAAAAACACCCCAAATGCCACCTAGGGCATCACCAAAAATCGGTATGTGCACCTCCCCTGCTCAAGAAACAATGCAAACATATTTATCTATCTCAACTAAGCCTATCCACTGAGTTACATCATCATATAGTAGGTGGAAGGCTTAAAACACCATTTTAAATGCACTCAAACCCTTGAAACAAGGCTCACAAACCAACCTCCTACAACTGACTCTAACCAATTTTCAAACTCGTTATGGATGTTGGAGTACAAAATTGCACTTTTTTACATTGGACAGCATTAACCAGTCTACCAAACCACCATTGGGAAGCATTAACCAGTCTTCCAAACCACCAATTCCTCCACTTTTAGGGCGTGATAAGCCCTCTAACATAACAAACCCCAAAACCCTCTTCATTCACAAGTTAGGCAAGGGTTTATTGAAAAATCATACTCCAAACCTTCCCACAGCCAACCAAAGCCTGAAACACCTTCAAAAAGGTCTGCACAAGCTTAAAGTTTTAAGAGATATCACTTCCCCCAAAGATTTCTTCAAACCCTAGCACTAAACCACCATTTTCCACTAAAAAATGCACCATTTGACATCTACAACATCACCTAAAAACCCTCTATTCGTCTCCCTTGCACACAAAAATTTGTGCACATGTTTTATAACCCTAACTAAGCCTTTCCATTGAGTTACAGAAGCATACAGTGGGTGGAAGGCTTAATATGACATTTTAATGCACTCAAAACCCTTAAAACAGGGTATACAAACCGACCCTTAGTAATTGGCTTCTAAAATGCACAAAATCACTTGAAATCCAACCAAACCAAAACTAAAATAGAGTTAAGTCTGCTTCCCACCTAATTCCATTGAAACAAGAGCACAATCGCTTTGAGATATGTTCAATTGGCTCGATCCCTTAAGGGTCCAAAGTGCAAAAGGGCAGCAATCTTTGATATGGTATTTCTCGTAAACTGTGGTGCTTAAAAAATCTATGTCTGAACCTATGAGATCACGTTGGGCCCCTCTACAATAACCTCTCTCAGTTTTGTTATCACAAAGGTATTTTCCTGTGGTGTCCAATTTTCACTTGATGGAAAAACAGTCAAATGCAAGTAGTTGAAAGTTGCAAAGTGGTGCAACATTCATTCTGCAACTCGTGTGACCAAACGGACTATTCAAAAACATTTGAATAGTTATTTTTACGCTAAGCATGGTCCTCTTTCGCACCCAAACACACGGAGTCACTCCGAGCTACGTTCAATCGGATCGATTCCTTGAGGGTCCAAAGTGCAAAATGGCTACAAACTTCAACATGCTATTACTCAGATACCGTTACACTTAGAAACTTCTCGTCTGATCCAACAAAATTGCGTTGGGCCCCTCTACAATAACCTCTCTTGATTTTTTCTATCTTGGAGGCTTTTTCCTATGGTGGAAAATTTTCACTTGGGGAAAAAGTTGTCAAATGCAAGTAGTTGAAAGTTGCAAAGTGGTGCAACTTTCATTTTGCATCTTGTGTGACCAAATGAACTATTCCAATGCATCTAAATAGGTATTTTTATGCTAGGCATGGTCCTCTTTCGTACCCAAAAATGTGGAATCGCTTTGAGCTACGTTCAACCGGATCGATCCCTTAAGGGTTCAAAGTGCAAAATGGTTGCAAACTTTAGCATGTTATTACTCGAATACCGTGATGCTTAGAAACTTCTCATCTGATCCTACAATATCATGTTGGGCCCCTCTATAATAACCTCTCTCATTTCTTTCTATCTTGAAGGCATTTTCTTGTGGTATCCAATTTTCACTTGATGGAAAAAGTGTCAAATGCAAGTAGTTGAAAGTTGCAAAGTGGTGCAACTTTCGTTCTGTAGCTCGTGTGACCAAATAGACTGTTCCAACGCATCTAAATAGGTATGTTTATGCTAGGCATGCTCCTATTTTGCACCCAAACAGGCGGAGTTGCTCTGAGCTACGTTCAATCAGATCGATTCCTTAAGGGTCCAAAGTGCAAAATCATTGCAAACTTCAGCATGCTATTAATCGAATACCATGATGCTTAGAAATTTCTCATCTGATCCTACAAGATTGTGTTGGGACCCTCTAAAATAACCTCTCTTAGAGGTATTTTCCTTTGATGGTGAATTTTCACTTAGGGAAAAAGTCATCAAATGCAAGTAGTTGAAAGTTGCAAAGTGGTGCAACTTTTGTTCTGCAGCTCGTGTAACCAAACAAATTATTCCAACATGTCTTAATAGGTATTTTCACACTAGGAATGGTCCTCTTTCACACCCAAACATGTGAAATCGCTCTGAGCTACGTTCAACCGGATCGATCCCTGAAGGGTCCAAAGTGTAAAATGGTTGCAAACTTCAGCATGTTATTACTCAGATACCGTGATGCTTAGAAACTTCTTGCCTAATCCTATGAGATCACGTTGGCCCCTCTATAATAGCCTCTCTCATTTTTTTCTATCTTGGAGGCATTTTCTTGTGGTGTCCAATTTTCACTTGATGGAAAAAGTGTCAAATGCAAGTAGTTGAAAGTTGCAAAGTGGTGAAACTTTCGTTCTGCAGCTCATGTGACCAAATGGACTATTTCAACGCATCTGAATAGGTATGTTTACGCTAGACATGGTCCTCTTTCGCACCCAAACATGCGGAATCACTCCAAGCTATGTTCAACTGGATCGATCCTTTAAGGGTACAAAGTGTAAAATGACTGCAAACTTCAACATGTTATTACTCGGATACCGTCATGCTTAGAAAATTATTGTCTAATCCTATAAGATCAAGTTGGGCCCCTCTAAAATAACCTCTCTCAATTTTTTCTATCTCAAAGGAATTTTCCTGTGGTGTCCATTTTTCACTTGATGGAAAAAGTGTCAAATGCAAGTAGTTGGAAGTTGCAAAGTGGTGCAACTTTTGTTCTGCAGCTCGTGTGACCAAAAAAACTATTCCAATTTGTTCAAATAGGTATTTTTATGCTAGGCATTGTCCTCTTTTTCACCCAAACACATGGAATCGCTCCAAGCTACATTCAACCGGATCGATCCTTTAAGGGTCCAAAGTGCAAAATGGTTGCAAACTTCATCATGTTATTACTCGGATACTGTGACGCTTAAAAAATTATCATCTGATCCTACGAGATCATATTGGGCCCCTCTATAATAACCTCTCTTGGTTTTTTCTATCTCGGATTCATTTTTCTATGGTGGTGAATTTTCACTTATGGAAAAAATTGTCAAATACAAGTAGTTGAAAGTTGCAAAGTGGTGCAACTTTCATTCTACAACTTGTGTGACCAAATGAACTATTCCAACACATCCAAATAGGTATTTTTATGCTAGGCATGGTCCTCTTTCACACCCAAACACACGGATTCGCTCTGAGCTATGTTCAACCGGATCGATCCCTTAAGGGTCCAAAGTGCAAAATGGCTGCAAACTTCAACATGCTACTACTCAGACACCGTGATACTTAGGAAATTTTCATCTGATCCTATGAGATTGTGGTGGGAATCTTAACAATAACCTCTCTTATTTTTTGCTATCTCAGAGACATTTTCTTGTGGTGGTGAATTTTCACTTGGGGAAAAAGTTGTCAAATGCAAGTAGTTGAAAGTTACAAAGTGGTGCAACTTTCATTATGCAGCTTGTGTGACCAAACTAATTGTTCCAATGCATCTGGATGGGTATTTTTACACTAGGCATGGTCCTTTTTCACACCCAAACACGTGAAATCACTCTAAGCTACTTTCAACCTGATCGATCCTTAAAGGTCTAAAGTGCAAAATGGCTGCAAACTTCAACATGCTTGTATTCGGACACCATGACGCTTAGAAACTTATCATCTAATCCTATGAGATAATGTTGGGCCCATCTACAATAAATTATCTCGGTTTTTTCTATCTCAAAGGCATTTTCCTATGGTGGCAAATTTTCACTTGGGGAAAAAGTTGTCAAATGCAAGTAGTTGAAAGTTGCAAAGTGGTGCGACTTTCATTCTGTAGCTCGTGTGACCAAAAGGATTGTTCCAACACATTCAAGTGGGTATGTTTACGCTAGGAATGGTCCTCTTTTGCACCCAAACACGTGAAATTACTTTGAGCTACGTTCAACCGGATCAATCCCCTTAAGGGTCCAAAGTGCAAAATGGTTGTGAACTTCAACATGCTCATATTCAGACACCATGATGCTTAGAAACTTCTTGTCTGAGCCTATGGGATCATGTTGGACCCCTCTACAATAACCTCTCTCTATTTTTTCTATCTCGGAGGTCTTTTCCCATGGTGGCGATTTCTCGCTTGGGGAAAAAGTTGTCAAATGCAAGTAGTTGAGTGTGTAAAAATGACTTTTTAGCCATTCCACCTATTGTATCCTATTGTACCTTAGTGGAATGGAATAATTATGGGTAGGGAACATATGTGAATGGTTTATGGAGTAGGGGAGGTGATTTGAGTGGTTTGGTGTGAGGCCCTAGTTGGCAATTTGATGAGTTTTGGTGAAATTCAGTGGTTTAAGAGTGGAAATGGTTGAAATCCTTTCGGGCAGCAGTTTGTGAGGGACTTTTAAGCATGTTTGATGCATTGGAAAGGTGTTATGAGTTGTGGGAATAGGATTTCAATAAACCCACCCGTTTTAGGCTTTTAGCCATAACAGCAAGGCAGTGAATTGTTTGATAAAATGCTTTGGTAAACATGTACGAAAAATGTGGTAGCATAGACAAGGTAGTGAATTGTTTGAAAAAATGCCTCAAAGAAATGTGGTCTCATGGTGATGGAATGTCATGACAATCCATAGCTGTGAGGATTTGTGACTTGAGGAGTGTGATTAATGATTGGAATTGTGTTTAGTGAGATTGCAGGACCTCCCCTACTGCATCAATGTTTTAGGGTTTTATCCATAGTAGCAAGGCAATTAATTGTTTGATATAATGCTTTGATAGACATGTATGAAAAATTTGGTAGCATAGAAAAGGCAATGAACTCTTTGAAAAAATGTCTCAAAAAAATGAGGTCTCATGATGATGGAATGCCATGACAATCAAAAGCAATTTGATTGTCATGGCATTCTGTCACCATGAGACCACATTTATTTGAGGCATCTTTTGAACTAGTTCACTGCCTTGTCTATGGATTGTCATGGCATTCCATCACCACATTTATTTGATGCATTTTTTTCAAACAGTTCACTGCCTTGTCTATGCTATTGCTTACTATTATGCTTTCGATATATTTTTTCGAAGCATCTATAGCTTGTTCAAAATCACTTGTTTTAGGCTTTTAGCCATAGCAACAAGGCAATGAACTGTTTCACAAGATGCTTTGGTAGACATGTATGAAAAATGTGGTAACATAGACAAAGTAGTGAACTATTTGGAAAAATACCTCAAAGAAATTTGGTCTCATAGAATGCCATGATAAGAAAATGCAATTGGCGGCTACTCCTAGTTATTAGTTATGCAATTTGAATAAATTGCATAACTGCTTAGGTTGACTTTGTACAAACTATATTGTAATTGAAATGTTGTCATCTATCAACATCTACTTATTAGTTATGCAAAGTGAAGTAATGCTTTGACTTTGAAAGATGTGCAATGCAATGTAATCAATGATATGAATATAAACTACAAATATCCATTAGTTAAAATATTAATTTTATTTTCTCTCTATATCTCTATATGCTATGGAAATACCTTTCAATTTTATTTTATTTTTTAATTATCTCTTGTTCTACAATTTTTCCCAGTTTTTTCACAAACTATTATACTTTTGGTTTGTCAATTTTTTCCCCAAAAGATTTTTGTTGCTATGCATTGGAAGCATGAAGCATACACGTGAATACACACAATATAGGTGAAGTATACATGTGAATAAGTGAAGCATACATGTGAATAAGTGAGGCACAATTAATTGAAGCATTCCAAAGGATACAAACCACCATGAATGGAGCTTATTTACACAATATGCTTTAGATGGGGCTTATTGAGCATTCGACGGTAATTAATTAAGCATTAGATGTAAATAAAATCTATGTCTACAACATTCAAGCATACAATTTACATGATACGCATGATAACATCATTCAAGAATGGCAGTAGAAAAATTAGATTTTCTTTAATCAAAAAGCTGAAAGACTATACAATGATATATATATTGGTAAAAGTATATACAATATATCCAAAAAAACCATACAGGCTTAGTACAAAGGAGCCATATGGACATAAAATGTCACGTATATATCGATAGTACAAAATATATGTTCCAAAATGCCACATAGGCATACAACAAAAAACACTAATACATAGTCATTTCCCTCTAGGGGAAGGAAATAGATCTCGTGTTGCCTTCAAAATTCGGCTGGATGGAGTGCTTGTTGCTTCTCTTGTCTTTCGAACACGCTCGTTAGTCCTCCTCTCTTCACTCTAGACCTTCAACTGATACAATAAAAATTAAATATGTTAAAACATAGAAATTGAATTATGGAATGGCATATAACAAAATATATAATCACTTACCGCATACATATAGTCATCATGCACATTTACAGCATCACCACATCCACGATTTGGAGTGCCAACCACCTGTAGCAACCATCAAGATAGAAATTAAACTACATAAAATTATCGTGAATTTTTTCTATAATAGACCATAAAAGAGCAAATATAATGTCAAATCAACTAAACTATTCCATACCTCTCTCAATGGATCAGAATTGGCTATTGCTATAGCAACTCCATGGTCCATCGTGCCACCAACATCACCAAGGTTGTCTCTTGTCAACAACTGCAAATGAAACAACATCTCAGGTATCATGTTGATATAAAGACCAAGAGGGGATAATAGAACATAAGGTGAAATAAGAGAGGGTAATGGGATGGGAATAGAAGGGTGATGCAGAGAGGGGACTCAAACTCATTCAAAGTGAAAAATTTCATTCAAGAGGCATATAACAAGATTAAAATGGCCTGTTAGATTAATCCAAACAATCCTCAAAGCTTGACAACAATCAGGAGTCTAATTTCTCACTTTCACCCATGTAACCTAGCAGTAGTGCAAACTCAGTTTTTGGCCTTTAACTCCCATGCTTTTCAAAACACTTGAAAATTATAAGGTGGATTCAGATACCCATTTTAGAGTTATACAACATATTTCTTAACCAGATACAAGTCTTTTGTACCAATCCCTTGAAATTAGACCCTCAACGTTGTCCTAAGCCATGAATTAAGCCAGATTTACAAAGCAACATACCTGTACACTTAACACAAACCCTTGAAACCTTGGGGTAGTATTTACTATGCCCTCAAACCTCTAAAACCACAATCAATACCCAAGGTTGACACCTCCAACATACCAAACTCCAAAACCCTCAATTTCATGCCAAGTCAAGAGGGTTTATTCAAAGTCCCACTTGCACAACCTCCCGACCATTCCACCAAATCAGACATGTATATATTGACCCCAATATTCTCAAAAGTTGGAAAAAACTCCACACTCTCATTGATTTCCATAAACCCTAGACCCAAGGCTCCATCTTCATGTGTTTTTCTTAACAAAACTCATCAAGACAACAGGTTTATCTCTTGAGTTCCTTCTCCACAACTCTAATCATGCAACCTACAACCTACTCAGACTCCCTATATCCCATTACACTAGTTATAGTAGGTACAGTCGGTGTAAGGGCCCTTAAATCATGATTTTGGTTACAAAACCCTCAAATAGTGTGTCCTCGACCTGTCATAGGAAAACAAGGATATTTACTACAAATCAAAATGGATCTCCCTCAAACCTATTCCAAAATATTTTTAACACATTCCACCACAAAGTAAAATTATTTACATGGAACAATCAAACTGTGCGGGCTCGTATAGGCCTGCAAATGACAAGAAAACTCAGAAATTTGATGAAAAACAAAGATATTATTATTGCCAATGCTTCAAACTTCAAGCCAACATTACCAAACGAGTTATCATGCCTTTTTAAAGGATTATCCTCATCAAACCAATGGCCAAATTCCTTACAACTACTTTTTAAACCTCTCATGACCGTTGCATTATAAATTTGTTGTATTTATGCAACTCACAAATTTGGCACTTTCAAGTTTTGACTCTTTATTGTTTCCTAGACCCTCTTAAACACCTAAACTATTACAAATAGTCTAATGAGACCTTATTCAACTAGGAAATCAATGTTTTACTCAAGAAAACATCATCCTATCTACCTTGACACCCCTTGTCAACTTTGACAATTCCTTCCACATGATTTGCAAACCTTACAAGATGAATACAAAAACCCCTCAAAGTTGATCAATTACAATAGAATGGTCACATTGGACCTTATTAAGACTCAAGAACTCAACTCAAACATCCTAACACACCTTTCCTATCAGACACTTAATGAAGAAACATAGAAAAGAGTGGTGCCCCTGCACCAAAGGGATTAATGGAACATAGGATGGACTAGTATAGATTGATGAGATGGGTTAGGATGGGATAACAAAATATTGGGTGGACAATTAGAGGTTAGAGTTTAATGGGATGCAATTATTAGGGAATAATAAAACATAGGGTGAATTGGGAGGTGTCTAGGGTTTGACTATAGTACACGAAGTGCGAACTTGACCTATGTGTAGCAATAATAGAGAAGAGTTATCTAAGATGAAACGTGGATAAATATGGTATAACATAGGATGATATAAAGGAACATAGGGTGGAACATATGGGATCATGGAACATCTAGGGTAAAATAATAATGGGTACAATAAGATGGGAGTAGAAGGACATAATGACACATAGCATGGACTAGAAGATATTAGTGGGATGGGCTATGAGGGGATCATGGAAAATAGGGTGAACTATTAAATATTAATGGTATGGGATTAGGAAGGAATAAAGGAACAAAAAGTGAATTAGGAGAACATAATGTGACACGATCAAGGAATACAAATGCAATGTTTGTGTTTCTCCTCAATTTTTTAGATTTGAATATATGCAAAATTATGAAAACTAGCTAACATAGATTTACAACACCATTAATGAATAAAGGCTACTTGACTGTACCTTGTTTGAGGATATGAATCATGAGGTGTAGAGGAAGAAGGTGCACCAGGAAATTGTTTGAAATCCAAAGCATGTTATGAGACAAACATTCAAATATAGCATTCAACTGTTCAAATGCAATAATAATATCTTTAATACTAGTTGGATACCTATGGACTCATCGTCGAGAATGTATAAGGGTCTGTAGGAATAGAGCATGCCTCATGAACAATGCGACCCTGAAATTTCATCATATCAAAATTCAACTAATTTAGTTATTCTTATATTTCAAAATATAATTTAATAAACAACATTAAAATAACTTGCTAAATTTTACTTGAGTGTCAATGTCGAATGTATCATTCAGAATATCATCTGTGAAAGCCATCGTCTTTGCAACTAATGTAGGTTGTGTAGCTGCATCACGAGCATTATGATAATCATACGTGCAAACAGCACCACAAGTGCCACAATGGTGGGGTGGAGCTCAAGGCCTACACGTCTCCTCCACACTAGGCTCTAGTAGAGGACACACACTGTAAAATCAATTGACTTCAGCCTGTCCACCTCTACACTATCCTTAACAATGGAAGGAACAATGACATGCTCCACCATGGGTCTAGCCAAGGCTCTCGGTGCCAACTATGGATTACGTCATGCAGCAATTCTATCATGTGTGGAGCCCCCACCTCTATCCTGAAATTCTAAGATGTCAAAAAAGTGGCATTTTATTGAGGACAAACTCACAATAGAGTTTCCTAAAAAATTATTGTGGCACCTCGTGGTTATTGCATGGAGGTTGGTTAAATACCATCCACCACCGCTCCCAAAATTTGTTTTTAATTAACTCATGATGGCACCAATGGATGGGGAACCTCCTACATGCATGAGACAAAGTTTCATTGGTTCTCGGGTCTATAAATAGGGCACACAAGTCGACTTTGCTAATTTTTTGTTTTTTGACTCTGTATATGACAAACGACTAGCATAAAATTGTCTCATCTAATGCCTCTTATTTGACCAAAAAATCATTTGCTTGCTCATTTCTCCTACATGAGTTACAATTGACTTCAATGATTCAGCAATCCCTCTCCTATAAGGGTGGGTTTCGGCATGCTCAGTTAATCTTCCAATTAATTGTTGAATGTCTCTTTTATTGTTCTCAATTTGATTTTGAATATTTTCTTGTGTTCCTTGAGGATGCCTATGAATTGATGGAGGGGTTTCGGGTTGTTCTTGTATAGGAGGCTCTTCGTGAGGGGGTGATTGTGAATTCTCAATGTTTCGAGGTGGAGATTCATTCTCAGAGAATTAGAACAAAGTTTTATTATAAAAACCTATTTAAATTTGCATTCTAAATCAAATTCGAAATAAATAGAATAAAAATGCATACCTTTTTGCAATCTTCGATCTCTTCGACGTGTTGGCAGCATCCTCATGGAAAATGGCAAGCTAAGGATGCAAACAATGGAGGATATTTGACAAGCGTGAGTTGTAGACCTGAAATCCTCTTTCTCAATCCACGAGTGAGAAATGAGGGTTTAAAACTTGATTTTTTACTTTTATGTCTACTTTTCAATTTGGCGCACGCCAAATGGCTTATTTTAGGCTTTTTTTGAACATTTTTTCATTTTGGCATCTAAATTATGTCACAGATTAGTGCACTTACCCGACATAGAAATTGAAGTTTGCAATCCTAAGTTATGATGATTTGAATAAAATATGCTTGGAAATGATATGACATATTTCTAGTTTTGTTACTATAAATAATAACATTTTTACCTTTTTTATTCATTTTGACTTTTGCAATTTAAGAGCATCTTGAGCTAGGCTAAGCATCCCCATGAGTGAAAATTTCACAATGAAAACCATATAACACACCGAGACTAGAGTCCCTAAGAGGCAACATCACATGAGGGGTGTAAACACGATATGCAAGTCATGTTTTCACTTTCCACATAGTTAGGAGATTAATTTACATTATTTTTGGTGATTTTGTTGAAAATGGGGCACCCCTAACCAAACTTGGGACCCTAGTGCCATGAGGGCACCCTAGTCCAATATAGGTACCCTAGACCTATATGGGTGCCCTACTCCAACTATGGGGCCCCTGAATAGGCACAATATCTTAGACTTGTATTTTCTACCTAAGATTGATTTGATATTGATGAATGAAGTAATGGAAGAATATTTTGATGATTGATAGGTACCACCACGCATGCAAGATCACTCAAGGGGTTATTTATACAAACTTATGTGTGACCACACCACATTAAGTATATTAATATCAAAGCAAAGGAACCTGAGAGATGTTGGTTTACTTTGGATCTATGCCATGCCTACTATGAGGTATCATGATGTGATTTTGATGACTCTCATGGATCAATGGGACATGGATACCTCTACCTTTCATCTTATGATGGAAAAGATTACCATATTCTTGAGGATGTGTATCACATTCTACGGTTACCCATATGGGGTAGGATCGTAAGCCACAAGGAGGGGAGGACATTAGATGAAATCCTAGCTAACCATCTATATTGCATCAGCCCCTATGCCAAATGATGACAAGGGTCGAATACAATTATGATGGATCTTATATGGAGGTGTAGAGATCCCCATCATTTGTCATATCATGATCATGACCATAGTGTTGGCAGTTGTACTAGATGGATGAGGCACACGCCTACATGAGGGCCTTGTACACACTATATGAGTGATGGAGGAACAACATACCATGTTTTCCTAGGTTTGAAGCATGTTATCCCACCTCTACTATGATCTTGGTCTCTATGTACACTTTGAGGCACATAGCCTAATGGCATGCGCTCTTCTCTAGGTTTGGGTGTTCCAACACATAACTTATACGTAACTTGTGGGACATCTAATAAAGGTAGCATGGACATATCCTCAAACCTATTCTTACCCATTTAAGAGACCATGTAAGTACGACAATTTATTATATTGGTGTGTTGCATTTGATAAAATTGGATGTAATGGACATGATATGAAGGCCACATAGGACACTACAGGATTGGACAAGATTTCCATAGTAGCTTGCTAGGATGTAGCGGGATCAATATTTCATTGGTCAGTATGAGTATATTGTTATGTCGTTCTACTATGATTGAGTGACTAGATAGTTTGGTCACCCTCAGGGAGTTCTCATCCTTCGAATGACCTCTCTCAAATCGACTCATAGAAATGCTAGACCCTATGACATAGCTCACTTGACCATCATGGACATCTCTTTGATTGATGTCAATGATGAGGATTCAGACCCACATCTTGTGTCTAATGCATATGATGTTAGAGCGAGTATCCTATATATTAGGTGGTGGAGCACTAAATGTATAGATCTTATATTTCTTATATACCATCCTATTAGTAATCTAATTCTATGGCCATAACATTGCAAGGATTATGAAGAGGAGGAGTAAGAGGAGGATGGTGGTGGTGCATTCAAATATGTTGATTAGGAGGATCAACTGATATCAATATCAAGAGGAGATCTAGAGTAGGAAGAGGTTGATGATGCCCCTAAGGAGAGACCTAGGTCTCATCCTCACGTATCACAAGTACACCCTACTAAACCAGAGAGATCAAGTGTATATAAGCATAAGGAGATGACAATATTAGTTGAGACCCTACCCCCAACCTCACGAGTGAGCCCAAACATAGCTACAGTTGTCTCATACATGGATCTCCATTGGCGAGTTGGAAATCCAGGTGATATAATATGTTTTCATTTTGTAGTATACTAGATATATTTAATTTTGATTTATATTTCATACATTGATGTATCTGACTTAATTCTATGTGTTTTATTCTTGCACTTGGCACTCAAGATTGGCTCGAATTTATGGGTCGAGTCATGGCATAGATGATTCTTGATGTGTCAGGGCTACATCATTCTATGTGGGTTGACTATAGGCCACAACATACTTTAGGGCATCATGTATAGATTTTTGAGCCCATATCACAACTAATAGATGCATATGAGGAGCCTAGAGGAGAGAGAGATCAAGCTACCACTAGTGATCATGCTTAGATGGTCCTACAAGTAAAGCTAGATAGAGAATGAGCTAAGAGAGACCGAATTTAGTAGTAGTATATAGAGGCACAAGAGGATAATGAAAAGTTTAGAGGTGAGCTTGGGGTTGTACAAGCATTCAACTCTAGGAGTTACTCACGATCTATTGTCTCTTGTCAGACACCACCACTAGGCCTTGAAGGATCTGATAGCCATAGACCTATAGGCTGATGACAAGATTTTGTATGATACACTACATTTTGCTAGAGTGGTGGCATGAGGGTGTATATGGACCTTGTGATGTGTATATAAGCATTTTTACTTTTTATGCATGTGTTTATTTAATGATTTTTTAGTACATGTAATATTTCCTTAATTAAATACTAATGTGAATTAACATATATGGAAAATTAGATACACGCATGATTTAATTTAAACGATTTAATCAAATATTATTTAATAAATGTAATAATAATGTAATTGATATATTCAATTGATAGATGTGATCTAATTAAACAACTTAGTAAAATGGTTTAATTAAATACCACATTTTTAATTAGTGCACACATGTTGAACTAGATGCAACTATGATCTAATTGAACAATTAAATACTTATAATGATCTAATTAACATGAGACAAAAAATACTAAATTGAATGCTAACATTTAATTATCGATGCTAAGAAAATTACTCTAAAATTTCAAGACACGCAAATGTTTGTCATGAATGAAGCAATGCACATAAATAGAAATTGGACTTATCTATCCAAACAACATGCTCTAAATTATAGCATATCATTCAAAAAAAGAAATGAATTTAAGCATAAAATCTACGCAAATGCATAACATTAATAAGTTCTTTGAGAGGTGTATTTTCCATCATAGAAAGCTTATATGTGTTGGAAATTGATAGGTTGTCATTGATGTCAACATATAATGGAATTTTGTTGATTGCCAGTATTTCGTTGCTCTGGTTATGAATGACTGTTGATCCGGTATTTTGATCTGGACTATCCTATTTTTGTATGATCTTCTCAGAAGCTGATAACATGATTTACCCTGACATAATTTGCATCCTCTAACATGGTTTCAACTGACTAGGGTGTATGGGTTGTGAGGTACTGCTACCAGTTGATTGAAGACTGTGTTATGCTTATACACTAGCTTCGTACATTAACCTTTTGGTCTGGATTCCATCTCAATAAAAGATATCATTATAGAACTTTGTACACAGGTTTGAGCCTACAAGATGTATTCTACTTTGGAGTTTCATGATCATATGTGAAGCATTTAGAAGATATGAATGGCAGTATTCTATTCTACAGACCTCGGTGAGTTTTCCTCCTGCACGTTGTAGTGGGAGATTCCGCATTTTCTTATGATTGATTATCATACCATGTGGTGTCGAAGATAAGTAGTTTGATGTCATCCAAGAGAGAATTCAATGTATTAACAATATTTGTGTTGTATGTTTGATGGAGTGTTCATATGTTTGGAGTTTTGGTTTAACTCTGCCTGGCCCAATTATATATTAATATTAAAGGGATCTATCTTAGGTCCATGTCGACAAAGTTAGTTTTTGAATCAAGGTTTCTCTACTTAGGCAGACCTAATTAAGAAACATGGATTCACATGTATATATATGTAATACATTTTTTTTGTGTAAAAAAAAAGGTGAGACAGTGGTGGAAGAAGGGAAAGAGAAGGAAGTGTGCATGTGAAAGATACTTGAAGATAGAATTTGAAAAATTATATTTGTGAATGGTATATATGAGCAGCTAAGTGATTTACTCAAGAATTGTGCTTCACTAAAAATGAACTCCAGCACAGGGAAGGTGCATTCTTTATCAGTTCACACTTTTGGCAGTGAGCCATACACTTTTGTATCTTGGAAGTTAGCCATCTCTTTTTGTATTCAGGTTGTGAGCCTTTCAAGGACAATGAGTCCTGGCAGTGAGCCCTATAATATTCTATATCTAGATATATTATATTGTGAGCTAATCCTCATCGTGGTTTTTCCCACTTTGGGTTTTCCATGTAAAAATACTAGTGTTCATGTGTGTTGATACTTTGTCTTGATTTAATGTCTTCTTATGGCAATTCAATCATATTTGTGATAATGCTTAGATGGATTTTATGTGAATGGTTTTATGGAATACCAATTCAACCCCCCTCTCAATATTTTGGATGTTCAACAATTGGTATCAAAGCTTAGTTCCTATGAAGAAGCATAATAGCTTGGGGAAGGTCCCAAAATTTGACTTTATGGAAGACAAAAAAAATATTTTTCCTCTGAAAATAATCTCTACTGATCATACAAAGGAAAATGAAGATCTGAAGGACAGACTAAAGGAAGAAATTGAGTATATTAAGAATTTGAAGGATAGATATGAAGAAGCCAGTAATCAGCTAAAGAAAGAAGATGAGATATTCGTCGGACTAAAAGACCAACTGGAAGAAAAGGAGAAAATAGAAGATTGTTAGAGAATTGAAATACAAAGGAAAATGGATGCATGTGCAAGGCTTGAGAAAGAAGTGGTTGTGTTGAAATCAGATCTAGAGAAAGAAAAACATTCTGTAGGTAAATTTTCAGCAAGCTCTCTAAAGTTGGAAAAAGTGATTGCAAGATAGAGACCCTTTATGGATAAAAGCGGCTTAGAATTTGAGGGAGGTCAATCTTTGAATTCGAATCAATCTCTTGTCATGAAGACTCAAAGAAGTGGTGGATATACCAGAAACATTCCTATTAGAAAACCTAATGCTCAAAGGTATTTATCTTTTAATGGTGTCTATTATTCTTGCAATAAGTTTGGACATAGGGCAAAAGATTACAAAAATAAAGCAAAGCAAAATGATGGAATGAATAAAATTTCCTTATCTCTCTCTAATCAATATTTTGAAATCAAGAGAAATCAGAATTCTGGATAAGATGTTTTATTCGTTTAAAGGTCACTATAATTCAATTGGGAATAAGGCTAACCATTGCAAATATGGATTGGACAAGAGAAATTCTGGATGGAAAAATGTTGTTTGGTTTAATTGCAGCAATCTGGAACATGTTAGAAGTATAAAATCGAGAGGTAACAACCCGAAAAAAGGATATGAACCAGTCATCAAGGTTGACCCGACAGAAGTTAAGAAAGAGATGGAGAGAATCTGGAGAAAAGAAGGAGAATCTGGAAAGCGAGCAGAACTAGAAGCATTTGTTTATGTGCCATCCTCTAGTGCAGATGTGTCACTCAAAAAATAATTCAGAACTTGGCTAAAGGGGGAGCAATAATCATAAAATTTATCAACCCCTCTTTTGATGTAAGATGTCATATCATGACAAAAGTACATTTATTAAGGTTATGAACTCAAGAATTCATGCAAAATGAATTTACAAACACACATGTGTGAAGAATGTATTTCGCAGAAGTTTGAAAGGATGAAAGCTTATATGAATTTCAAGGTGATCTACTTGCGATTTGAAGCATTAATTGTAGAAGAAATTAGGATGAAAGAAATAAATTCAGTTATGTTTAAGAAAATGCATTCAATGAAAAGCATTTGTGCAAGAAGAAGTGTGTAGACGAAGCTTGAAGAAACTAGTGCAATTTTATCCTGTGGAAACTCTAAATTCGACTTTGGTAGAAAAGGAAAAGGTAAGTTGATACCACTACTTCTTTTGAATTACTTATGCAATGGATATTCCTTGGCTTATAAAAAATCAGAGAAACCAGAACCAGTGTACAAAATTCATCCTTGGAACTTGATCTTTTGGGTGCTTTTTCGAATATTCCTCTTGGTGTCATATCAATTGAAGATGTTGGAGTATACATTCATGGAGAATTGGAAGAATCCGGTCACGAAAAAGCTCGCATGTTGTGAAGTGAAGAATTAACTAGAAACAGTTTTACTCTAAAACCATAATACAATGTGCTTTTGGAAATGAAATTGGATGCATGGAACAAATTTTTCAGACTTTAGTAGTGAAGGAAGGTGTATTAGAATGGCTCTTAGTAGATTTCACGATCATTTTGTGTGTCTTAATGAAACATATATGATATCCAGAGATGTAATCAAGGAATTTATTGGGCTATCATCCTTCGGACCAACTCCTATTTGTAACACTAATAGAGAAAAGGGTTTAATAAGGAACACATATGCTAGAATCTCCAACCCGACAGTTCAGTATGCAAGCCTAGTTATTTCATAGATGATTCTTAGCGACAGTGATGTCTCCACTACCGCAATTGATCTTGCATTAGATATGGTTGAGAACGGAATTGAATATGATCTTTGTGAGCTGCTCTTACCATAACTATTGGAGAATATGAGATATTTCAAGAAGCGGAAAGGTACATTCAAATATGGTACATTAGTTTTATGCTTGATTTTCTACTTTATGAAGGAGATGCCTGGATTAGGAGAAGTTAGTTGGGAGAATTCCAAACCAGTTTCTCATTAGATTGAGGTGATCATGAGAAAAATTGGGCACTTAGATGCTCAAGAGGATGCTCTTGGTGCATTCTTTGGAAAGTTTCAAAGGAAAATGAACACAAAGAAGGAAAATTCCAAAAGAATTGGTTTCAAAATATAAGAATGATATAATCTTTTTGGTAAACATTGATAGTTGCATCATTAAGGCAGTTGAACCAAGGAATTCATGGTTACCTAAGTTTGGATATGAAATTGAGAAGGATTATGCTATTGGTTGCATTGAATTTTCGGTTAATAGCCCTCAGGATCCCAGCAAACCTAGGTTTGGAACCTACGTTGAAGTAGCTAAACCTCTTAAAGAATCTGAGTTTGTCTCCGGTAAATCAAAGCATGCTACTAGAGAAAAGGGAGAAGCAGTTGTGGTTCATGCCCTGGTTGCTCAGGTGGACCCTGCTCCTAGGAGACTTAAGTAATTGGCCAGACGTAGGACACTCCTTTAGGTAGCTCCTAGTGTGGTTTCTAGTTCTTCACATTTCGTTAAAGAAATATCAAACGTATTAACTGAAAGATTCAATGAATTAAAGAGCAAATAAATAAGTGGCATGGTATCTTGGGTTGAAGACAAAATATTATTGGAAATTGTAGATAAGTGCAAGTCTACTCATAGCTTGGCACTTGAAAAACTCAAGGATATTCAAGTTTATGAGGAAGAGATTAAGAGTTTGTTCGCATTTTGTTGTCTTGGTCTGATGCAATTCAAAGAGTCAAGGATGTTGAGAGCACGATTGAAACTCAAATTAAGTTTGTGTCTAGCACATTTGATCTTGCTCTTAGTTTGGATGATCAGACTTGGTATGGTTTAACAAGATTGCATGAGGAATACCTTGCATCACACAAAGAAATAGGAGAGTTTATTGAGTTGAGGATTTTGAACTCTTATGCTTCTCTTGAAATTGTGGTTGAAGGAAAAGATACTTTAATTGACCTTAATTATCTATGCAGTGCTCTGATAGAGGCAACAAGTCTTTGGAATGAAGGGAGATCCTCATGGATGGGGATTCTTAGTTAGCTTCAATCATCTACCGCCTCTAGTTATTCACTCATCATCATTATTTTTGGAATGTACTCCTCAAGGGGAGTATTCAGGTATGCAAAGGGACTGTTAATGCACTAATTTTTTTTCCTTTTCCATTGATGTCAAAGGGGGGGAGAGAGAAGCATCATGTGAAAATAAAAAGGAATTTGAAAGGTTTTGTGTATAAGTTGGGATGAGGTACTTTTGATGGTTTTTCACATCGTGTGTTTCCATCAATGAAAAAGGGGGAGATTGTTGGAAATTGATAGGTTGTCATTGATGTCAATAGATAATGGAATTCTATTGATTTCCAATATTTTCTGCTCCAATTATGAATGATTGTTGATCCAATACTTTGATTCGGACTATCCTATTTTTGTATGATCTTCTCAGAAGATGATAACATGATTTACCTTGACATCAGTTGCATCCTTTGACATGGTTTCAACTGAATAGGGTGTATGGGTTGTGAGGTACTACTACTAGTTGATTGAAGACTGTGGTATGCTTATGTGTTGGCTTTGTACGTCGGTTTTTCGGTTTGGATTCCATCTCAGTAAAAGATATCATTATAGGAATTTGTACACAAGTTTGAGCCTACAAGATGTATTCTACTTTGGAGTTTCATGATGATAGTTGAAGGCATTTGGAAGATATGAATGACAATATTCTATTCTACATACCTCAATGAGTTTTCCTTTTGCACGTTGTTGTGGGAGATTCTGCATTTTCTTATGATTGATTATCATACCGTGTGGTTTTGAAGATAAGAAGTTTGATGTCGTCCAAGGGAGAATTCAATGTATTAACAATATTTTTGTTGCACGTTTGATGGAGTGTGCATATGTTTTGAGTTTTGGTTTAACTCTAGCTGACCCAATTATATATTAGTATCAAAGGGATCTATCTTAGGTCCATGCCGACAAAGTTAGTTTTTGAATCAAGATTTCTCTAATTAGGTCAACCTAATTAAGAAACATGGATGCACATGTATATATATGTAAGACATTTTTTGTGTAAAAAAAGGGTGAGACAGTGGTGGAAGAAGGGAAAGATAAGGAAGTGCGCATGTGAAAGATACTTGAAGACAAAAGTTGAAAATGTATATTTGTGAATGGTATAGATGAGTAGTTGAGTGATTTACTCAAGCATTGTGCTTCATCAGAACTAAACTCTAGCACAGTGAAGGTGCATTCTTTATTAGTTCACACTTTTGGCACTGAGCCATACACTTTTGTATCTTGGCAGTTAGCCATCTCTTCTTATATTCAGGTTGTGAACCTTTCAAGGACAGTGAGTCCCGACAGTGAGCCCTATAATATTCTATATCCAGATATATTATATTATGAGCTAATCCTCATCGTGGTTTTTCGCACTTTGGGTTTTCCATGTAAAAATACTGGTGTTCATGTGTTTTGATACTTTGTCTTGATTTCATGTCATCTTCTAGTAATTCAATTAAATTTGTGATAATGCTTAGATGGATTTTATGTGAATGGTTTTATGGAATACTGATTTACCCCCCCTCTTAGTATTATGGATGTTCAACAATATGCACCTGATTCGTAGACTTTTGTGATGATATATGGTCCTAACCAATTTGGTCTAAACTTTCCTTTTTCTCCTAGCACATAATTTGCATTGTGTTGATTTTCATAAAGCACCAGATCACCAACCTTAAATGAATGAGGAATAACACCTTCGTTATATATTTGTTGAAGAATTTTATAATAGGCTTGCAAATGTTCGAGAGTTGTATACGTTGAACATTCATCAAGAATATACTATTGTTGAAGTCATTCTCTATAAGCATGGCCATCTAAAATCTCATTGAGAGAAATTTACAATGAAGGAATTTCTAACTCCAATGACATAATGACATCGATGCCATACACAATATTATACGAAGTAGTGCTCATAGCCATATGAGTGCTTGTGTAATAATCCCATAATGCGTAGGAAAATTGAGTATGCTAATCTTTACCATTTTTATTAATAATTTTTCATAAGACTTGTTCGATTATTCTATTCTAGAAGCTTCCACTTGACCATTTGATTGTGGATGATATGGTGTAGAAAAGTGATGTTGCATATGAAATTTTTCAAGAAACTTCTTTAATTCTTTGTTCTTAAATGATGTACCACTATCTGAAACTAAAGTGAAAGGAATACCAAATCGTGCCACAATGTTAACAAGTATAAAGTGATAGATGACTTCAGCTATCATGGATCGAGGTGGAACAACTTTGACCCATTTTGTGAAATAATTTGTAGTTGTGATGATAAAAGTGTGTCTTTGAGAAGGAGGAGAGGCTTTACCAATAAGATCCAAACCCCACATAGAAAATGGCCAAATAAAAACTTGAGCTCAAACTTCCTGGGCAAGAGCATGAATCAAATTGTTATGTTGTTGACATTTATAGCATTTTTTGACAAAGGAAAAAGAGTCTTGTTCCATGTTTTTCCAATAATAACCAATGCATAGTAACTTTTGAACCAAAGATTGACCACCAAAATTTCCTCCAAAAGCACCTAAATGGACTTCTTCAAGGGAAATGGGGATCTCTGATTTGTTAAGGCAACAAAGAAGAATACCATCATAGGCCCTTCAATATAACACATTAGATAGAATGATGTATTGCGCTACAAGTTTTCAAATATGAGCTCGAGTGCTTTTCATAGAAGGATCTGGAAAAGTACCATCACACAAATATTGAAATATATGGGAGTACCAATCATTTTAATTAATATTTAGACAAAAATCCACATCATCTTTAACATTATTTGAGATTGATGGGGAGGTGAGATTATGAATCATGAATTTTAAATCTACAGATAAATCGTCAAAAGATATAAGGGAGGCAATGCTCACCATTTTATCCCCATGTCGATTATCTTGTCAATGGTGTATGAGGAAAAATGTCTTAATGTTGCCAATGCCAAGTTGAGATATTGGGATATTTTATCCTATTTTACTTGATAGGATCCATTTATTTGTTTTACGATTAGTTGAGAATGTCCAAATATACGAAAATGTTAAATATTAAGGGACAATGTTACATGCAAACCAACAATAAGAGCTTCATATTTTGTGATGTTGTTAGTACATGGTAAATTAAGATGATACAATAAGGGAATTGGATTACTTAAAAGAGGTAGCAGTATAATTTTGGTATCGAATCTAGTTCAACACTTAGAACCATCAAAGTATAAATCCCATGTTCCTTCATCTCCTAGTGAGAGTACATGATCATCGAGAAATACCTCTTGGTTTAGTAAAGCAAATGGTGAGGGATCCTCATCTAAGTGGTTGATCAATGCTTGACCCTTAATCGCCTTTTGAGAAATGAATTTTAGGTCAAATTTTATTAACAACATGAACCATTTAGCTAGGTGTCCAAATAAATCTATTTTGGAGAAAAGATGTTCTAATGGATCAAATTTTATAATAACATGAACTTCAACATTTAATAAATAATGTCTTAGTTTACTTGTTGCAAACACGTGATATGGGTAGTTAATAAGGAATTGGACACAATGTCGCACATGGCTATTGTTGCTCCTACGTGCAGTCTCTCCTCTTTGAACACAATTGGCTTGCCCGACACCCCTCTTGGGCATGCCTCTCTTGCACTTTGTCATGTTGTTGCTTGTTCCCTACATGTTGTAAATGACACCTCATCTAGACTGATTTTTAGGGGTTCACAGGGCTCTTCCTCGTATTTGTCCTATGATTCCTCTACTTGAGCAATTCCTACACAAAATCTCATCACCCAATGCACCTCCCATCATGCCTTTTGTTGCTTCTGAGGGTCACTCCTTCTCCTTGGTGTTTAGGTCTAGTTTTGCTCACCCCTCTCTAGTGTGCCCTAACCCCTCGTCCAAACCTTCTTCAGTGGTGGTTTGCAGGGTGGAAGTGACTAAGAATGAATATTTTTTTAGAGGTTTTGATTGGTTTTTTTCTTTACCAATATTTGGCCCTCTGGCGCAAGGCACCATAGGGTCTTCATGGAAAAATTGCAAAATGTTAGACTTTTGGTGCAATTGAGTCATTCTTTTTGTAATAAGGTCTTAAAGACCATGTTTTATGTCTTTGTGTGTGTTTGAGTCAATTTTAGGTTGATAGGTGGGTTGGTGAGTAAATTTTGTAAATATTGCAAAAAGTTGCAAAAGTTGTCAAAGCAACTTTGCATTTTTGCACTTTTTGGGAAGTTGGAAGGTTGGGGATTTGAAAAGTAGTTGTAAATGGTTGATTTGGGTTAGTAAAAGATTAATAAGCCTTTTAAAGGCCGAGCAAAATTTTTGGTGATTACATTATAGTTTTAGCATCAATAAAACATTGTTTTCAACGTTTCCCTCATTGAATTTTTTACTATAGAGGTGTGTACGGCCCTATACAGCTTGAAGGTGATCAGATTTTGATTGGAAATGATAATGAATTAAGTCTATGTTCTGTTGCAATTGATTTCATTTGATTTATTTAAAATTGGAGCAGGTTAGAGCAATTTTGCTGAAAATGGTTTGAAACCCTCATTTAGGGTGTGTTTTGACATTTAAACCAGGATGTTCTTCCCATTCCACCGATGAACCAGTCTTGAACTTGGTGGAATGGGTGAAGAGGTTTTAGGTTTTGTTTTTTTGAAGGTTGCAAGATTATGGGAGGAATACTGGTGAAGATTTGTTGATGCCCTAGACTGAAAACTCATGTTTTCAAGTAAAAAGGTTGCATAAGGGTTAGGGTAAATGTAGAAAAGCTATTGGTAAATGGTTTGAAGGGGTTGGAATTGTTGAGGTAGGCTATTTGTGACATTTCTAGGCTAGTGGTATGAATTTTTGGTGCCTGGGATATGAAAACTTAGTGGTGACCTATCTAAACAAGCCTAATTAAGCCTATGTGAGGGCGTAGCAGCAAAAATTTGAGGGTCATGTTCCAAAACAACCCTATCTGAAAATTTGAAATGTTTTTAAGTTCCATAAAGGGTATCTTTAATGGTGGTCAGATTTTGGTTTTGAGGCCTGGTTTGCAAATTATGATAGAAAAACCCCTTTTGTTGTCCTACTAGGGAAATTGAAGGTTTGTAAGGGAAACCCACCAAATTAGGGTTCTATATTTGCAAAGGTTGTTTGATTGAGTTAGTTTCTAATTCTTACACCCTACTCTTCACCACCCTCTCATCGACCCGAATAAGTGGGTTTTGGAGCATTAGAGGATGTTAATTTTGGGTAAATCGAACTCTTCCCTTATGTTAAGGGTTTTTATTGCTACATTCACTTTTATTAAGGACCATGTAGAAAAATTTGGTCATCTTTGGGCTTGGGGAGTTCACTCTCTTACAATCAAGCCTTGGACCTCTTCCTTCAATCCCCTTACCAAACCACTCAATGTGCATCCACTATGGGTTAGACTCCTAAATCTCCCCTTCAGTTCTAGGAGGAGATATGCTTTGAAGCTATTAGAAACTCAATTGGTTGCTTTTTGAAAACTAATGATGCCACTTATTTTATGGGTCATTCTACTTGTACTCAATTTTTGGTGGATATCGACATCTCTTTGCCTCTCCCCGAAGAGGTGGTTTTGTTGGTTGAGGATCAACCCTAGTCACAATCAATCGACTATGAGGGTCTCACCTTAGGTGTCATTGTTTTTCTATTGGTCACCTAGCTTTGGCTTGCTCTTTTCAATGTTGGAAGAGTGTGGAAACTTGGTGGAAGGATGTGAATGATGATCTCTTGACCATTTCAACTTCCAACTCTCTTATGGCTCCCCTCTAGGATTTTTTGGAGCCTTCTTCTCTTGCCTTGGATTTGGGTTGCCCTACTATCCTTGGAAATTCTCTTAAGTACACTCATCTGACTAATTCTACTTTTCTCAAGTTTCTATTGGGGTTAGCAACTATTGCTCTCCTGCTTGTCCTGTTTCCCCCTCATGTGCTCTTGGTATCCCTATGGGGGAGCCCCTTGTTCTCCCTTGTAATGAGTTTCCAGATGATAGCATCACTTGGATCGTCATTCGTAGAAGGCATAAAGGTCCCTCATCTACCTCTTCGAGTTATCATTCTCATGACTTAGTGGTTAAGTTTATTTATATAGGGTTACATCCCTAGCCTCTTATTTCTTTTTGGTTCCTAGCTCTGATCAAAAGCTTTGATGGTCTTTGTTTGTTACTTGTTGTCTCACTTCTAGTGAGATTTGTTCTATTTACCATGATGGCTATCTTGTAATGGGTACAAACCGTTCCCATTTTTATCTTAATCAAAACACAAGATCCAAAAATTATTTTTCTATTGCGGTATATCATGTCTCATAATCAAGTAGTGTATGACTAATATAGTATACAAAACATTCTTTATCATTCTCATCATGCTACACTAATAATGCAGTGAGAACATTAGATGAAACAAAGGTGTAAAGAAGAAAAGGGTGTCCTGAAGTAGTCGGTTGTAAGATAAGAAGATTAGCTAAATATTATTTTAAATTTTCAAAATATTTTTGACATTTCTCATTCCATTGAAAATGATAGTATTTCTTAAGAATTTGAGTGAAGGAAAGAGTATAATATGTTATTGATGACACAAAACAATGAATAGCTTGAATATTCCCTTGTAAGCTATGGATTTGAGAATATTTTTTAGGAGGTGGTATGTTAATTATAACATCATTTTTCTTTGTTTTTACCTTAATACATCGATGTGACACAATAAAGCCTAATAATTTTCCACTGTCCACACCAAAGATACATTTTTGAGGATTCAAATAAATGTTTTATGTATGAATTCGCTCAAAATTTTGATGGAGGATTTTAATCCAAGAGTGAACAAGGGAATCTTGTAAACAAAGAAACACATAGAAAACTGAAATAATCATGAAACTATAACATAGAGATTTACATGTAAAAAAACCTTTCAAGAGAAAAATTCCACACTCTAAAACGTGTAAAATATATTATGAATATGATAAAGGATTACAACACACTTGCAATGCAAGTCTTCACATGAGTATAATATCAACAATCTTTAAGGAGTAATTATGGCAACATTTTGATAGCATCTTTGTACCTTTAAACTCAACATACAACCACTATCCCATTGTCTTCATATATAGGCAAATATAATATGTGACACCACAAATGGTATTGTAAACCAAGTGCTAATGCCATGGGCCAAATCTGGGTGCCAAAAATGGTTATATTAACCCAAAAATAGATCTTAAAAGTGAAGGCACAAATTCTCACATCCATCAGGCATGTGGAACCTCCAAGAATAGTATGTAACTCCCACTTTGTCATAATTCAACATAATTAATCCATCCAACATGATGTTCACGTCCAAATTAACCTCTGTTATTTTTATCTCTTACAATTGTCATATAATTTGACATAACATTCTTAAAATTAAACATTCCATATTACACCACTAATTGGACATCTTTTGATGATAAATAACTTATTTTTCAAGGCACCGACATGTGGTAAAAGTGCCAACTCAAAATCTCATGCCCCATTTTGATGGAGCACAAATATTTAATAATATAAATATCAAATATTTATGATAAAACGTTAATAAATAAATAAACTTAGAAATTATCAAGGTTGAGACACCTTAATTCTCAACAAAATCAAAGTCAACAAATCCATCATATCTATCATTCCACATATTTCAAGAAAATACTATGCACTCTTGGAAAGTGGTAGATTACTTGATCAAAATCAAAAGGAGCTTCCTTTAGAAGGGTACATAAGGTCATAAATGTTTTCCTTTAGTAGCTTGGGAAAATGAATGTGTGTTTTAAAATGTTGGTGTGGTGGGTTTCATAATCTTGTGTGATTAAAGCAACTCTTACAGGTAGGATGGCATGGGAAATGAACTCAAGTCTTGAAAAAAATAGTGCAAACTCTTACAAGACAAGTATTTTGACTCGAAGAGCCCCAAATCAATTATTAGTATGGTGAATCTCTGAAAGGGCTCACACATTTAAAATTTTATCATAGATTAATCATCGGTAACCATATCACATTGATAGCATGTAAGATTCAATGCATGCGTTGTATTAAATCTAACCTAAAGAAGGAAATAAAATTGGATAAAAATATTTAGTATGAAAATAAAGACTTACAAAAATAAGAATGAACACAAATAATCTTATTCATCATCTTATGCAAATTGAGTATAAATTGATCTTGTGCAATGAAATGAAATTGCATGATTCTTACAGAAAAATATTGTGAAAATCAAGAAATAAAACAAGAATTTTTCCAAAATCATATCTAGAAAAATAGGGAAAAAGAAAGATAATCCTAGAATGATCTAAATAGAATATCTAGAAATAAAATATGTAATGCTAATCCTAGAATGATCTAAATAGGATATCTAGAAATAAAATATGTAATATCTCTAATATTCACCCAAGTAAAATGAATATAATTCAAGGTGTAGAAGTGTATAATTTACTTATTGTAAGGATTTTGGAGGTAATCCTTCTAGAAGTAGCTCCATTTCATATTCATTACTATATTTTCATATTGTGCGGATTTATTCTATTTTACTTTTATTTATAAAATATTGTTATGCTTATGCTTATATTACTTTGTGAATTTATAATATTTTTATTATTTTATTTTTATTTTTATACACATCATTTTTATTTGCTTAAAATTTTAAGAATTGAATATATCCATCTTTCATTGTGGTCTATAAGAACTCCATTTTATGAAGAAAAACAAAATTTTACTTTCCCTGTGTAATTTCTATATTACATGTTTTTGTGTATTTTTTTATTGATTTTGACTTCATATTTATGTTAGAGAGAAGGTCAAGTCTTTGATCGCAGAATCACTCTTTATTAAAGTATAATTTATTTTTTAAATTATATTGAAAAACAAAACTTTGCTTGTATGTTGTAGATTGGTAAATAACTAGTTATAATATGAAAACTGATAATCTAAGACCAAAATTAAAATCTAATAAACTAACTCTCCAAATAAGAATCTAAATAAACACACAACCACCCAGATGTTCAGCTGAATGACCAATGTTTAATCACTTATCTAACTTGTTGGGATCTTTTGAATCCCTAAACATTTGCTTGACTGCAGGAGTTCAGTTGATTGGACTTTTGACAATGTCCACATTTCCTGAAATGAAGATCAATGAAGATTTGGTGATCACCCTTATCTTCGAATGCAAGCGATGAAGATGAGTATCTAAATTAGTGATCGATATTTTTTAGTCAACAATAAATGTAAGCTAACTGTCAGTAAGAATCATCTCTACACAGGCATCTGTTATCCAATCAGATAGTCTGTATGATGATGAGTTAAGAGAAGTAATTGTCTGGACATAGTCAACCACCATCTTAGGAGCATGAGAAGCTTGGAGATCTATGATAGTGAATGGGGAAGACTAAAAACCAACATCTAATTGGTTTTCTGCTGGAATATGAATTGAAGAGCATGACTAGGATTAGATGAGTTGGTCTAAATTAAATGGTGAATGTTCTAGCGTTTGAGATTACTAAAACTTGTAATTAATGATGATATGGAATGTATGGGAGTGCTGGATCATTATAAGATCAGATTTCTTCGGAAGAGGACTTAGATTGTGTCTGCTTATAAATAATTTATATAATATGGTTTGTTAGTCATTCTTGAGGAATCCATCTGGTTGAGTATTTCAATATAGCTAGTCTAGTTCTAGATATACATAGTTTAATCTAGTTCAATTGAGTAATTTTTTAAGAGTGTTCAGAAGCGAATTCAGCCCACTTGCTTAAATATATGTAAGTGATTTGATAAATTGATGGGAGATTAAATGATAATGGGAGCACATTAAGAACATCTTAAAATGTTCCTTCCCCCACATCAACAAGTCCTTTCTCACACACTTCAACAGGAGTGTTATCACCCATCAAAATAGTTGGCATAAAATAAGGCATCAAGAAAATTCACCACCATCAATTCAGTGTCAGAAAATTTACCGCCAATAATTCACTACAAGAAAATTCACCACCATGACAAATTCACCGCAAGGAAAATTCATCTCCGCAGAAAATTCATCGCATTAACATTTTTAATATATATTTCCAAGACTTTGAAAAAAAAATTAATTAATGCAATGAATTTTCCGTGGCGGTGAATTGTTGGTGGTGAATTTTGGGATGAACACATTTTTTTTTTTAATTTTTTTATTAGACTGCAGGAATCGGGTAGCACGACCCCCTATAAACTACAGTGCACCTGGTAAAATTCTAACGTGACGGACAGCGCTGGTGCGACACACCCTCCGGTACCACGGGGGTGTGGGAGACTAGACCTCGTGACCAACCTCCTGCAACAGGAAAGATTTAGCCAACCGAGCTAGGGCCCCAACCCCTAGGATGAACACATTTGGTGCAAAGCACTTGAATCAATAACTCAAATGGTTGGTGTAGAAGCAACTACATTGAGAAGTTTCCCCTTTCCTTTCCCCTTTGCTATTGTCTTTTGTCTTGTTAGACCCCTCATGTGAACATTGCTTTACCGACTCTTGGGAATATCGATATTGTTCCTCTCTAAAATGTATGTCAAGTGATCTATCTATTTCTTCAAACAATTGTGTTCATCATGACCAATCCTTTTGCATAAGCACATTTAATTTTATCTTTCTCAAGCTTATTATCTATTGAAGACGAGGTCTCATTGGCTACTTTTGAGATAGCCGACTTTTTATCCTTTTTCCTTTCCATTTTTTTGTTTTTTATCCTAATTATATAATTCTTTCTATACTTTTACACCTTGGTTAACAATCAAGGATTGTGACTTGAAGGATTTAAGAGTGACCATCTAGATGATTTTATCCTATTCCCTAGTGAGAGAGATGGAAAAGTCATCCAAATATAGCATGGTAAATTGAGTAACAAGAGCACTCTTTGTGGCATAAAAGGTGTAAACAAAAATTAAATAGTCAAAACTAAGCTTAGAGAGAATATTGAGAGCCAGTTGCTCATCTTTCTTTCCAATTCCACATTGTTTCAATTATAATCTTAGTGATTTTTAATTTTGTGAACAAATCCTTAATGGTGTCAAAATTTCCTATGGTCAAATTAATGAGCTTGTTTTCCAACTAGTGACTTCTTATAGAATCCTGAGCCCCAAACAAACTTTCTAATTTAGTCCAAATTTCAATTGAAGAATTCAAAGATTCAATATGAAAGAGGATATCAAGAGATATAAACAAGTATAGTGTTCTATAAGCCTTATCACATTTATTAAATTGCTTAGGCTTTTCTACAAAAAAATAGGTTCAAGGTCTAGCCTCATTGTGATTCTATGCATATAAGTTTTCTTAAATATATTACCCTTTTAGATTTTCACGCAAAGTAATTGCATGGTTTAAACATAGGAACTTAACTTTGATCTATGATGCAAAAAATAAGAATATAGAAAGTAAAGTGTGGTTAAAATAGATCCCCAACAAGTGTAATGTTTGACACATTATTATTAGTGTGTTTTACAATGTAAACACCGTATTTTTAGAGTCTGACAAGACCCAAAAAGGTCAAAATATTGAAACAACAGTTCAAGGACAATATGAAATGGAATAGAGAGCACTAGTGTGGAGTATACAGAAAAATATGTATTCTAAAAAAATAGGACCTAAGAAATATGTAGCAAAATATATAAGAAACCTCAATTTTTAAAAAACTAAAGTATCAAATAAAAAACCACTTACACCACTACAAAGAGCACAAAATTCTACCCTAAATTAAAAAAAATGCACTAAAAAAATCCTTCATCAACCTCTTGAAGTTGGTATATTAGATTGAAAACTCCAACAAATAGGAGAAGAAAACCTAGTGTTAGGTGGGTGACACTCTGATGACAAACTAACAATGTTGCAAATGACAATGGTGTTTTGCATAAGTGTGAGTGATGTTAGATGGAAGAGCCACTTGGGCAATGCTCTAATGTCAAAAGCGTTGTGGGGCATTTGTGTTGTTGTTAACAAGAGTGGTGCCACTTGGACAACACTGCAATTAGAGTGGAGCATGGCAGTCATCAAAGATTCTAGTGATTGAGCTAATAGGTCATTAACAATCTATACTTTGTTTTGATTGAATATTTTAAAAATAATCTTTTACTATATGGTATGAGCTAGGGAAGTCACACAACCTTTTTGGTAAAAAAAATTGCCTCAAAAAATCTTGAGTTTGATTTTGATAAATTTATATTGAAATAAATATTTTTTGGACCTTTTGGATGCAATGGTAGGGTTTGTTTGACCTCAAAATTCCCTAGAAACAAGTAAAATACCTGATACACTATTGAAACCCTCATTTACAAACTAGCTTCCCAATCTCTAATATTGATGAAACAAAAGCCAAACTTTATTTTCTCAATCTTTCTAAATGTTATAGAATAATTGAAAATGTTGTCATGATTACTAAAAAAATGAAATCACTTAGATTTTAGAAAACATGCATAAAACTTAGAGATTGAATTTTTTTTGTCAAACTATTTTGATTTTGTAGATCATTAAAGATGCAAGAGAAGAGAATAGTATTTTTTTAGAAAACTTAACATGCAAAATATTAGCCCCCTCAAAACTCTCAAATATGAAAACTAAAGATCTATCCCTCTACCAAAAAACTTTGATACCATTTTTAGTATATACATAATAGATAAAAACCCAAAAACTAGTGTAAGAAATAGATACTATAAAATTATAAATACAAATGATTTATAAAATCAAAATAACATTACAAAGCTAGTCTTCAAGAGAATAATAATGTTCAAGAAACAAAATAACATTAAGAGAACTCAAAGCATAAAATTCTATGTCAAAACAAACTATAAGAACGAGTATATAAAAACTAATGAAAAAAAAGAATACACCACAAAACTTCAAAAATGAAATAATCTAACTCTGAACAAAGATACCAACAATATTCTACTAACACCAATACTCACTTTAATAATCTAAACAAATTTCAATAAATATATAAAAAAACCTATATAAAAAATAAAAACTTACATAAACACTCTTCAATTAAATCTTTTAGTTATATACATTTGTTTAATTAAACTGAATTTCTATAAAAAGAAATTTGTCCCGTACACACACATAACCACGTTAAAACCTTATTTGTGGTTTCATAGAATCTCTCTTCTAACACTTCTTCCAAAGTAGCCAGGGGTGTGTTTTCATGTAGAGGCCCGCAATAGAACATTTCCTATGATTTGATGGAGTGGTTCCCTAATCTCCCCTTGGATTATGTTAAAAGGGCGTTTTGTCTTTCCCCGTGTCTAAAAAGGAATGATGCTGATTCGTTCCAGACTGTTTGGGTCAGCAGGTCAGCCTCCGCCTTTGTTCTAGCCAATGAATATTTCTGCCCTTCACCTTTTTCTCTGTATGGAATATGAGTCCAAACCATGTTGAGAAGAGAGGATGAGCACCCATACATCTCGAGGTCCCCACCCTCACAGAGGGATGTTTTTTTTTCAAATTTATTTGTCTTAATAAGCTACTGGACCCCACAATTTTGGCTGCTTTTCCCCGGCAAACATATCATATGGTATACTTAACCTAAGAAGAGATCTAAGTCAATTTCTCAGATTAAGATTGATGGCCACCTGTAAGCATATGGCTCTGAATCAGAGAATACCAAGGTACCTGTCCAAAGAAACTGAATTCAAGAAAACCCGGGAGGGAGTAGTCATAATGGGAAAGGAGACAAAAACAGTGGAATGGTTTGGACTTACGTTGCCTATAGGAAATTGTAAAGCATTTATTACCCCATTACAGGACTTGAAACCACCCACGTTTTGTTTATGAGACACGAGCCCCATAACTACCCCAGACTACGGTGATGACCAATATAAATCACTTGTCCCCATTACATTTCGGAGAAGACTAGAGAGCAACCATGAGAAACACTTCAGTTCTCTCATTTGTCACTGTAATCACAGTCTCTGTTTTGTTTCTGCTGGTTTCTGCGTTGGGTGTGCAGGATGATGGTTACACTTCCATGGAAATCTATGGCAAGGAGCTCATGGATGCTGCCAAGAGTGAAATTCAATGGTTGAAGTCTGTGAGGAGAAGAATTCATGAGTACCCAGAACTCATGTTTGAGGAATATAACACAAGTGCCTTTATCAGAAGTGAGCTGGATAGAATTGGGGTGTCATATGAGTGGCCATATGCAAAGACCGGTTTGGTGGCTCAGATTGGTTCTGGGTTGCCTCCTGTTGTCGCTCTCAGGGCTGACATGGATGCCTTGCCTATACAAGTACATACACATCCATGCTTGCATGACTTAAAATCAATGGCAATCGTGATAATTTATGTAAGGAATTAGTTATATCGCTTATTTATAATGTTTGTGGGGGTCTATGTTATGTATGCACAGGAGCAAGTGGAGTGGGAGCACAAGAGCAAAGTTGCAGGAAGAATGCATGCGTGTGGGCATGATGCACATGTCACTATGCTTCTTGGGGCTGCCAAACTGCTCCACCAACGGAAGGATAAGCTCAAGGTTAGTTCAATTTGTTTTTGTAAATTAGTGTCTGGCTATCCTAGGAAAGTAGTTGCAGAAAGGATTTTTTCAGATGGGTAGAAACATCTACGACAAGTGTAAGAAGTAGGCCAGGTATACTTTGACTTTGGTGCCTGTGTTGTGAACGTATCTGATGAATGCATATAAAACCACCTGGTGACTGTCTGTTGGCCAATTGTGCTGGTTAACTAGTCAATTAAATCTCGCAATAGTCTGATTTATGCCTCTGCCTCTGCTACGTTTTACTTTCTCAAAGATTTAACGATTTCGCATACACAGAAAGATGGATTTAAAGTTTTTTTCGGGAACCTGTGTGAATAAATTCTAGTATAGCTAGTTCTGTATTTTTAGGAAGGGAATATGCTCTTGTTTTTGAGCTGTTAAACTGATACAAAGCTCTTTAATATGAGGTGTCTTTGCACAAAATTCAAGAGCGCGGCCTTCTCAGATTCACATAATGATTCAGTGAATTTGCACATTTCAACACAAATCTGTAACTTCCTGATAATGCTTTACTCATGCAAGACGCGCAAACCTCCAAAGAACCAACGTTAAATACTAATCATATTTGGTCTACAGCCTGGCTTGCATATTTGTTGTAAAGAAGCCTCTTACAGGTTGGATGCAAACAAACTACACCCCAAACCGCAAAAGGGCTAGTGGCTTAGTAGCAGAGCACCCTAGCATGTTAATGGGAGGTCCTATGTTTGACTCCTAATTGGTACATAGCAAATTAAATGGATGAGCAGGTTACGACTACCAAGCAGACATGTTCTGCTTGAGGGTTAATAGGAAGACTATGAACCAAACCTCAATGACAAATGCGAGGTCCCACGTTCAAACTGTAGCTGATCTATGGAATATTATTTAACAAATTGTTGTTTTAGACTCTCAGAAACTTCGACAGAATGCCCAGACATAATATTGGACCAGTGAATTCTGTATCATCATTTGGACCGTATTCTGTTCAATGGATCCACCAATCTGGCTGAGTTATTTGAGATTAGTGCATGTGATGAATTTTGTCTAAAAGTTTTTGGCCCGCACTAACTTTCAAGCAGTTTCACATTGGTTCACATGGTCCAATGTGCTGTTAACTTGGCTGGGGACTTGAATTGACTAACATTTTTACAGCACTGATCAGGGCTACACCTAATAAATTGTGCATCAATATCATACTAAGGTTTTGAAACAGTTAGGAATGAGCAGCCTCTAAGAATCTTGTGTAAAATCCAATTTGAGAATGCTCATCCTGGAATTCATCAGGGGTTGGTCTAGCTAGTTAGTGAGTCCTTCAGATAAATAATATTTTATGAATCCATTGGAGCACTGGCATAGCCAGCTTTGTAATTAAGTGTTATATTCCTCTTTAGTGAAGTTCTTAAGTTCCTTTGATCAATTAGCAAAGTCCTTGAAATATTGAAGACCTCAACTCCCTCATTGCATTGATATGGTGTAGCTGGCTTGTTTTGGGGATGGGGAGATCTTTGGGACTGGAGACAAGGATGAAATGTCCCCTGTCAGCTCCCTGCTGCTGCTTGCATGGGAGGACATCACAAAGGCATCCCACTTGCAGGGAATGTTGTGGGGAACCCTGATGGCCAGAGAACGCTTGGCTGTCCCTCAACCATCCTGGGGACACCGGGGAGTTCCCATGCTGAGCAAAGATTTTTTATGTCATGATAGCAATTCTGTTTTGCGTCAAAGCTTTGAACAAACAGACAACATGATGGTATGTACAAGTGGTTGACCTTGGAAGAAAGAAGGCATATTTACACTGTATTGAAGGCAAAATACACTATTAAAACAGCTGATATCGTTTTTGTTTACTTGGATGCACATTCTCTTATCCAACTTTAGGAAGGTGGTGATAAAATATTTCTTATTTTGTACATCAACTGACACCTTTGGCTTAGTAGAGAGTGGAGGAAGCAGGTTGGGTTGGATGGTGGTGGATGTTATCAATTATTCATAGATGTTTACATTTATGCTGACTGCTGTAACGTATTTCTAAAAATAGATGTGAAAATAAATTAAAAAAATTCAAGAATGACGATAGTCATGTCCTCAACTGCACAGCTCTAGCCTCTCACCATTTAGACTGGTCAGATTTCCCAGCTTGACCACTAGATCTCTGAAGAAGGAAGATTTGGTCAGAGATAAGGACAATTTGGTGTTGGTCCTTGGAGAAAACATAAGAATTGCAGAGAAGACTAATATTTATAATAATATAAGATTTTTATTATTAGTTATTAATTAGTATAATAATAATAATCAATCTTAATTAGTATAATTAATAAATATATATCAATAATATTAAAATTTTATATGCATGGCACCTAGGCTTTAGCCTCAATGATATGTCGTTGCAATGGTGACAGCTAGGTCACAGGTTTGAGCCTGATTTATTCATGGTGCAGGGGGGAGGGAATGACTCATATTGGACCTAAGGGATTAGTGGCTTGCCGTGTGCATTGTGTGAGAGCCAAAAATGGGACTAATAAGCCAAGCTTTGGAACCCTAGGCTACCAACACCCCTGGGCTATCAAAAGAAATAATATCATATGCATATATGTATATATATGTGTATACGTATGTATGCACATTTATAACAATGTATTTATATATATAGTATGTGAATATATATATGTACATATATACATATACACTGTACACATATACATATATATACATATTCACATACTATATACACATACATAGTTATACATACATACACATTAAATTTTTGCTGCCAACTGCTGTCCCCAAATCTAGGTCAATGGCCTCCTAGTTCCCAAAACTCGTCATCCTGTTCCAAAGCATGGAAATTGTGAGTTCCTTATGCATTGATATGGTGGTGTTTTTGAATTCAATGAAGCATTGATATATTAAATTCCTCAAACTTCTCAGGCAATTGGTACGATGACCCATCTCTCAGGCCTTTTTTATAAGTGACGTGTGAAGACTTTAGAGGATTGTTACATGATAGAGTCTTCATCCATCTCAAGGCATTACTTGATGCAAGCACCGTAAATCTTTATAAGGCCAAGTTTTATGGAGGATTATTACATGATAGAGTCTTCATCCATCTCAAGGCATTACTTGATGCAAGTACCATAAATCTTTATAAGGCCAAGGTTTATGGAGGATTGTTACTTGATAAGAATCTTCATCCATCTCAAGGCATTACTTAATGCAAGTACCGTAAATCTTTATAAGGCCAAGTTTTATGGTGGATACGTGCTACAAAATAATTTCTGAAGTGCTTGTTGATTTCTTGTTTTGGATGGTCGGAGAGACAAGTTGGCTGGAGTCCTACATAAGTGATGCTTTCATGGTAATGAATATCAATTAATATCACTAATCTATAAGTTCTTTTTTGCCTCTAATGTTACTGATTGTTTGGTGCAAATTTTATATTATGTTGTTGTGTATAGATGTCTAGAAGTGGTAGGGTCCATATGATGATGTCAGAAAAACAATTGAACTTGGTCCCAACCTCCTTAATTGTGGCAAACAACATCAAACAGATTACAAACTAAATCAAAGATGTTGCAATTAACATGACAAGTTTCCAAAACAAACTATATACCCAAGTTCTTGGGGAAAATACCAGATCTGAAATGCAAAACTCAAGGGCATTGTCCAAAATAGAATTGTTCTTTCAAGAAACAGTATACAATCAGATAAAAATAGGAGGCTAGTTTTAGGGATTAACAATAATTGTGTGCATGTAAATGCTGAAACTAACCTTGCTACATTATTCATCAATCTCAAGAGGCATTTTTGCCTCTAATGTTACTGATGGTTTGGTGCAAGTTTTATATTGTCCAGAAGTGGCATATGATAATGTCAGAAAATTAATTGAGCTCAGTTCCAACCTCCTCAACTGTGGCAAACAACATCAAGAAAATTACAAACTAAATCAAAGATGTTGCAAATAACATGGCAAGTTTCCAAAACAAACTATATGGCCAAGAAACAGTAAACAATCAGATCAAAATAGGAGGCTATTTTTAGGGATATAACAATAATCGTGTGCATGTAAATGCCGAAACTAACTTCACTACTTTATCCATCAATCTCAAGAGGCAGTCTTTCTTATCCAGACAAAAACTACTGACCTTGATTCTGACATTGCCAATACTCAGAAAGAAAAGCATGATAGAATTTAATTGCTCCTTACCTCTTTGGTGCAGTTGTGTTTTATGCCTTGACTAAAACAGAGAAGAAAACACCTCTGGAAGTTGCTCAAGCACCCTGGCAGCTCCTTCCAAGACCTAACAAACTCATGTGAATACATAGTGTTTTCAATATCATTGCTAACCTGAAATATGTTTTAAATGCTTAACTATTGCAGAGTTAAAATTCCATAGAAGCTACTTATTTAAAAATTTAAAACAAATATTTTCACATTATTGGCAAAAATTCACTAAGAAATTTTCAAGCTGTTTAAAAGCTCTTTCATGCTTGGCATAACTGTGGCAGAATACGAGGATGGAACGGGTACACAAATGAAATAAGATATGAAGATTAGGTTGTGTTTGAAGTCCATGTTTTCCTCAAGAATGATTCTCATCCATGTCAGAATGGATCATGCGAGTTGATCTTCAACAAACTCCATTATTTTACTACTAATACAATTAATGCCTTGATCGTTGGGATGCAGCTGTCGAGTGGCTTTTTAGAAATTATTGCTGTCAAACCTTTCCAAACCTCAACGTGTCTAAAGAAGTTGCTAATCGAATGCCACATGACTTTCAAGCATATACCAAATGGACCAAAACAAAGCATCAACCATCATAATACCTAAATAAGAGTATGGTAGGATTAAAAATAAAATGCCTGTTAAACATGCTGAGCATCTTATTGATTATCAAAGATCAGGTCTATCAAAAACAAACGAAAATGAAAAATTTATGACTTGTAACTATCTATTTGTCACCACAACCAATGTCCATATCTCCATCAAAATGTATCCAATGCAGAATAAAACATATACTTAATGAACATGCATATACTGTATTAATGGAGGCTTAACCACGCCCCACAAAACAAGCCCTCCAAACCTTGTTCTATATATTTTCTGCCATTATACCAATGCATGTTTCAAGGGCATTAACAATTGATTTAGGTTCAAAATAAAAAATAGATATCCTTATTCTACCTTGATTTTGGGCTTATAGCACAATGAACTAAGAATTTCATGCATTCAATCATAGGAGTAATCAGCTGAACATCGTTTTGTAAAAATCATGAGAAAACAATTTATCTAGAAAGAAAGAAATCATATTAATGTCCACATATGAACAAGAGTAGGTCAATGGGACTAGAGGGTATAATAGTTAACAACAAAAAGCCACTAGGAAAGGAGAAGTGAGAACCATGGAAGCAAAATAACAAAAGTACATAAGACAAATAAAGCACTATACCAAATAGCAATGAAGGGCAAACAAGAACCCAAAAAACATGTCGCTGAAGACTAGAAGGAAATCTCATCAGAGAACTCTATCCGAATTTTAAGTGGAGTCATCATCTGAGCTAATCTGAGCTATCATTAGCCACTATGAAAGATATGATAATGTTTGCTGGTTAGTATCCAAGGTTAGAGAGGGCAGGCTAGGAGATTGTAGGAGGAAGCAAAGCACTTGCTCTAGAAACTGTCTTAACATCCAAGGCTGGTGTAGCTCCTATAGTAGAAAAAAAAATCATAATATTATTAAAAAAACAACACACAAAAAGATGACCAAAATTGCATAAAAATCTATTTAGAAATAAGGAGCAAAAGCATCCTTATATAGGATTACAAATATCTTATCCACAAAGGATAAGATTGACAACTCATAAAGATAAAAGGTAAATCTATTTAGGAATAAGGAGCAAAAGCATCCTTATATAGGATTACAAATATCTTATCCACAAAGGATAAGATTGACACCTCGTAGGATAAGATTGACAACTCATAATGAAAAAAGGTAAATCTTTATTAAAAAAGATTCATAAAGTCCATCCTAAAAGCTAATTGACCATTACAATATAAAACATTACTTTAATACCCTCCCTTAATGGTCATTCTACTAACTACACCAAGCTTATCCCGAAATTTTACAAATTTGTCAGGACTCAAGGACTTGGTAAGAATGTCTACAATCCGGTCCTCAGTTGGACAATACTGCAACATCATTGATCCATCTTCTACAAGTTACCTGATGAAATGACAATGAAGCTTCACATGTTTGGTACACTCGTGGAAGGTTGGATTCTTAGCAAGCTTTAGACCTAAGTTGTTGAATCGGGTACAAGTAGGAGTACATGGGTACGGTACGTGGATACGACAAAATATTTCATGGGGGTTGGGTACGTTTGGGTATGTTTGTACAAAAAACATATAAAATCATAAATATATACATAAAAAATTAAATCTATTAATTAAAAATAAATATATTAATATTTAATAATGATATATAAACTATACAAGTTTTAATTTAGAATTGTTAAATTTAAAATTTTTATTAATTAATAATTTTATTATATTATTATTAATATATAATTTAATAAATAATAATATATACTAACTCATATAATTATTAGTTTATTTTATAATAATAATTATTTATATAAAATCCAATAAATAAATACTAATTACTAATATAATATTTAATATATAATTATATAATCTAACTATATAATTATTAATATATGATTTAAATGATCAAGTCCCCATTACAGGTCTCGTCTCATCCCTATCCCTGGGTCGGGAAGGACACTCATATCAGTAGAAGGAATGGCAGAAACAATCTTTTCTTTCTCTTGTTTAGGCATTTCACCCTGGCTTTTTACTCTCTTCAAATAACAATCGATAGGCGTCCCGTAGAAGTCATCGTCGTGTTTTCCATCACTGCCCCAAGGAGCCGTCATCGTTTTTTCCATCATTGCCCCAAGAAGTCGTCATTTTTTCTATAGCTATGCGAATAGATGCTTGATTGTTCCATCCTACTTGCATATTCTTCAATAGACAATTGACTATTCCTCCGTTTCCATCATCCGACCTATCATTGAAAACAAGTGCAACAAAGATGTTTTTAGGATTTAAAAACGTGATTTAGGGTTTTTTCAAGGTCATAAAACGAAAAATCAATTCTACTCCAATTCGTTGCCGATTCTGTGTTGATTTTGTTTCCAGTACGTCCCATACCCGAAATCGGCCTAGTTTCTTAGCGATTCGGTAACTTAGCTTTAGACCCCTTGATTGTCACAAAACAAGGGTGAAGGCCCTACTTGAGACATTTGCATGTCCGAAAGCATCCTCTGAAGCCATAATGTCTCACATGCTGCTTTGACTATTCCCTGATATTCTACTTTTGTTGAGGAAAGAGCTACTACTTGTTTCTTCTTACTGGTCCCTGTGATCACACCCATACCAAGACTGGAAACATATCCAGAAGTGGACTTCATGTCATCAAAAAAACCCGACCAATTTGAATCTGTAAACTCAACCAGCCTAGGATCTTTGCTTCTACTATACAAAATGCCAAAGTCAAGTGTCCCTTTCACATATCTCAATACCCATTTCACTGCAACCCAATGTTTTGCCTTTGGGGCTATCATAAAACGGGAAAAGTACTCACAACATAACTTAAATTAGGTCTAGTGGTTATAAGATAGATAAGGCTTCCCACTAGTTGCCCGAAAGTTGACTCATTGATTACTTTTGAGTTTATTTTGGTTGAAAGCTTCAGCCCTTTCTCCATAGGTGTAGACAAGATTATGCAATTTTTCATTTTGAACTTGTCTGACAAACTCAAGGCATATTTAGACTAAGAAATAAAAATACCACCACCTGTCTGCCAAACCTCTACACCTAGGCAATAATGTAGGAGGCCTAAGTCTGTCATGTCAAAAGCCTTTCACAAATTACATTTGATTTCTTCAATCAAATGTGCCTCACTACCTATAATGATGATATCATCCACATAAATGACTCGAAGGATGATTTCATTGCCTATGCTTTTGATGTATAAATTTGGATCTGAAGGACTTTGTTGGAATCCCCGTTGATCCAAATACTTGTCAATCTTTATGTACCATGCCCTGGGTGCCTGCTTTAGGCCATAAAGAGACTTCGTCAGTCTGCATACGTAATGCTCCTTTTTTGCAACATGAAAACCCTAAGGCTATGTCATGTACACTTCTTCCTCCAAATCACCATTGAGGAAGGCACCCTTTACATCCATTTGATGGAATTTCTAGTCAAACTATGTTGCCATGGCTAGAATTAACTGGATGGTGCTCATCTTTGTTGTAAGAGCAAAGGTCTCCTCATAATCAATACCTTCTCTCTGCGCGAACCCTTTAGCCACCAACCATGCTTTGTACTTGTCAAGTGTACCTTCAACTTTGTACTTGACTTTGTACACCCATTTGCAACCAATGGGTTTCTTCCCTAGTGGAAGATCTAAAAGAACCCAAGTCTTATTTGTCATAAGACTTTGATGTTCAGTTTCCATGGATTTTTCCCATTCAAGTTTACCTTTCGCCTCTGCAAAATCCTAGGTTTCATAAACACCTAAATGTTAACCATAAGAGTAAATTTAATTGTGTTATACTTTCTCTTGCCTCTGAATGATCTACCCTTGACCATTTCATCATCGCAAACATCACCAATGAGTTTTTCCCACCACTTAGGTCTCTTTGTAGAAACTCCATCCAAATCAGTGTGGTCATCATGACTTGGGCTGCCTAGTACTATATTATTTGGATGTTGATCCAAGTTTTCCTGAAGAAAATCATTTGGTATCGGTACTTGCTTGGGAGATTCCACGTGCTTCAAATCATCAAAATCCCCCCCTCAGGTGTAGCTAATGGGAAGTTGGACACCTAAATCTTTAACCTTCAGAGGCTGATCTTCAGTACTCTTGATGTCAAAAAAGAGCTGAAAAGGCCCAACTTTTCATCAATCACCACATCCCTACTGAATGTCAAGCAGTTAGTGTCCACATCAATTAGCCTGTAGGCTTTATGATTTTCACTATACCTTGTAAGCATTAACTTCTAACTCTTGGAGTCCAATTTGGTTCTCTTTGCATCTGGAATCTAGACATATGCAGTAGAACCAAAAACCTTAAGATGACTCACCTTTGGTTTCCTCCCAGACCATGCTTCCTTTGGGGTCTTCTCCTTCACTACCTATGTTAGAGACCTGTTGAGAAGATAAACAGCTATGTAAAGATCCTCAACCCAAAACTTCTTGGGAACACTCTTGTTCTCCAACATACACTGTGCCATTTCCGTAATAGTACGGTTCGTTCTCTCAATAACTTCATTCTATTGTGGAGTGTAGGGTGTGGTGAATTGATGTTTGATACCGTGTTTAGCACAAAATTCCGTGAATTCGTTTGAACAAAATTCACTTCCATAATTAGACCTAAGAGTGATTATTGAACAACCAGACTCTTTTTCTACTAATGCTTTGAACTTTTGAAATTCCTTAAACACATCCGATTTTTCTTTGAGGAAAAATGCCCACATTTTCCTATTGAAATCATCAACAAACAAAAGAAAATACTTGGCACCAGTGACTAATGTCGTATTCATTGGTCCACATACATTTGCATGAACCAGCTGAAGGACCTTGTGTGCTCTCCAAGCCTATCCTTTTGAAAAAAAAAGATTGTGTTGCTTCCTTACTTGGCAAGCTTTGCAAACACCCTGTATTTGTTGTTGGATTTCAGGTAAACCTTCTACCATATTCTCTCAAGCCAACTGAGAAAGGTAAGAGAGGTTGAGATGCCCATAACGTTGATGCCAAAGAGTATGATAGCAGATGAAGTCTTGGTTGCCAATGCATGCTCCTTAACCTTTCTAATATCAACAAACCAATACAAACTATGATCCTCTATGCCAATTGTGATGGTTTGCTTGGACTACTTGTCTACAATGTAACATTTATGTATGCTAAAAATGACGTCCAACTTGGGACAGTGGCACATAATCTATCTCACTAAGAGAAAATTGAGCTCCATGCTTAGAACATAGTATACATTGAGGAAAAGAAGATTTTCCCCTCCAAAGGTATTTTGAACATTGTCTCTACCAACAAATGTATACTCCCCACCACCAGTGATTATCACTAAATTTGAGCAAGTCGTATACTTAGTAAACCAATCCTTCATGTGTGTAAAATGTCAAAATGCTCCAGAATCAATGTACCACATAGAAGACTTGACCTGATCTGTTGGTCATTTGGCGATGAAAGCAAAGAAGGCTAACTCTTTTTGCTCAAAATGCTCTGCGACATGAGCCTTTTTTGGAGACCCTCCCTTGTTGGATTTTTGATCAGCCAACCACTTTTTGAGTGCTTCTTCATGTGACCAAGTTTACCACAATAATGGCATGTGATAGTCTTTAGATTCTTTGAAGTAACATCAAAATTCCCTTGACCTTTCTTCTAACGCCACTTGCCTTTGCCCTTGTCCTTGGCTGCAAAGGCCTATTCCACACTCGATGAATCACTGCTGCTAACAAACTACTTCTTTCATCTATCCTATTGCAAGAGTTTGTTACACAAATTGTTGAACTTTAGGTCAATATTAGTAGATGTGATGTTGAGTGTTTCAATAAAATGCTCATATAACCATGGTAAGTTTTTAAGTGTTATAACCATAGTTTACATACTCGGAATCGGAGAGTACTCGACAAGCCCAAAAAATTTGACTTGGCAAATACTCGACAAATATTTTGTATTATATAAAAAATATAATAATTATTAACTATTAATTATAATAGTTTTATATCTGTATTTAATAGTTTTGTTAAAGAATATAATATATAATAATAATTAATATAGTTATATTATTTATAATTTATTTTTTATTATATAAAAATTTAAAATATACATTATATATTAATTATGCTAATATATACTTAACTATTGATGTTGTTATGTTAAAACCTAAAAGTGCTCATTGGTATTATATAAAATATATAATAATTATTAACTATTAATTATAATAATTTTATATATGTATTTAATAGTTTTGTTAATGAATATAATATATAGTAATAATAAGTAGTATAATTATATAATTTATAATTATTTTTTATTATATAAAATATGCATTATATATTAATTATGTTAATATATACTTAACTACATAGGATAAAGGATGTCATAATGTAAAAACCTAAATGTGCTCATTATTAATTATTAACATCTTGGCCATAATTTTCATTTTAATAAACATACTCTAAAACCTTTATTGAAACCTTATTTTCAAGTTGTAGCTCTCCAAATTGGAGAAGTGAAAGGTCAAACCCAGTGAGGAAGAGTTTGGAGGAGCGGAAACCAATAGTGGCAGAGAAAGCAGCAAAAAAATGACAAAAAATAGTCAAAAAACGGCTAAAAATGATGAACGGCTGAGATTCGTTTAATCGTCTTGCATTGATACAAACGCAAGATAGCCTTCAATTAATAAAAAAAAATCAGCAATTTATTTCACTGTTCATACTGGAGATTAAGGTAGCATTTACTCGTTTCTCTGAAAAGTTGGCGATTAATCTCCCAATCGGTGATTAACTGGCGATTATGTAATCTATGGTTATAACTTATAACCACCATATCTTCTTCCATCTTGTGACCTATGGCTAACAATTGATCACAAATGTCTTTGATTTTCATCAAATGACCTTGCAAATACATTTTTTTGTCCATCATGATTGAGAACAACATATCCTTCAAGAAGAAGGCTGGTGCAGGGGCACCTTGTCAATTTTGGTCATTTGATGCAATTAGGTGTCTAAATTTGAGTTTTGTGTGCTTTGTCATGAATTTGATGTAATAAGGTCGAATATAGACCATATTTGATATATTTGAGTCATGTAGGGTCCTTTAGTGGTGTTTTGTAAGTATTTTGAAAATGATGTAAAAGTTGCTTTGCAACTTGACAATTTTGGCTTTGTGGGGAATATGAACGGTCATTTCTTTGAATGGAAGTTGTAGACCATTGAAATCCAATTAAAACATGTTTATATGGCCTCACAAACTTCAAGGCAAGGTTGTTGAAGCATTTGGAGGACAAAACAATAAGAAAATACTCTGTTTTCTGGTGAATTTATGTGTTTTTTGTAGATTTCAAGTACGGCCTCGTACAGTTGTGTCATGATCTGAAACCCATGTAAATAGTTGGAGCATTGATTCACCTGCAATTTGGTTTTGATTTCATTGAATTTCATTGTGATTGAAGACAGTTTGAAGGATTTCTTTGAAGACCGCTTGTAAACCCTAGTTTCAAGGGTTTGAAGTCAAGAAATGTGAATAACAGCCCATTCCACTATTGAAACTTGGCTAAACTCGGTGGAATGGAGGCTTTTGGTTTGTTTTTAATGTTTTTGTTGTCCTTTGGAGCAGGGGATGGAGTTAGGAGGGTTTTTGTGCAAGCCCTAGCCTAACATCTTCATGTGTTAGGCTTAGGTAGAGTAGAGATAGTGTAGGACAGCAATTTGTAATTGTTGGTTGATGGTGAAACCTGTTGAATTGGACCCTATGTGACATGTGGAGACTCCTGGTGTGAATTTTTGGTGTTTGGAGATTGTATTTCTTAGAGGTGCTTTGTAAAAGAGGCCTAATTGGGCCTTTTTTCAGCGTAGCAAGTCAAGTTTGATAAATTTGTTCCAAAACAACCCTAGTCATAGATGAGATATGTTTTGAGTGGGCCTAATGGGTGTCTAAAAAGGTATAGAGTTTGAAGATGGATGGCCTTCTCTAAAAGATATGCCAGAATAACTAGGTTTGCAGACCTAGAAGTTGAAGACAAGTGAGTTTGTGAAATCCACCATAGTTGGAGTTAGAATCTCAAAATAAGTATTGAATTGTGGTGTTTGAGCCTATTCCACCCTTGCTCTGCATCAAAGGACCTAACTTTATCTGATGTCTCATGCAGATCTCGCAAGTGCATCCAAATCTTTGCAGAGGTTTTTCCTGATGAAACCTCCAAAAGCATTGCATCTATTATTGATAATATAATGAGCATGACGGCTTCACAATTATGTTCATCAAACTTGCCCTGGTCTTTACCTGCAACTGTTGAATGAGTGTATGTACTGAGGGCGATCTGATCAAGGCACTTGTATTTGAAGATCGTGAGAATCCTTTGTTTCCAAGTGTTATAACTTTAGCCAGTGAATCTTTGGCTACCTTCCAACATGATGTTGGGCAATGAAGCCATCCCTTCCGCAATTCAAAATCATGAAAAAAAAGAAATTTGTTGCTAATAGAAAATCACTGTAATTTTTGGGAAAATATTTGCAAAAGTTGAGTAGCAAAGTAAAAAACTCACGATTTTATTAGAAAATCGACAAAATTCTGCAACGAAATTTTAGAAACAACAAAAATTCTGGAAAAAATTGCAATCAACAAACAACCACAACTTAGTACAAAAATTGCCCAAAAAGAGTTGCAAATTTACAATTTTTTCAAAAAACTTGTCAAAAGACGAGTCTTAAAACTCTGCACAATTTTTAATTATGAAATTTCCATGATTTCTACCCAAAACCTTGCATGATTTTGAGCAGAGAAAAGCCCATGAATTTTGTAAAAACATCTGCCAAAAATTGCAGAAAATAGACCCACAAATTTATTGAAAAAATTCACCAAAAACCCTCGTATGAATTTGTACTTCATTTGGCATTTTCTTTTGTGTCTCTTGCATGCAATTCTTCACTGCCACAATCCATAGAATTTGCACGCTCACTGATCTCGAGGATTTTCGAAACTCGAGCTCTAATATCATATTACAAAAACAACACACAGAAAGTTAACCAAGATTGCATAAAAAATTATTTAGAATAAGGAGAAAAAGCATCCTTATATAGGATTACAAATATCTTATCCACAGAGGATAAGATTGACAACTCATAAAGCAAAAAGGTAATTCCTAAAGTCTATCGTAAAAGCTAATTGACCATTACAATTTAAAACATTACTTCAATAAATATGAATTTGCCCATGTGACTTAGGTTGTGGCTAGTAACTAGTAGATCCATGTCATTAGAATGGAGCCAAGTCATGTCGACGGGAAGGATTAAAACCACAATGTCAAGGGAGAGTAGGCTAGAAAATTTGAGGAGTAATGGTGCATTGAGATAAGCCCAGCCTAACTGATCTATCAACCCTTATATGTGAAATACAAGTATCCAAAGGGATTTTTGTGTTTCCTTGACACATGGGTGGATTGGAAAAAACTTGATCAACATGAGGGCTCTAGAGCCTCTAGACTACTCCTATAGAGATCTGCATTGAAGATTGATGACCTCATGAAGAAAAAAGCTATGCCCCATTGTTCTAACTTCTAAATATCTGAAGAAAGTAGGTAGTGTTGCTTGAGTCCCTATAGAGAAAGAAAGCACTACCTAATTAATATCAACCAATACAAATAAATTAATGCTGGCTGAATAATGTGGGTGTAAGATATGTAGAACATTTAGAACACATTGAAAAAAGAAAGAAATAATATGAATGCCCACATCTAAACACATTAGATCATCACAACTCAATAGTACAATCTTTTAGAATAGAAAAGTACTAGGGACATAATTAAAAATTAACTAAGCACAAGAGCTAAGGAAAAGGGATCCTCGTGAATGTAGGTTAAGCTAAGATAAAAACTCAAAACATAATATTTAAGCTTAAATACAAAGGGCCATGTGAAGGAGGGACCCCTTGATGAAGCATAGAGTTGAAGAATATTGCAGCAACAAAGTATGGCTAGAGACCAACGTTGTCACACTTAGGCCAAAATAATCAACAACATCATCACCAATCATTGTGAAGAGACCAATGTAACATATGAGATTGTCCACCAAAGAAGATTGAGGGCTTAGGGAGAGACAATTTGGAAAATTATAGAAGGAAGCAACGAACCCCACCAAAACCTCATCCAACAGTTAAGACCAATGAACCTCCAATGGCAAAGAAGAAATTAGTAATATATATATGCCTACATGACTTGAACTATGGGCTAAAATGACGAGAATACCCACCCACCTGCAATGAGAGCTAGGTTGCTAGCTACTTGGCCACCCTAGTAGTGTTGTTCAATGATATCTCCTTTTTTGTGTGAATAAACAACATCCAAAGAGCTCTAATAGTTCTAGCATTTTTTATGGGTTTAAGGGAGGTAATAACCTTGATAGCTCTAGAGAACCCCTAGTAGGAACTAGGCTTGAAAATGACAACCTTTGGAGAAAAGGACTAGATACCTTTGATTAGTGTAGTTGAAGAAGGTGGATAAATATGCAAATGAGTATTCTTATAGACACATATTTTTGGATCTCATAACAAATGGGATACTTGAAACTAAGTGCCTATCACTCTACTTCCTAGATAAGATAGAGATGGCAGATTCAATCAATGTAGAAAATGTTGATCAGCCCCAAACCACGGCTAATAGGAGCACTTCTTCAACTAGTCAAGAAAAATATTTAAATTGTGTTGCCATTGATATTTGAGATAGTCAAGATGATAGACGGTGCCATCAACAATTTATAATAAATGCTCTACATATAAAGCTAGGTAAGGGCTTAGAGGCTATAAAGAAGTTCAAATGAACTGAATATACTATTAGATAGATTTTTTCTAGTAGCTTTACTATTGAGGGAAGAAGGTGAGGAGGGGTACTCAAGGAATATTTAAATCAAGGAACTAAATCAATAGAGATTTCAATCCGTATAAATGAGCAAAGTGATCTCATAATGCCAACAACATGAATTCCTAGGGTGAGCCAAAGAAGCAATATATTGTAGAGAATAAACTGTCATGAAGATACTCTCTAGAGGAAAGTGGTGGGCAACAAACTTAACTTGGATAATGCAATAGGAAACAAATACTTGCAATGGATCATATGCTAAAGTATGATGACTTAAACCCTCCCAATTCGAGCTTATTCAATAGATTCCAGATGAAGGCTCCAAACCTTTGACTACAAAAAATTGTGTGCTTAACAACCACATTAGAGAAACACATCTACAAAGGAATATCCTAGAAATGTATTTGAAAGCATTGCTCATCGAAGACAAAATGAGTCATATCCCTTGCAAAAATGCAAGTAGAAGGATTTGGGATAAAAGACAACTAATTAAACTAAACTACAAGTTAATATAAATTTTGAAAGAGCATTCTTGGAAGTGTTGAACACCCACACAATGAGGGAAGCAAGGAAAATTATGGAATTTGGTAAACAAGATAGCCCTTAAGAACACAAAGACCATGTGACACACCCAACTATAGAAAATATCATCAATAAGTTTTGGTAAGGTTATTTCCAACAGCTAAGGTTTGTTGTAAAACAAGTGTGACCAAACTCTTTAGAATCCAACTTCTGAAAATAAAATTCACCCTCCATAAAATCATAAATAGGTATCAGGATGGCCATTGTGCAAGATTCACAATTGTTCATAAGAAGGCCATCATCCAATGAGGAATAATGATCTTGAATGAATGTAAGCCCCTTAAATTGAAGGTAGGTACGTTTAGAATGCACATTAGGAACCCATGGTGACACCTTGGACTAAAGATAATCGTGAATAAGGGAAGCTGAATCCTAAATCCACAAGCACTGTCCAATCAAACCAAAGGCTACATAGAAACGAGCAAAATAAGAAAAATATGGGCTATCAAATGGACTCTTATGGATAAAATTCTACTTAACTATCAAATATATGGAGAAATTGAAATCTAACCATTCAAAATTCGCCACTTGACACTACTCCACATTTGAATTTCTTTTAGGTCATACACTATTTGCTAAACTTCTAGCTTGCCTTTTTGTTGTGCATCAAATCCTGTTGATTCAATGTATATATATAGTCCATGGCGATTCTATCATTCATATTGCTAATAATGTATTATTTTTACATCCTATTGTTCTTTTTTGCAACTTGTTTGTCTTTCGAGTCCCATTGACCTACATTGTTCATTCTTGGACATTTTTCTTTTTCTACATGTATATTTTTAGACACCCTATCCAAAAACAAGGCTAAGAGTTAATAAAACGTAATTTTAGCTGACTTCTAGTCCATTATAACCATTAATGCAGATGATATCCATTATCTCTAGGATAGGTTGGTGGTAAATTTACAATTCCTAGTAACAAGTAGGATGTATTTTCTTACTTGTCATTAGATGAGCTAAAGGGGTTCTATAATGAATGGTTCATAAGGCGCGACACTTGCTGAAGGTTTGCATACATCTTATTGTTCTTTTTGGAACTTGTTTGTCTTTTGAATCCTATTGGCCTATTTTGTCCATTCTTGGAAGTTAATATAATCTCATTTTTCCTTATTTTGTTACATGTATATTCTTAGACATTCTAACCCAGAAAGAAGGCTGAGAGTTAATCAAACATAATTTTATCTTACTTCGAGTCGATTATAAGTTATAATCATTAATGCAGATGATCTCCACAATCTCTAGGGTAGATTGGTGGTAAATTAGTGATTCCCTAAAGACAAGTAGGGTGTATTTTCCTACTTGTCATTACATGAGCTAAAGGGATTCAATAGTGAAGGTTTCATAAGGCACAACACTTGCTGAAGGTTTTGCAAATGTAGTAGCAAGCTAAGTGTGCTTGATCTTGGGGAAAACTCCATGGTTAAACGCACTTGAGTTAGAGTAGTATTGGGATGGGTGACCTCTCACAAAATCCCAATACTTCACCCATACGAGCACCTTCTAGAAGCAACGAGTGCTAAGTGGATGATTCATACTCATGGGAGATGGGTTTGTGTGAGCCACTACTCATGAGATATGGGTCAATGAGTTTGACTCAAAAACTATGGAGTTGAATTTTTAATAAAACAACATAATTCTCTAGCTACACAAAATTGTCATTGTGCTTCTAGCAGTGCAATGAGTAAATGAAAATCTGCTGAGAAGAACAAGCATGAAGTGAATTTACTCTTCCAGCACATACATCAAAGTAAACATCTACTTCATGAGAGAAAATCACTAATTTAAAAATAAAAACAACAAAAAGAAGATGTAGAGTGTTGATGTTATAGCAGCGGGTGATATCCTTCACTCAAATTTAATTAATAAATGAAAGATAAATAAAAGCAAGTCGAACTTGCTATAAATATTAATTAATTTATCTTGGGGGCTGACTCAAATGAAAAGTCACATTGTTTTCTAAATGAGGCCGATGCATATGAAGAGACACCTCGGTTTGTATATATTCAACGCAATGATCATTCATTTGATCATCAATTCATTCTTATTTCCATTCATATTTTTCTCAAGAAGGAGTTCGAACCTAACAGCAGATCGCCATCTTATCAGCAAACATTCACACCTTATCAGCAGTAGATATATGCCTATTATCAGCAGCAAGTGTTTGCCTTTATCAGCAGCAAGAGAGTTCAAGCTATCTTAACAGCAGTTCCATTATAAGGAGAAGTGTCTCCATTATTTGTTTCAGACTCAACCTTGAGTAAGGCCTGATTGTAAGCAGAGTTTTGCACTTCTTTTATCTGATTTATAAAGAGAATATTGTTGTTGGGTTTTTCTCCCTCGAGTAGGAGGGTTTTCCCAGGGTAAAACTGTTGTGTTTATTGTTCATGTGTTGCATTTTTTTATTGCTTATATTTCTGATTATGAAACTAACATGGTTTCAGAGCAGGTCTAAGAAAATATCTAATCAGATTTGTGTAAGCAGTCAAGTCAATTTTTCATCTAGGGCAGATCTTTGAGGGTAAATTTGTGCAGAAAAAGAAGATGGTGAGCGGTGTCAAGGTAGAAGATAGGCTTGATGGAGCTTCAAACTTCAACTCTTGGAAGCCCAGGGTACTCATTGCATTAGAGGAGAATGATCTTCTTGATTTTGTGGAAAGTGATATGCCTGAGCCTTCCGATGATATTGAGAAAATTTAGTGGAAGAAAAATGGCAGGAAGGCTAGAAAGATTATGATAGACTTTGTGATGAATCACCTAGTACCGATCATCTCCAAGTTGAAGACAGCTAAAGAAATGTTTGATACTCTAAAAGGATTGTATGAGATCAACAACACTAGCAAAGCACTTGCTTTGAGACAACAACTTCACCATGTAAAAATGGCTAAAGAAGATTCAGTCATCTCATTCTTTATGAAGATCGCTGATTTGAGAGATCAGTTGAGCACTATTGGGGATATAATTGCAGACAAAGATCTTGTTATGTTGGCACTAAATGGTCTTCCTCAATCTTGGGAACCCTTCATTTAGAGCATCAGTGGGAGATCCAAGTTGCCCAAGTTTGATCGTCTTCGAGTTGATTGTATTCAAGAAGAGTCCAAGTTGGCAGCAAGAGGAATTGGGCGAAACTATCATGATGTAGAAAATCAAGTTCTTGCTACACATACTTCTAGAGATAGAGGCAAAGGAAGAAAGAGGAATAGAGATAGAGAATTATATTTTGCCCCAGAACGGAAGAAGAAGAAGGATTTCTCTCACATTCAATGTTTCAAGTGTGACAAGTACGGTCACTTTGCTTGAGATTGCAAATTAAGGTCTACACAACATGTTTCTTCTGCGGAAATTGACATAGGGACATCTCAGAAGGAGCCAAGTTCTAAAGTCAATTCAGAAGGTTTCTTATTCTAAAGTCAATCAGTTTCTTCAAAGAGGAGGAATTAACTTTCAAAGTGAGTCTAACAAACCAACAGAGGCAACCTTGGATGAGGAGGTCAGGAGGTTGACGCCGTACTTGGAGCTTCAAAGGGAGTCACATCATCATGAAGACTTGTTGTAGTGTATATTTCTCTGTCCTAGAGAAATATGAGGTGAAAGCCCTTGTAGCGTATATTTCTTTAAGACGGAGAAATATGAGGTGAAAGCCCTTGTAGCATATATTTCTCTAAGACGAAGAAATATGAGGTGAAAGCCCTTGTAGTGTATATTTCTTTGAGACAGAGAAATATGAGGTGCAAGCCCTTGTTCATCTCTAAGACTGAGGTGAGACGTCATGTTGAGAGACTCCATGACAACATCACGTTGAGAGACTCCGTGATGAACTCTTGTACTTCTCTGAGACTGAGATGTGGGTATAGCCATTATGGGTGTCATGTTGAGAGACTCCACGACATGAATATCTGGAAGGATACCTCCCTAGCTAAGAGGGAGTGTTGATGTTATAGCAACGGGTGATATCCTTCACTCGAATTTAAATAATAAATGAAAGATAAATAAAAGCAAGTCGGACTTGCTATAAATATTAATTTATTTATCTTGGGGGCCGACTCAAATGAAAAGTCACATTGTTTTCTAAATGAGGCCAACGCATATGAAGAGACACCTCAGTTTGTGTGTATTCAAGGCAATGATCATTCGTTTGATCATCAATTCATTCTTATTTCCATTCGTATTTTTCTCAAGAAGGAGTTCGAACCTAACAGCAGATCGCCATCTTATCAGCAGACGGTCGCACCTTATCAGCAGCAGATATTCACCTATTATCAGCAGCAAGAGAGTTCAGGCTGTCTTAACAGCAGTTCTATTATAAGGAGAAATGTTTCCATTATTTGTTTACTAAGCCTTGAGTAAGGCCTGATTGTAAGCAGAGTTCTGCACTTCTTTTATCTGATTTATAAAGAGAATATTGTTGCTGGGTTTTTCTCCCCCGAGTAGGAGGGTTTTCCCCGGGTAAAAGTGTTGTGTTTATTGTTCATGTGTTGCATTTTCTGATTGCTTATATTTCTGATCATAAAACTAACATAGAGAACATATTCAAGTTGCCTTTTATTATCAAATATTAGGGTAAACTTCTTAAAGAAAGAAGCTAAAGCATGAAGATGACCCCCATGTGCATTGTGATTTTGAGGTTATGATGGATCCCTACTCAGATCCCTACTCATATGCCTATCATAAGGCTGGCATTAGTTTTAGATTAATCTAAGATTCTTGCTCAAATAAAGCTAACAGAAATATATTGAGATAGATGGAACGATGAAGTGTTGACTCTTGTTCCTTTCCCCATTTCAAACTACACTGCCATCAAGGCTCAAATTGAAAATGCTGTAAAGGCACTGGCACTGAAGTTCAAATAGAAAGTGTTGTTATTGAGCTCTCCATGAGGAATGCCAAGATGTTGTAATGCATATCTGATCTAAGTAATTTATTGTCAAAAAATTTCAATGGTATCACATCAATCCTAGTGAGTTTTCTAAAGAATCTATGCTTTTATTTGTTGATACTGCTATGAGCTCTGAGGATGTAAACATATTGACAGATTCAAATGATGAGGTCAAATTTGACCTGTGTCAATTAGAGTTAATTATATAATCATGTTATTTACATTCAAGATCTTATTTTATGTAACAAAGGTTCAGATCTGCACATCTTCAATTCTTTTAATGAATAAGTCAAGGGCAATCAACGTACCTGAGAAGAAAGGATATATACTCTGAGAGGCCCTATTTCATACTCTAGTGTGACAACCCGAAGTTGCAAACTAGAATTTTACTAAGATTTTTACCTTTATTTTCCTCTTTAATACATCTCTCAATTAATTGTGGAAGATGATTTATAGATTAGTTTAGGAACACTTTACCTTTGTTTTTTATTATCATGAGTAAACCATGGTTCATTTTTTTACTTGAGTTATGCTCTAGGGTTCAAGAGTTTTCAATGAAGGAAAATAAATTCAAAGTTTGGAAGAACATCATCACAACCATTTGAAGTACGTAGCATTAATCCTTTGAATTAAAGCAATTGTCTTTAGTCGTAAACTCTTTAACATTTTCATTTAACAAATAACAACTCAACTTTAGTGTGCACGGTTTTCCCATTTTGAAGTCAACAAAAACAAAAAAGGAAATTATAAGATCCTTTCAAGTATTCAAACATAGGCTCACCTTCAAATGCTTACTCAATCAGATGGACATAATGATGCAGAAATAATCATAAATCAACAAGCAAAGTTCTCTAACTTAACCCAGCATAAGTTTCATAGACTACTTAATTCAACAAAAATTAGATTGACAACATCTCACTTCATATTTAAAGGATTAGATCAGGCGGCAAATAGTATTACCCATTTGCAACCATTGATTAGCCTTTTTCCAGCTATGCAACAAAATCTCATATTCAAAGTCACATACATAAAGGAATCCTTCATGCAACACTTTTAATTGATTCATAACCAGAATAGTCAATGAAATACATTTATAGAAAGATAACAAACTCAGAAAACAAGTACAGCTGATACAATAAAATCTTATCAATTGCCTATACAAAATATTCATATTACATTATTTAGAAATATAACATAGCAGGACAATTTTCCTTTCTAACATCATGGCATAGTGTAGAGAAATGAACTCGCAAATCATGGTTTAGGTTAGGCAAGTGCCAAGTACTTACATACTATTTGCATGTGAACACTTTAACACCAACCATAGAGCTGTATGGCTCCTCTGTACACCACCTCAATAGCTGGGATCCTTCCTCCACAGATGGTGTGACAAGATCATACCACATAGAAAGAGACTAGAACATGTGCAGACAAGCACTACAACTCAATCACAAAGCAATAATACTTTCACAATCACAATCCTTTGGCCAAGGCATTTCAAATTTCAATTAATAGTTCATGAGCAGGACTTGACTGGTTTTAATCTCAAGATACCACAAGATCCTTGTAGCTCTTTCACATAGGTCACCAATGCCAATATTGCCTCGCCATGCACAAAATATATCATATAGTACCATTGATAGTGCCAACAATGTTCAAAATATTTCTTTTGCAATATTTTTTTTGCATTTTAGTTTCTACCTCATTTAGAGTGTAAGCTAATTTGAAAAGATAGTTTGAGGCCCCTCTAACCTTGCCATTCTTTTTGATTAATTGGCAGCCTAAATGGGATAAGAAATGAAATTGACAATTACCAATTTGGATAAATAGATAGAGGCCCCACAAGCCCTTTTGTTTTATCCTATTGTCCAAAAAACTTGCCATGAAGACAAAGTAAATCTTGAAACAATCAAACACATGAAATACACAACATTCCAGCCAATCAAATTTAACTCATTGACATAATACAAAAGCATCCAACAAAACTTATAAATAAGTGTAAACTCCAGCTTTTAATGAAATAATTTCAATATTGGGTGTATGATGCACCCTAGATAGTATAATAATTGACAATCACCCAACAAGAGGTTAAATCATTCGACCAACTTCAACAGTTATAAGCTCCTATACCCCCATCATACATGCAGCAAAGAATCTATATATATTTTATTTTCAATCAGATAAAGAATATACAGTCACACTATCTCTAGACATGCCTTAAGAATAGGCCTTTACATATGTAATTCATAGGAGCTTCAAGTATCAACATTGATTGAAACGACACTCTCACCTCTTGCCGAAACCTTGACGTAGTTGCAAGCCTTTGTTTCCACTTCTCTTGCCACTCCTAGTGTGGCGTTTGTTGGTGCCAAAGGTTTGCCTACATTGGAAATTGACAAATGCCTTTGTTACAATCACGTTAAGGATAGGAATGACCCTGTACATTTTCTTGGTTGAGCTCTCTCAATTGTGGACACGTCTCATTTCCATCAGCGTGTTGACTCTCAAGCGTGGTCCTCTAGTAATTATGCTCCTTGATGTCATTTTCATATTGACGGAGAGCCTGTCCCTCTTCTTGATGTTGTTCCTATTATTGCTAATGTTGTGTATCCTCTTGCCTCTAGTTCAAAAGGTTGTGTTTCTGGAGTTATCAAGGATAAAAAAATTGTGTTTTCTCCTAGCCAAGCTTTGATGGGTCCAGGCGTGAATGGGGTGAGTTGTTGCTAGTCTTATGTGGCCATGGTTGGAGCAGGGCCTACTATTGGTTTGTTTTCCTTAACATGGTAAAGCTCATCCCCTTCCTTGTTCATAGTCCTCCCTTGTGTTGGTATGTGGGGAAGAAATTATTGACAATGAATCTTATTATGCTCACCATAACTTGATTTGCAAGTTTAATCACTTATGGGTTTCTCTCTTGGACCTGCATAAGTGGATTTTGGAGTCTTGGAGGCCTCTTACTAATGACGCAATCAAGCTTTTTCCTTGTACTAGGGGTTTCTTTATAGAAAGATTTAAAACTTAGGAGGACATGGAGTTGATGTTGAATGGTCAATTGTGGATGTGGGGAGAGCATTCTCTATCTCAGAAACCATGGTTCCCTTCTTTCAACCCTATGACTGAATCTCCCAACATTGTGCTACTTTGGGTGAGGCTACCTAATCTCCCTCTCTAATTTTGGGATGATTCCTACTTTGAGGATATCAACAGTGCTATTAGTTGGTTTTTGATGGTGCATTCAATAATGTGTAACATTGATCACTCTACCTTGCCCAATTTTGGTAGACATCAACATTTTTAAGGTGCTTTATGGGGACGTTGTATTAATGTTTGAGGATAGACAGTGGATTCAGCTGCTAGATTATGAGGGCCTATCATTTTGGTGCAGGCAATTCTTTGCTACTAGACATCTAGCTTCTAATTGTACCTGTTCTCCTCGTAGGACTGCGTGCTTGGCTACATGGTGGAGTAATGCCCTCTTGATCGTTTGACTTTGGATGTTTTTGTTGTCCCCAACTGTCTAGTGGATGAGTCTCCTTTTCCTATGCCCCCCAATTGGTGGATCATTTTGTGTTAATGGAGGCTCCTCATGAGGTGGCTTCCCCTAGGGCTAGTGTGTCTCAGGTGGACTCATTGCTCCTAGGTAGGATTGTGCCTCCTAACTAAGACAAATTACAAAATAAGACAAATTGAGGAACATATAAATTAGCGACTGAATGACTAAAATGAATGATCAATAATCAAAATAGATGATGACAAAATCAATCTGACGAAATGAAATTACAAAGCAACAATTGACCATACATCATAAAAGTAGACAACAAAGATACATTACCCATTTATTCATGACTAGAGATCACAATGTACACAACAGATATCACAAAGATGCACTAAACAAACTGTCTGCACATAAATTTTTGTCCTCAGCATTATGTTGATGTAACAGCATCCTCCCCCATTATGCTCTCTCATACCAGGAATGAACCTTTTACAAAAGAAGAGTCATCAAACAGTACATTAGTTGAAGATGGCCTGTTTCTAAAATCAATCATCATATGCAGCGCATAAATACATATACATCAGTAGATAAATGTCAAAACACCAATATATAACAACTTACACATGTCAAAAAAACTTAAATCACATCCATTTGTCAAAAAATAAGAAATAGATTTAAATGTGTAATAATACTCAAAAACCCAAGTACATCAAATATCAACAGCTGTACTAATCAAATCAGAATTATTACAAGCCAAAATATTAAATAGTCCAAAAATGGGGTGTTATATCTATGCAGTGAAGAATGAAATTGTGCTCATTGGAAATCAATAAATATTGGCATGCTGGACTGAGGGACTTTTTTAATGTTTACAAGAACATAATATAGTGAAAAATTATAGCATCAGGAAAATAATTGAGTCGTTTTGATTTTATTGATGATTGGCAGGCTTTGTCGTCCATTTGGTTAGGCTCTCATTGAATCCTGGAGTCATAGAGCTCCTGATCTATTTTCCTTTACATGCAATGCTGTGACCATCTTTAATTGAGTGTGAAAACACATTGATTCCTTGGTCAAAGCTCAGGTCTCACAATCTTGTTTGATAAATTAAATAAAATCATGATAGATGTATTGTGATTTCACAAAGGAATCACTAAATCATCTGTCTTTTTTAAAAGTGAAGTACCTTTGACTAAAACTATAGATATGCAAGTGCACCAGGTTACAACAAACTTTAACAAAACCTATTTTACTTAGCTTTTAGGCTTTTGTTGCTTATCTTTACTTAAAAGTTAAATGTCATTTTTATTTCGCTTCCACTGATGAAACATGCGGCACAAAATAGCAATAATTCTTGTGAATAGAAAAAATCATACTCGGCCAGAATAGAGCTTTAATGATGATTGTGGGTAACTTATAATCTACATTTTTCGTCTCTATCCCCAACTTATCTCTCATGCTACCATGGGTGTGAAGCATCCAATAGTGGCCATAAAAAAATTCTCATACTTGTTTGGAAGTTGAACCGTAATAACTTTGGGAGATTGTACTGGAGCCTCATGTATCTACATGCACATATTCTCAATAACATGGAGAGGATTTGAAAGAAAAGTTTGGTTTTTGCTCATACATCAACCTGATTTTCATTTTTGGTTGCAAACTTATGTCCGTAAAAATGAATGGCTATTAAAAGTTGTGCATCCACAGTCAACCATAGTATATAACATTGATAATTATGGTGCACAGATGTTCATTAATTTGTGGGCTATGATTAACCAGTTGAATTTTCTTATACCAATTAGTTATCCATTGATGTGACTGTTAATCATGTTCATTGTCTGACACGAAGGGTACTGTGAGACTTATATTCCAACCTGCAGAAGAAGGGGGAGGAGGTGCAGATCTTATGACCAAAGAAGGTGCACTTGCAGGTGCTGAGGCAATTTTTGCAATGCATATTGATCAGTCCTTGCCAACTGGAACCATCTCCTCAAGACCAGGGCCACTATGTGCTGCTGCAACTATGTTTGAAGCAACTATAGATGGCAAAGGTGGGCATGCAGCATTTCCACACATGAATCTAGACCCTGTTGTTGCTGCATCATTTATAGTTTTGAGCCTGCAGGAGATCATTTCTCGAGAAACAGATCCTCTCCAGAGCCAGGTATGTTCTTTACTTTTGAAAATGCCTGATAGAACTGGTAATGTAACATTGACATTTGATGAAGAACATGAGTGCTTCTTATGTTTCTAATATAAGTCTTAAGCAGTTTGACTTTGTATCATAGTATTTTACCTCTAAGAAGAATTTGTCATCCAGTCTATTTGTAAGTAATGTATTTGTGTCATCTAAACATATTTGTAAATTCTACATCCGCACGGCACTTGTACATCAAGGCCTACCCCTATGAAAAACTGTTCATTCTTTCTAGTCTTTGAAGAGATATACATTCTCTCAGGTGTGGCACGCAAATTTATGATTGGTGAAAATTCTATTGTATTTTTAGTGTGGTACTTCTGATCTATTAATATTTAAAATTCTAAACAGTTTTTTATCATTGGCACATATTAGCTGGCATTAGAGCCTTGTTACTGAATTTCATTGTCCACATTTTAGTCTTGCTGGCATTAGAGTCCGCCTCTGCTTTTCACTGACCAGATTTTAATCTTTAAAATGTTGAGCATAAGTCTTTTCTCCTTGGCATAAAATTTTCTCAACTAGAAAAATAGTTCCCTAGCACAACTTAGACTTCAAATTACTGTACCCAGTTCTGTTCCAAGCATTCAATATCTGGTGATTGTACTTACAACCAAGAAATTAAAATTCACCTTATTTACATAAAGTATTAAGGTTTGGATCCTTCAATCTAGACTCTAAAGAATTGGTAGGCTTATTTTTAAATGCTTCATAATCGTGTTAAACACACTGTAAAAGTCATTAACAATAACACTATGTATGCATCTCCTAAGTCAGCTCCAAAATCTTGAATCAGAAAACACATTATAAATGTAAAGCCACAAATGATGAAGAATGATTGAAAACATTTGTTGCTCTAGATAGCTTGATGTTCACCACTTTACTAATTGTGCTTCCATTATTATGGGGAGCCAAATTTTGAAGCTGATACATCAAAATCAAAAGATGCAAAATACTTTCCCTTCTTGTTCCTTAAATTTTCCATTCTTTATATTTTCTAAGGTTGAAAGTGTTTATAAATTATTTCTATAGGAATTGCTTAGAGGAGTTTAATTTATGAGTAGGTTTTAAACTTATTGCAATGTAACTTTTTTAGTGGTTTCAGGTGTATTATTTTCATTGTTCCATGTTTAGTATTTTCGTGTGTGAAAAACCTTTTTTGGGGTCCAAAGGATTCTTTCTCTTCTAATTAGTAGAGAAAATAAACATCTGGCCATAGGAAAGTGTATGTTCGATTCACCTTTTTCCCTTTTAGAAGTTCTCAGTTAGTTACTAGTTTCTTATATTTTTTAAGGTGAGTCAGGGCATGACATGAATGAGGATATGTATTGTTTCATATACTAATTTTCCATTGTTATTTTTATCCTCAAATAGATTTTGTGAGGCAAGGTTCAAAACTTCTTGTTACAGGAATGTTCCTGTAGTATATTAAGGTCGTTAACGTACCTTAACAGACTGGAGTTTTATTCATCCCAAGAGTTTGCATCTTCATAATGTGATTTATAGTAGTACAGCTAGTCAAAATCATAGCCATCTATAAAAGTTATAACCATATCCTGTGCAAATTTTGAAAATATGTTTAGTCTTTGAATAGGCATCTATTTTTTTCATTTTGCTATATTGTGTTATTGTACATACATTTGGTTGGCTATTTGCACACAAATATGACCATTTCAATGTTCAGTTTGAAAGTTCTTAAGTTTCTAAGCAATTGCAGTTAAATATTCATTATGTAACAGGCCAGCCTTATTCATTTCCCTATTTCTAGAAAAGTATTGACATCACAAACTGGATAAAAGAGGAGGTGCACTTTCAAGATTCTTCTTCCAGTGCCTCATAAACAATCATAAGTTTGAAAGAATTGTATCTCTTAAGGACATTCAAGGTAATCTTATAGAATGGTTTGAGAGAGGTTTCTTAAAAGATTGTGCTCCTTGTGATCTTTCAGAAAGTAGAACATTTTGAGAGAGGTTTCTTTCCTTGGGCCATGTAGATGGGAGAGTTACAGGTCATTGTGACTGTTATGGCAATTCCTTCATGAATCTGGTAGATTTTTTATAGAATTTTATAGGAAGCTCAAATCAGTTATTACATTGGATTTATTGCAGATGTACCGAGAAATATTTCAGTACTATCAAATATTTGAGAATTTAATGTTGAAGAATCGTAGACACCCTGTAAAAGTGTCATCCAAAATAAGGCCTGTAAGGTTTTAGTCAAGCACATTGCAAGGCCTACAACAGAATACAACGAAATTCTTAACTTTTACAGACCAAGATATTCTCATTCTAGAGCATCAAAGGTTTTGTACAATCAGCATGATCTTTTTCACAACAGAAAAGCCCTAGAAAAACCACAAAATGGTTATTAGCTTTAAGCATTAGTCGAGAGAGTGTACAGCATTGGATATGGAATAATAAGGTGAAATTTCTCATGAACTAGCATACTCTTGTTAATAAGTCCGTGTTCTTTCTTATATCTATATGTTCCATGTGCAACTATTTCTTCTATGCCTTAATCAGAATTCAGTAATGTTGTTAACCAGGGTATCTTTTATATTCTCTTAAAAACTAATTTTACCAGCAAATAATTTTTCTCAGATCCAAAGCACAGCACATTCTGAAAGAAGATTAAAAAGATGAAAACTCTAAATGAGAAACAAGTTCTTATCTGAACAGCTTAGATCTTAATGTATTTCTGAACATCAACATGAGATGTTTATGAGATGGCTTACACGAGTACAAGGACGGTTTATTCATAGCCTGCCATTTGTTAACAGGATCATTCTATTTTATTAGATCAGTAGCTTTTTCTGGGTAGAGAGAAAATCATATATTTTGCTACATGTGAGAAAAGATGAACTGATGCATTGGTTTTTTTATTAACAAGGTACTCTCCATTGGATTTATTAATGGTGGTGAGGGGCATAATGTTATTCCTACTACAGTCAAATTTGGAGGCACTTTGAGAAGCTTTACAACAAAAGGTCTCATCAATCTTAAGAACAGAGTGAAGGAGGTTAGTTCCTACTGCTTGGATGCAAACAGTTGAAATTAATTTGATTTAGTGTTAAGTTTAATTTAAACCCATTTTAGAAAGCAAGAAAGATTATGGAGGAAATAAATTCATTAATTGGATTATTTGTAGGTAATTGAAAGTCAAGCTGCTGTACACAGATGCATGGCTTCTGTAGATTTTTTGGAAGACCGCTACAAATTGTTCCCAGCTATAGAGAATGATGAAAACTTGCATGCTCACGTAATGGATGTTGGAGCAACCCTGCTTGGTCCAAATAATGTAAAAATTGCATTTCCACTAATGGGAGGCGAAGATTTTTCATTTTATCTACAGAGTATCCCTGGTGTAATGTTTTTAATTGGAATTAGAAATGAAAGCATTGGATCAGTCCATTCTCCACACTCCCCATTGTTCTTTTTGGATGAAGATGTACTTCCTATAGGAGCAGCCTTGCATACTGCAATTGCAGAAATTTATCTTGGAAAGCATAGCGACCACATAAATGGCAGTCCTGAAACGAGGCATACAGAGTTATAAGTATGCTAAATTGGCCTTGGGTTTCCCTTTTTCATTTTGTAATTTCTGCACTTCCATGATTATTGATCGTTGTGAAATGTTTTATTCTGGATCAATGGTAACTGAGAATTGAATGATCAGTTAACTTTGGCAAGCATTGAATTTTTCTTTTAAATTTAAATTATTTTACATCGATCTTCAAAAAATACCAGTGTCTAAACTGTCATGAATTGATTTAAACAATATGGGCAACAATAAAGCCCTGATTATTGCCTACATTATGTTTTAATTTCATAAATGGAAGATCATGATATCATCATAACATTACATTTTAGATTTTTTCATCATTGTGGGATATGGCCTGTAAATTTTTAGTCGTCGCAAGATCACCTCAATGAGTAGATACTACATTAATAACATTTTTCTTATTTATATTGGTAAACAATTACAAGGCAAAAAGACCCCACTGAGGACATGCACCTAGAACTATCTTGTATAAGGGGTGGGAATGGTGGATAGAAATTTATGTTGTGTGATAATAACCATGATTTTGACATAATGAATTTAAATATTCTCATGTTGTTGCAAGCCAACCCGTTGGCAATGATAATCAAAGGTAATAACTAAGACATATATAAAGAAGGGATAATCTAGTAAATCCAGTAAAATGTGTACGCTTCAACATAAATCAACCTAGACAATTAGATCACACTAATTGTATTTATCTTGATTATCAAAGAATGGTAGGAGAGATAGTCATTGAATATAATGTTGTCTTATTTAAATACTTTTGAAAGATTGATAGTATTGATAAATATTTTTATGACTTGTATGATTGAGACACAAGAGCACTACATGTTAGTCAACCCCTTGATAGCAACAAAATCAAAAACACCACATTTTAGATAAGCAACAAGATTGCTAGAATGATCACTAAAAAGATATTCAAACCTAGATTCTATTTAGAGCTCCAATTGAAATGTGAACATGATACTAGTATGCAAATGATCTCCAATGTGATATGAATGATAAGATTATTAGAAAATGTAATGTCTGTAAATAAGATATAGCAAAAAGTCAATAAATGTGTTTAGTCTACCCCTTTAGATAAGCAACAAGATTGCTAGAATGATCACTAAAAAGATATTCAAACCTAGATTCTATTTAGAGCTCCAATTGAAGTGTGAACATGCTACTAGTATGCAAATGATCTCCAGTGTTAAAACATGTTTTGATATATGAATGATATTTAATGAATGATAAGATTATTAGAAAATGTGATGTCTTTAAATAAGAAGATATAGCAAAAAGTCAATAAATGTGTTTAGTCTACCCCTTGGAAGGAAGTGTGTAAATTTTGAAACTTTTATTAATTAATCAATTAAAGGTAGATGCATAGACAAGGATAAAACCTAGGACATAGGCACTTGTGCATTAAGATATAAGTAAATGTGAGTTATGTGGATAAAAACTAAGGTATGTGACAAGAGATCCAACTTTGCACATAATTAAGTTGTTTTATCAATATGTTTAACTATTAAATCATTCTTTTAAAATAGGCACAAAACTAAATAAAAACAGATATCACTATGTGTTTTTCACCATTCCAAAACTAAAAACATACTATTAAATTATGTTTTTTTAATTCTAAACATGTTTTTTTACAACATCATAAGACAAATTAATAAATATTAACTTAATAATTTGAAAATAATAGAAATTCTTAAATCAACAATTGAGAAGTTTTAACTAGATATGCAAGACCATAAATTTAATCTACCTCATATGTGTACTTGCGAGGTGAGCAATGAGCTATGGACAGTTGAAAGCTCAAAATCATGATCAATTTCATTGCTAAATTTCAAACCATTAAAGGTGTCTTGTATTCAATAGTACTATTTCCCCTAACATTGTGTGTAACTATGTCTAGTTCCAATGTTCACATTTTCTCGCCTTACATGATTTATTTACACCTAGTTGCACTGGCTACCCATTTTTTCATTGACACCTATTAGTGCATGACCTTCTACCTTAGTTTTTCTTCTTTGGTTGTCCTAGGCATCATGGAAATAAAGGTCAAGAACGGCTTATCAATTAAAGCCATTAGCATCAAACACAAGAATGAGAAACAATAGGAGTACAAGCAGCAATTGTGCCATCAAAGGAGGTGACATCAATTGAACACCTTTGTCTAAATGTTGCTTCTCAGTGAGAAGTAAGAGTTCAATTTATTTCTTAATGTAAAATGGGGAAGTTTTCTTGGTGTAGAATTAGTTTGGGCATTAGGTACCTTTTTTCATGGTATTATCAGGGTTAATGTATGGTTTAGATGATTTAGGGGGATTCATGAATTTATGGATTCTAAATTATTATTTGTTGTTTAGGAGGTTTGGCTTTTTCAGTCTTGAAACAAGAGTGTTTTTAGATTTAACTATGTACTTTGACATCAAAACTTTAATTTGTATCAATAACAGGAAAATCTAACTATGGATTTGATTTCCTATGTGTTGGCAGATGGTCAGCACTCCCCTCGGGATTCGTGACATGGACTAATCGCCTCTCGTGGATCTGTTAACTCTAATAGTTGTATCAGGCATTAACAGGTCGATCTTTTGGTACAATGGCAACTATGGGCCACCAATTGGTATAAGAGCCAAAGGTGTCAGGTTTGAATCCCCTCTAGTAACGCTGAGGGGGATTTTGTTGGCAGATGGTTAACGCTCCCCTCGAGATTCGTGACATGGACTAACCGCCTCCTATGGATCCATTAACTCTGATAGTTGTATCAAGCATTAACAGGTCGATCTTTTGGTGTAATGGCAACTGTGGGCCAACACTATGGATGTAGATGCAAAATATAATTGCATAAAAACCATGTGTATAAGAGAAGCATAGTAAGGGAGAGGAGCCAATTGTTGGCAAATGACGTATGGTGGGTATAGAATATGACAACCTAGGACCAGTTTTAGGTAATAAAAGAGTCAATAAATTTACACTTAATATCCAACTCCAAAACACTTTAATTCATAAAGTACACAAACTGACCAATTATGTGATGCCACATCAGCATACCAATAATACATGACTTAGTGACCCACTATCGATCGATGACACATTTTTGCTCTTTTTTTGTGGTTTTTAAAAATAGTCCAAAAACATTGAAAAACGTGTGCAAATTTAGCCAAACAAAAATGAGAGGGTGCCAATAGGATTATGAAGGGATGTGTGCAAAAAAAGCAGTTGACTCAAATGCTACTGATGTGGACCCCTCACTCAACATCACCCTACCCGCCATCGACTCCTCTCCCTTATATAGATGAGAATAAATTCCATCCATCCAAATAGTGACAGAACTATTGAGCTTCGTATGAATGTGTACAACCCCATATAATATGTTTGGCAAAAATTTGAGCCACTTAAGCAATTTGGTGGTATAAATGGCTACTCATGTAGGAACAAGAAATATTTTGTGTTTATTTAAAAAATTATGTCAACCTACATGCATTGTGCTACCAAATTCTATTACACATTAAACACATTGAGTAGGTTCAAGTTCAACATCAATTCCCTTAACTATTAGTATTAATGTCTTACATGATTTGATGTGTAGTGTATAGTGGAGAACAAACATCTCTAAACTAGCACTTGCACCAAATGAAAGTGCAATAGGAGTGAGTTGATAGGGAAAGGTTGGTGACTTATATTTTGTGTAAATTTTGTTAGGTTAATTTGATTTAATTTTAAATATGTTTATGACAGGTTCTATAGATTGGTTACTAGCCTTGCCCCTTAATTACTAGCACATGTTTAAAATTAATATTTTTTACAAAAAAAGTGGAGTGATTTGAGAGACATGGTTAGCAACCATCACATATCACCTAAACAATTTAACTTGATGCTAGACATAAGGAACCAAACATATACTAATCATTTTTATCCTTGTTTAGTTAGTTGGAGAGGAGAGAAGGTTAGTTGTGCACTCACTCTCTTCATTTTTTTGTTCGAGGGTTTGAATTTCCTCCCCTTATCCTAGCCCTTCACTTTATTAGTAGTTTGGCTTTTTACTAGTGATGCAAGGTTTAACTTGGATTGGGCATGTTTAATCAAAAAAAATTGATCAATAGCCTAACTCATTTAATCAAGTGAATATGTTCCCTCATATGTTGGTCAATAGAAAGATGTGGTATTCCCTCCACTAACTTCATAGCCATATTCCTTGAATATGAAAAGAAGGTGGTGAATAAGTTGGTGGTGGACGAAGCTATTGATGATGGTAACTCAATTGTTGCCTACACTCAATAACCATAGAAAAATACAATGAACAAGGTAGAATGAGTCATGTGACTAATCACAGTCAGAAAATAAGTGTTCCACAAAGTTCCTTATTTCATCGTTTATTCTTGTTCATAGCTCCCTTTGATTAATGGAGAAATTTTTCATTCATGCGGTTGCCTTGGTTTTTTCTTTTCTCATAAAAATATTTGATATGACAAATGAAATGCTTTAGTGTGATTTGTGCATGTAAGGGCATATTAAATCAATTCAAGGTTTATGGCTTGTGAAAAAAGTGTCGTGAAATTTACTTTAGTAGATGATGTGGTGAAAATGGGATGAGTTAGGTGGTTTAGGGGTGTAGAAGAGAGGGAGGGCATAAAAATTAAGAGAACTGCGGAGTCATTGGTGGGGAAAGTTGAAGTTTAGACCATTAAGAAAATATAGGAAATGAAAGGAGGGGGGAATGTGAGAAGAAGAATGGAATGCATAGGCTTAAAGGATATGTTGAGGGCTAAAAGGTAAAAATAAAGGTGAAAGGGGAGAGAATAAAAGGAAAATAAGTAGGAATAAAGAAGTTATAATTCTAAGGAAATACAAAGGTGGGATTTAAACTTTATTATTTATGAATTTTAATAAATGTGATGTGGGTATTTCCAATTGCCCCTTAAAATGGCATGGGTCATGCCCCGCCTTTAAATATCAGTGTTCTACATGCACAAAGCATAGTGCATATGGGGAACTATTAAAACCAAGAAGAGGAACACTTGCATAAAATGTTGATTGGCAATGGCTAACTAATATATTGAAATAATCATGCATCAAAAAAAAAATTGAAACAATCAATGAAATGCTCTTCCTCTTTACTATAAAATAAGGGTTGGCATTGTGGTACTACTTGTAGACATCTAAATTTGACCACTTCCACATGGTCGAAATAGTCTACTCTATTCATCTATTTCGTTAATAATGATTAAATAATTTATTTAATCAATAGTCCATTTTTTGCCTAAGGTTCCTAAAGTATGTAATCAAATAATTAAATACTTTACCTTACACCTTTTATTTTCTAAATTAAATAAATATGTCAATTTATTTAATTTAATCACTTAATCTTTTGATTAAAAAACATTTTTTGATTCTTCATTTTCTCTCTCCTTGTCACATCCTCCATAATCCTTTTCTAATCTAGATTAAATAAATTAATTCATGATTTGGATGTGCACCACTTAATCAAAATTAGTGTCACATCCTCCATAATCTCCCACCTGCTTCTAATATTTCATTAATTATCCTAATCTCGTGTTTGCACAACCTTAATCAAAGTCATTAGTCATATTTAGCATGCATTTTTAAGTTTGCCTTTTCATTTGCCTTTCTTGGCCTTGACCCTCTTTCATATGTGAATTTTTAATTCACATATATTCACCCTAGGTCTCTCTCTTCCCCATGTGAATTTTTAATTCACCTTTTATCCTTCCAAGGTTTACCTTATCCCTGTGCAAGTTCTAGAACATGTGACTTGTCACTTCACATGTGCCAAAAACTTCTAGAATATTGGACTTGTCACATCACTCACATGTAAAAAATTTCCACTCTTTTGGAAACTCTCTCTTATCTATTAGATTGTCTCAAGCATGTGAATTTTTAATTCACATTTATTTCTCCAACTATTTTCTCATTCCCCATGGAGATTTTTGAGGAATTCTAAAATCCCTCAAATGTCTTTTTCACTCTCATTTGGGAACAAGAAGTTCTTTTTTGAGGAAATCTTTTCATCCCCCAAGGTACTTGTCCTTCCTCCACATCATGTACCTTTCTTTCATCTCACTTCCACATTATCTCATCTTATGCCATCTCACATTCTACATGTCAAGATGTGAAGGCTTGTGAGTCTTCAACTCACCATAGCCCTCCATCTTGACCTTGTTGATTTAATCTCAACTTGAACTCTCTAGAGAATTCAAATTTCTCTATAAATACCCCCCTCTCTTCTCTCATTTACAACACTTAGTCATTTTGCGCCTTTATGTTACCAAATTTCTCACTCAATTTGCAAGCATCATATTAACCATTTAGCCAAGCCATTTAGCCATTGGCACTTGAATCCACCATTATCATGCTTTCAATCATCTTGCAACCCATCTTGCATCTCTAATCTCATTTGCCATCTAAGGAGCGTACAAAGCATACAATGTCAAGGGCCAACCAAAGGATTTCTACAGCAAAGAAGGTATAATCATGTGTCTTATTTGTTGGCTTATTTCTTTGCATTGTCATTCCTTAGGCTAATCTTGAGGTGTACCTTTTGTGTTCTTCATTTATTGCATTAATAGTTATTTAGCATCTTAGAATAGGATAGACATTTTAAGGATCACACTACTAATATATATAAATGATAAATCTCATTTCAAAATAACTCGCTAAAGAATGTCAATCTACTTTTTACTAAAAGAAAATTACACTCAATTATGCATGGCTATCAATGGGCATACTCATTGCACATTGAAGTGTGATTGCTAGTTCTAGTTTTTGGAAGCATGACAAATTAACCCACCACTTTAAACTACTATTCAATTAAATATAAGGCTTTCCAATGTCCTACATGGGAATTTAGATTATATAACACTTGCCAAGATTATGGAGTATTTTTAAAAAATATATATTGAATGGCTAGGAGGATTGGGATTCTTAAGAGAGCTTCATGGGCACAATTGCTTAGAAATATCATATTCTGAGCTTAAAACATTTGTTTGAAATTAGGAATAATGCAATTTAAAGCAAGGTTCTTCATAATGCTCGAGGAAATAGATGGAACGTGGCCCCATTAGAAAATGAAGATGGGAACCCTTCCAGAGTTTTTAAGATTCAAGTAAACTGAGAGGAAAAGAAATCTTTATTACAATAATTTAGTTAGGGAGATTTAGAAATATCATGCATCCATAATAGGGGTATTATATCTTCAATATTTATGTTTTCTCATTTTGTAGTTTGTAAGCATGTTGTAATTTTTAAATAATATATATGCACATTGATAATAAAAGCAATTACTTTGTTAATTTGTGTATCAATTTTTATGTGAAATTTTACTTAAATTCTAACATTATTTAATAAGTATATGATGAATGTGTTTTATCATATGAATATTTGAAAGAAAAAAAAAATTATCTCTATTTTCTCAATTATCATCTCTTTTGATCCCTTTAAAAATAGCTTCTAAAAAAAATTCTAGAAATATTTTCTCCTATCCCCTGCAATATAGAAATTTACATATTTAATGTTACTTTATTTATATAGTATATATTACTTAAAAAATAACATTGTTTTTTATTACTAAAAATGTATTATTATACATTAGTGCAAAAATTAGTAAAAAATAGATTTTTCCAATAATAATGTAGACATAAATGATCAATTAGAAAATAAAATTTCTTGTAAGAAATCTTAAAACATTTACCTTTATCATCAAATTTATTTAATTATAAAAAATTATTTATTATAAAAATGTGATCATTTTATATCATTAACTAATTCATTTTAAAAAAATCAAGCAAAAAAAGTTTAAATTCCAATATAAAATAATTAATAATTAATAAAAAATCAATATATTAAAATGCTATGTTAGATAATATTGTGAGCATTATTTATCAATTAGTAAACATGATGAAACATAAAAATGTGGTACACCCTAAGTTTAATACTCATGACCTATAGGGTTATTCCATTATTTCTAAGATTTTATTAGGATGCAAATCAACAAGGTGCGTAGATTGACTTTCATCCTCAAAGGTGAATCAATTAGACCTGGATTTTCATCTTTTTTGAGTCTTAGGAATTATTTGGGAATGATTTGAAATGACTAATCTAATGATCCTATATGCCCTAATATGAAAAATGCAAGATCCCAATAACTGATAAACAGAAACAGTCAAGTTCTAGTAGATCTGGAAGGTGTAGATGATTGTGTACCTACCCAAAAAAATCGGTTTCGTTGTGCCTACAAGGACTAGGTCGCCCAATGGCGACTTGGGCGACCTAGTCCTTGTAAGGGGGTCCTACTCAATTTTTGGGGTCTTCTAGTGCTAGATCTAATCTTTTGTTTTCCACTTATCCTTCTGTCGAACTGTCGTCAGTGAATTCTGTGATTGAGTTTCTATGTCTTGACAACTTTGATGACAATAAATGCAACAATACAAATATGGATCTTCAAACTCTTTTCAATCCTCTTCAAACCTATAACCTGCACATTCACAAGGAGGGAAAATGTTGTGCCATATAGGGGCTTGCCTTAGTTGAACGTCCGGTAAGTGTTCCCACTTCCACAATGGAAAAATGTCAATGATAAAACCTTAATGGAAAGGAAGGAAATTATGAATGAACAAAATGTTGCAACTCACCACCCTTCAATGGCTTGCTTGAAGGACTGAAGTCATACACATCTCCTCAGGGATTTGGATCTTGCTTGATAGATTTGTTTGAATGCTTGAATGCTTGGAGACCTACAACCATGTTAGCCTTCACAAGACAATATGAATACACATAAAATTTGACATGATGTTGGATCTTGGATTGCTGCTATAAATGGTTGATAATGTTGCTCTTGAATGCTCTTGGTAATAATGTTTGTTCATAAGTTTTTCTCCAAATTGTGTTCTTGCTAGATAGATTTCAAATGATAAAATAACTAGGTATTTATAGGTGTTGATCAAATTTCCGAAAAATTAGATTCCAAAAGTCGACACTTCATATTTAAATTTTGGATATTAAAATACCACCAACAACATATTTAAATTTGGGTCCCGGCTAAGAAGGGGGGCCCAGTCACCCATTGGGCGAATGGGTCCTGGCCCAAAATTCTAGGATGATCAAAGTTGGGGACAATTTAATGATTGGATGTATTTGTTCAATGTTTTTCCTCTTTCAGAAAATGATAAAAATTAGGCTTTGGAATGCATAATTTGGAAAATTAGACGCTTAATTAAGTCCAATAAATTAGGGGGCCAAAACATAATGTGAAATTGTAAGTGTATACAATTTTCTACGTTACATTTAGCTCCCACTTTAGTGAGAGTATGAACTTACACTCGGACTCACACTAAAGTAGAAAAATATGTCAAGAGGGGTCCAATTTTCCGAATGTTGAAGAGATAAGATAACTAAGGATCAAGGAGGTGGCCAAGCCCCCATGATCCAAGATCCCATGACAAACCAACATAAGCACAAAGGAACACACATGTATGATATGTAACAAGACAAGATACACAAACATACAATGGCAAAATAAATGCAAAAAGAAAAAGGTATGGACTAGCTACTTGTATTATGCTAGCAACCATACAAATATAATAGATTCCACATGGCTAGCAAGCTATATTATGCTAGGTTCCATAAAAATATAACTGGTTCCATAAGGCTAGAAAGTTGTATTATGCTAAATAATCATGAAGCACATGGCCCCAAGCAAGGTGTATTATTTTGGGTGACCATGTTATGCCAATGCCACACTAAGTTCAACATCCATGAACAAAGTGAAGCAGAAATGCCAAACTCGCCTCAAGGGGTGCAAATAAAACTCACCTCAGGGGGTGCATAAATAAAACTCACCTCAAGGGGTTCATAAACGACATTGGGATAAGGTCAAAAAATTAACTTTATCAACAATAATTAAAGGGGCTTTGCTTAATTCATGAAAGGTCACATCATAGGGAACATCACACATGACATCACCACCAAGAAAGGACTAGTTGAGGAATATAAAATCACATCTTAGAGAATATTAGCCATAGTATTACCACCAAGAGGAATGTCATATGCCAAGAAAGGCCACACTCTTATGGGACATCGAGCCTAAAATCACCACAAAGAAGACATATCACATGGATTAAGAGGGCCACACTTTGGCTGACAAGGTCACACTTCCTAGGAGATGTATGCCATCATTACTAGGAAGGGACCATTCTTTATGTAAATAATGAATGGGGGACTATATGCCCCCCCCTTAAAATATTAGTGTACCTACTACACTAATGTTTTAAGGAGATATAAAGGGATCCCTTGCTAGAAGGAATGCACCTAGGACAAGGATACCTAACCCATTTCCCCCCAAGAGTAAGGACAAAAGGTGAGCCAAAATGGATGAAGATATGTTGCTCCTTGCGAAATAAAATATGATTGCATAAAGCTAAGTTTTTACCCCCATGCATGGTAGTGAACATATTATGATACTACAACTACCACATGGCAAGGAGTAGCAACTAATTTTATTTGTTAATTGAAGGAAAATAGCCAAGACCTCTTGTTGTTTCTTGTGTTTTAGACTCTATGGGGATACAGAAACCTTGTTCTCTTACACCATATCATTTTCCATTATAGCCATATTATTTCAAAAGTTGATAGCCTTTTCCATAAATTGTTTCTAATTATTTTGAAGGTGGCTTTTCATGACCATTCTCATCAAATGTGGATGTATAATTTGTGTTTTCTTCTTCTTTGCTAAAATTTGTAGACTCAAATGCTTTTGATGACTCAGATTGTGTTGATATCATGGCAACTTCTTTCTCTTTTCCGAATTTTGGTTGTATAATCTTGTATTCTATATCAAATGTATGTGTGAAATTTAACGATCCCTAATCATCATCTAACAAATTTTTCACTGATGAAAGACACTCATTTTTGTCTAAAGGTTCCAATTTTTTAGTTGGTGTCAATGTTCTAAGAGGATTCTTCATTCATGTTTCATTTTGTAAACAATTTTCATATTTTGGAACAACTTTTATCATGTAAACCTTATTTTTGTAAGTGTATTTCATTAGATGATGTAGCATTGATGGCACTCCATTCATTTTATGAATCCATGGTCTACCCAAGAGAATATTATATGAAAGGTCATGGGGCATGACATGGATAGGATTTTGTAATGTAACCTTGTCAACTTTAACAGGTAATGTTATCACACCAAGCAGTTGTTTTCCCACATTATCAAAACCACAGATAGTCAAATCAATTGGTTGGATTTTAGTCTTATCTACTCCAATTCTATCCAAAAGGTTCACACTACAAACATTAAGCCCTAAACCATTTTCAACAAGGGTACACTTAATCCCAACCTTGTTAATAACAACTAATATCATCAAAGCATTATTTTTCTTTTGCATTTCCAAACAAGGTAATTTACTTTGATGAAAGAAAATGTGCATACTAGGTGAATTCATATTCTCAATCAAAGCGACCACATCATTTTTTTGTGCACTAGGACGGGCAACAAATTTTTGCAAATTATTTTGAAGCATGTTATGGTAAACTAGTGATGTTTGAATCAGATCCCACAAGGATATCTTAGCAAGAGTGTTACGAAGTTTCTCAACAAGATCCAATTCTTTACCACTATATTGTAGAATGTTAGGTGCGTGTGAGAGATACACTATAATATGAGTTTGAGTTTTCTTTGGTTTCTTATTGTTCCTAGTATTATATGTGTGAGCTACAATGTGATAACTTGGTCGATTCAACACATGGTTACTAGTGAGTTATCTTGCAAGGCTTAGGATATGGCCATGAGGTTTAGGAGGTCCTATAATGAGAGGTGACTTAGGAGGTCCAATAATTAGAGGACTTTTAGGAGGTCCAAAAGGATTTTTAGCAGGTCCAATAATTAGAGGACTCTTAGGAGGTCCAATAATCAAGGGAGATCTAATGGCCAATTGTGTGTTCATAACCTCAACATATTTGATTTCTTGTTGATGATTTTATAACGAGGGAGGAGATCTAATTTCAATGATGTCATCCTCTTGCCCAACAATATCTTCCCAAGTAGGAGAGGTGGGTGGAGAGAAACAAAGAAGATTCTCATGATGCTCAATGATTGGATCTTCTAATACCAAGGTACCTTCGTCACAAGTAGGAGAAGTATCGAGAGAAGAAAAATACGATTGTCAATGATTGCTTCCTCTTGCATTAGAACATCCTCACAAATGGGAAAGATATTGGGAGATGAATGAAGACTATTCAAAGTGATATTCAAAAATGTGTCAATGATTTCATCTTCTTGTGCTATAATATCTTCCCAAATGGAGAAGTATTGGGAGAGGTACAAATATGTTCCTCAAGATGCTCAATGATTGAATCTTCTAACATCGAGTTACCTTATTCACAAGTAAGATGTATCGAGAGAAGAACATTTATGAATTTTTCATGATTATCTATGATTGCATCCTCTTGCAGCAAAACATTCTCACAAATGGGAGAGCTATAAGGTGAGTAACTAACATGCTTGTTACTAGTTTCATTGTGTTTCCTTAGACTATTCTCATAAGTAGGGAGATTACAATCATACAAGCCATGTGTGACCCTATGAAAACCATATGTTTTGAAAAGAAAACATGTCTTTGCTTGCCTTATAAATTTTACAATGTGTTGCAACAACCTAAGTTTTTGATTTTTTTGCAAAAAATGAAATGCAATTTATCTGAGTTATGCAATATTCCAAAAAATACATGGAATGCACCTACAGATCTAATAATCTTCAATACTAAAATACAACTTTTCATATATTTTCAACAACTGAATCTAACTTCCCTTAACATGCCATAACAGTTTTCCAAAACTTCAAATTAGACAATTGCAAGCAAAAATAGGCTGATAAGACAGAGATAGAAAGCTATGCAAATTTTTCCTAAGACACTTGTACAAGGACAGGGTCACCTAAGGGTGACTAAGTCCTGTCCTTGATCAAGGTTCTAAAAAATAGATTTTTTGTGTTGTTTAATGTTTCTTTCTTTGGTTGCAAACAAGTTGAACAGGTGATATTTTTCCAATTTTTTCTCAATTTAGGACGATGTAATACAAAATGCAAGTGTGAAACAAAGGTTAAAGTGTTTTTACAAGTTTTGAGTGCAAATTCTATATCTAAAATGCAATAATTGACTGCTTTATTTTCCACTTATTAATGCATTTTCCACTTATGAGTTCTTTATATTATTTCATTTTTCATAATATTTATGAGTTCTCGTGTCAATTTTTTATTAGTGATTCATATTTAGCATCCTTTGAAATCTTCCAATTCATTGCATAACTACTCTCATACGCTTGTTGTAAACTAATTAGTTCATCAAATTCTACATGGAAAGCACACAATTCTTATGTTCATTATGTTGGTTTCATTTTTCTAGCTATACTTCTAAGTTATGGTTGTTCTTGTACAAGACTTATGTTGTATGATTGCTAGTTATAATACTCTTATTGGTCTTTTTGAAGTAGAATTCTCATGTTTTACGTCTTCGTCATACTAGAAAGTAAATAAAATCTTATAATTTTCCTTCATACTATCCATCTCTATTGATTTATGCAAAATTGAACTTTCATCAAAATTAACATCTCTTCTTATGATAACCTCATTTATTTTGGATAATAAAAGATTGTATACCTTTGAACTCAATCTATAACCAATCATTATGCATTTCTTTCTCTTTCATATTAATCTAATTTCCTTCATCCTTCTTTTGTTATGTGTGCATACACTTTCAACAAAAAAAAAATTATTTTCCCTTTCTGCAACACCTGTAAATTGTGGGAATAAGAAGCAATGTATTCTACCTTTATATTGCATAAAGGTAATAAAATATATTGCACCTTTATGTGATATTGTTTGTATTTTTCCATATATTTTTAAATATATTGGGTCCATTTACTCCATTTTCTTCTTAGCTCTTGATGCCCCCTTATTTTAGAATGAAATTCTATATTAATCTCTTAAATTATAGCCTTTGCACATTCCCAACTTGACTAGTAAATTCAAACTCAAATCCTCTACAAGATGATACTTTTTTAATTCTTCAAGTGAATGTGCACTTATATGTCTAAATCTATGATGCTAAAGGATCAAATTGGATTTTCATTATCTATTACTATAAACACCTCTCCTAAAATAGTTGTACTCAACTTGTTTAATTTCCCTTCCTAATACATTTAATAAATCTCATTCCTTTCACATCTTTTAGAAGACATGCATTACTATTGAACTATACCTATATGCCTACATTAACAATTTTACTAATTGATAAAGTTTTTAACTAAAGTGGAGACATACCAAACAACTAAAAGGTCCTTACATATACTATTGGACATACTAAAAAGTGATATTACCCATTCCCATCCTCATGCTTCTTGTTATCTTTTCCAGTGATATTGTTTCTTTTTGGATTATGTATGCTATAGACCAACTAAAAAGAAATTTTTAGCTATAATAAGCCATTCCACATAACCCTAAGAGAAAAATATGCAAACAAGTATTCATAATCCATAACACAAAATAATAGACAAACATTCCATCAATATCACACAAGATGCAACTTGGAAAAACCTTCATGAAGAAAAACTCAACCTCCAAAGCTACTCACACATTCAATGTATTATCTCATGAACAAAGACTGCAATACACTTACAAAGTCTCCATGCAAATATTCTTAAGCACCAAGCTCCCTACTTGCACTCCATTGAAAAATAAAATAAGAATCATGTAACCACACATCCTAATCCATGCTTCCTCTCTTCACATATGTAACCTACAAGAGATGCCCAATCCAACCTTAACTAACAAGCCAAATATTATGAACTAACCTAGACAACCTCAACAAATACTCATGTGTTTCCTTCTATATAAATAATCTTGCACAAAGCCACCAAGTGGTATTACATAAACCATGTGTCTAATACCATAAGCTTACAAAACCATGTCCCCCTCTTTTACTTTTTGGAACTATGTTTTCCTTTTTGGGTACCAATTTTTTCCAATATTAATCGTTTTTGTAATGTACAATCAGTATTAAATAATATCCAATGTTACATACAACATACAAAGTTTCCCCAAGAATTTCTAACCCATGTGATGCATGCATCCCTAGATCCCTTAGTCGCACCACAAATAATATGGCTTTTTTTATGAATGCTTGTCTGCATATTTTTCTCTTAGATCCCTAGATACCTATAACCCTAACCCTAGGAGAAAAATATGCAAACAAGTATTCATAAAAAATTCATATTATTTGTGGTGTGGCTAAGGGATCTAGGGATGCATGCATCACATGGGTTAGAAATTCTTGGGGAAACTTTGTATGTTGTGTGTAACATTGGATAATTATTTAATATGGATTGTACATGACAAAAATAATTAATATTGGAAAAAATTGGTACCAAAAAAGGAAAACTTAGTACCAAAAAGTAAAGGAGGGGGACATGGTTTTGTAAGCTTATGGTATTAGACACATGGTTTATGTAATACCAATTGGTGGATTTGTGCAAGATTATTTCTATAGAAGGAAGCACATGAGTATTTGTTGAGTTTGTCTAGGTTAGTTCATAATCTTTGGCTTTTTAGCTAAGGTTGGATTGAGCATCTCTTGTAGGTTACATATGTAAAGAGAGGGAGCATGAATTAGGATGTGTGGTTACATGATTCTTATTTTCTTTTTCACATGGAGTGCAAGTAGGGAGCTTGATGCTTAAGAATATTTTTATGGAGACTTTGTAAGTGTATTGTAGTCTTGATTCATGAGATAATACATTGAATGTATGAGTAGCTTTGGGGGTTGAGTTTTTCTTCATGAAGGTTTTTCCAAGTTGCATATTGTGTGATCTTGATGGAATGTTTATCTATTCTTTTGTGTTATGGATTATGAATACTTGTTTGCATATTCTTCTCTTAGGGTTATGTAGAATGGTTTATTATGGCTACAAATTTCCTTTTAGTTGGTACATAGCATACATAATCCAAAAAGAAACAATATCATTCTCAAAGATAACAAGAAGCATGAGATGATGGGAATGGGTAATATCACTTTTTAGTATGTCCAACGGTATATGTAAGGACCTTTTAGTTGTTTTGTATGTCTCTACTTTAGTTAAAAACTTTATCAATTAGTAAAATTATTAATGTAGGCATATAGGTATTGTTCAATAGTAATGCATGTCTTCTAAAAGATGTGAAAGGAATGAGATTTATTAAATGTATTAGGAAGGGAAATTATACAAGTTGAGTGCAACTATTTTAGAAGAGGTGTTTATAGTAATAGATAATGAAATATCCAATTTGATCCTTTGGCATCATAGATTTAGACATATAAGTGCACATTCACTTGAAGAATTAAAAAAGTATCATCTTATAGAGGATTTGAGTTTACATTTACCAGTCAAGTTGGGAATGTGCAAACGCTATAATTTAAGAGAGTAATATAGAATTTCATTCTAAAATAAGGGGGCATCAAGAGCTAAGAAGAAAATGGAGTAAATGGACCCAATATGTTTTAAAATGTGTGGAAAAATACAAACAATATCACATAAAGGTGCAATATATTTTATTACCTTTATTCATGATTTCTCTAGAATGACCTTTCGACTATTTTCTAAACAATATATCCAGTGTGTTGGAAATGATTAATATATTTAAAGACTTTGTAATAAAAAATTGAGAGATCATTTGAAACGGATATAATGTGACAATGGGGGTGAATATATCTCCTATGCACATTTAAATCTTATATGCTAAGAAGAAATAAAGTTAGAATACATTGCTTCTTATTCCCACATTTTAAAGGTGTTGTAGAAAGGGAAAATAAGGTTTTTTGTTGAAAGTGTATGCACACATAACAAAAGAAGGATGAAGGAAATTAGATTAATATAAAAGAGAAATAAATGCATAATGATTGGTTATAGATTGAGTTCAAAGGTATGCAGTCTTTTATTATCCAAAATAAATGAGGTTATTATAAGAAGAGATGTTAATTTTGATGAAAGTTCAATTTTGCATAAATCAATAGAGATGGATAATATGAAGGAAAATTATAAGATTTTATTTACTTTCTAGTATCACGAAGACGTAGAACATGAGAATTCTACTTCAAAAAGACCAATAAGAGTATTATAACTAGTAATCATACAACATAAGTCTTGTACAAGAACAACCATAGCTTAGAAGTATAGCTAGAAAAATGTAACCAACATAATGAACATAAGAATTGTGTGCTTTCCCTGTAGAATTTGATGAACTAATTAGTTTACAACAAGCGCATGAGTGTAGTTATGCAATGAGTTGGAAGATTTCAAAGGATGATAAATATGAATCACTAATAAAAATTTGACACGGGAACTCATAAATATTATGAAAAATGAAATAATATAAAGAACTCATGAGTGGAAAATGCATAAATATAATTGAGTGCTTTATACATCCTCATCATCCTTCCTCATCCTACTTTCATTGGGGCATGTTGACTAAATTTCTTTAACACAACGCAATAAACTGCATTGTATCAAAGAGGGGCAAATGTGAACACCTAAAATTTGTTAGAGTAATAAGTTATATGCTTAATTAATTATATCATACTGGTTAATTAATTAAGTCACTTATTCCTCTAGTTGCTTAAGCTAAACTTAGGCACATTAATAATTGATTAATTATTAATTGTGCACACTAGGGTTTCCTTTTGGGTCAACATTAGGGTTGCATACTTTGCTTTTATAAAGCAAATCATCTCATTGTAATATTGAATTCCTAAATATATCATTTTGCACATTCGCATGCAAAGCTCTGTTTTTTTATGTTTTCTCTTATGTGGAAGGTGTTTAGGTTTGCATGTCTAATCTAGGGTTTCTAACATGGTATCAAAGCCTTGACATGCAGCTCCTTCTAGAATTTTGGAGAAAACCATTGCAAAGTTCGTTCGGGGTTCCTCAAGGATTTTATGCCTTGATTTCATTTACGCAGCGTCTTGGATCAGATCAAGCCTCACCATTGGATTCAGAGTGCTGGAAAAAGTCAGGTTTGGCTTTTATTTTGTAGGTTTTGGTCATCATTTGCCAGATCTGTGAGGGTTTCAGTTTTGGTTTTTTTTTGCAAGCTCTAGAGGTCGCCATTTTTTTGGAGCATTTTGAGCCCAAACAGAGGTCACCATTGCATTCGTAGCGGCCAAAAACCCTAAGATCGCCTTTCGTTTCGTTGATTTTGGCGAAATTGGTTCAGAGGGCAAAAAAAAATTTACCGTGGAAGCTGTACGGCCTCCCTAGCATGCGTTATGAGGCGCGCAAATCGAAAAAAATGAGTTTCTTGGGATTCAAGCCAACACTCACAGTGCAAACAGGCCCGCCACCGCTGCCGGTGGCTCCCCCATTCGGCCGTCGACCCTGCTCAGCCCCCGAGGGCTCCTCCAGTGCCAGCCACCAGGTCATATGGGGGATCGGGCGCTATGCGCCCAGCCCCCGGCCCCTTCAACTTCAGCCAGGGTCCTATGGAGGACCAAGGGTTCCGCCCCAGCCCCCTGCCCTACGCCCACGGTCATATGGTGACCAGGGGCCCAAATTTTTTTGCAGGGGGGCCGAATTTTTGCGTCGACGGCCAGATGGTTGTCAAAGATTTTGCAGTAAAGTGCTGACATCATTGGTCGTACGGCAGTTTGTCCCCTCCTAACCCTGATTTCCCTAAAAGAGCAGTTTTTTTGTTTTTGGCATAACTTGGGCATACGGTATCAAAATCGGGCAAACGAGATATCGTCGGAAAGCTGGTTCCAAGCACTATCCTATGGTGCAGTTTATTTTACAGTATTTTCCTGTTTTACTGCATTTATTACTGTTTGAAGTCAAATGTACTTTTTATGCTTTTGAGCTCATAACTTTTTGCCACGATCTTCGATTTTCGCTATCTTTGCAGCGTTGGAAAGGTATTGAGGAGCTTTATGTTGTTGTCCATGCACTTTTTTCTGTATCTGTCCCAAGTTTATCGTTATTCTAGATTTGTCCCAATGGATGTCTTGGAGATTACTTGGATATTTTGACAGTTGGGAGAGTGCCACTTGCATCTTTGCACTTCAGTTTCAGTGATACATCATTCAATAATCGACTGTTGCTTCATAGATTCCAACGTTGTTCCCGTTTGGAGTTTTCAAGTGTTCTGTGGCATCGGGTCTGTTGTTGCATCATTATAATTCCGATATGGTTTCTTGTAGACAGAAGTATCTTTCCTTGCTTGTCAGATTGCGGTTCCAGTGTTACTCTACAGCGTTCTTACAGTGCTTCTTTGCAGCATGTCATATCATTGTAGGGGGGTTTTGTCCCACTAGGTTTTCCTCCTCTACCTCTTTCTCACATTTGTAAATGGGTACCTGATCAGGCCTAGTTGTCGGGACCCATCTTTGCTTGCATGCATCTTCTTCTAGTGTTTTTAGCTTCTTCCTAAGTTCATCTTAAGGGGGGGTGTTAGAGTAATAAGTTATATGCTTAATTAATTATATCGTACTGGTTAATTAATTAAGTCACTTAATGCTCTAGTTGCTTAAGTTAAACTTAGGCATATTAGTAATTGATTAATTATTAATTGTGCACACTAGGGTTTCCTTTTAGGTCAACATTAGGGTTGCATACTTTGCTTTTATAAAGCAAATCATCTCATTGTAATATTGAATTCCTGAATATATCATTTTGCACATTCGCATGCAAAGCTCTGTTTTTTTATTTTTTCTCTTATGTGGAAGGTGTTTAGGTTTGCATGTCTGATCTAGGGTTTCTAACAAAATTATCACTAGGCCTGTGAATTTTATTAAATCTCCTTCATCATCCTTGATAATTAACATAATTAACATAATTATTTAATTATTATCTAACGTCACAAAGTTTTCTATTAATTAAATAATTTAAATTATTTAATAATTTTATTTTATTATTTTATGTCTTCTTTTGATTAATTAAATAATTTTTTATTTATTTAATTACGTCATTAATATCTTTGACTTCTAGAATTAAATGAATTTATTTATTTTTAATCATTTATCATTTTCCACTATAATTAAATAATTATGACAATTATTTAATTATTCACTTTTGGCATCTTCTCTTAGAATTAATTAAATTTTATTTAAATAGCTTATCTTTCCTCTTAATTTTTGAATTAAATTTCTATTAATCAAAAAGTTAACTTGCTTTTTCCTCTTGCAATGAGATAATTTTTCCATTATTTCAAAATACAATTTCCCTCTCAAACTGAAGTGATTTTTTTGTGAGATCAATTAATTTTCTCTTACTCTTTCACTTTTGATCTTATCATGTCTCGTCTCAATTAATTTCAACCATTGATTGAACTAAAAATTAGTCAATCTTGACCGTCCATTACGCATTCACCCCTCTATAAATACCATTGTCATTTATAATTTTCAAGAATCTAGAGAATATATAGGTTGCGATGTTGTTGAGATAATACTTTCTTCGATATTTTGTTGTCGCTTCGTAGTTGATTAGGATTTTAGAATTACTTTCTTTTTATTAGACTGCAGGAATCGGGTAGCACGACCCTGTAAATTGCAGCACGCCTGGTAAACTTTTTAACTCTCCTTCATCATCCTTGATAATTAACATAATTATTTAATTATTATCTAACGTCACAAAGTTTTCTATTAATTAAATAATTTAAATTATTTAATAATTTTATTTTATTATTTTATGTCTTCTTTTGATTAATTAAATATTTTTTTATTTATTTAATTACGTCATTAATATCTTTGACCTCTAGAATTAAATGAATTTATTTATTTTTAATCATTTATCATTTTCCACTATAATTAAATAATTATGACAATTATTTAATTATTCACTTTTGGCATCTTCTCTTAGAATTAATTAAATTTTATTTAAATAACTTATCTTTCCTCTTAATTTTTGAATTAAATTTCTATTTAATCAAAAAGTTAACTTGCTTTTTCCTCTTGCAATGAGATAATTTTTCCATTATTTCAAAATACAATTTCCCTCTCAAACTGAAGTGATTTTTTTGTGAAATCAATTAATTTTCTCTTACTCTTTCACTTTTGATCTTATCATGTCTCGTCTCAATTAATTTCAACCATTGATTGAGCTAAAAATTAGTCAATCTTGACCGTCCATTACGCATTCACCCCTCTATAAATACCATTGTCATTTATCATTTTCAAGAATCTAGAGAATATATAGGTTGCGATGTTGTTGAGATAATACTTTCTTCGATATTTTGTTGTCGCTTCGTAGTTGATTAGGATTTTAGAATTACTTTTTTTTTATTAGAGTGCAGGAATCGGGTAGCACGACCCCCTATAAACTGCAGCATGCCTGGTAAACTTTTTAACGTGACTGGTGGCATTGGCGCGACACGCCCTCTGGTACCACGAGGGTGGGGGAGACTAGACCTCGTGACCAACCTCCTGCAACAAGAAATTTTTAGCCAACCGAACTAGAGCCCCAACCCCGGATTTTAGAATTACTAATTAAATACATATTTTCTTAATTTTGATTTTCCCTAATCACATCTGGTGAACCCGATGTGAAGATTTTGCATGTTGTACCTTAAATAACATTTTGTGTTGACTATTATAGATTTTGTCTTCTAGATTTCGTTTTGAATCCGATAAACTTTTCATCGAATGCGTATAAAATATTTTTGGTAAATTTTTGGCTTTTGGAAACAGTTTCATTTTGTTGCATATTGCATATAGTATATTTCTTCTTTTGTTGGCTTATGTTTTGTTTTGCTCCAGCGCCGCCTCTAGAAAAATATTGTATTTACATTTGCCCCTCTAAAATAATTTGGTTCTAAGTTCATAGCTCCAGTAGATGAAGCCTTGTATATGCCATGCATCATTCTTAGATCAAAATCAAACAAAAATAGCTTCATCCCTAGCTTAACCTTTTCCACGATATCTTTCTTTCCTTTGGGCAAGCCTAAGACACTGAGTCTCAGCTAAAACCTTAAAGACTAATATCCACGCTATCCTTGGCCTTTGCAATATTCAACACTTTACTATCTTGTTCAATAGCTTTCACTGTTGTTACTTCCAACTTTGATGACTTTGTTGCTTTTCACGTTATGTGGCTTTTCTATAAACATTGGCATCATCAAGCAAATGTTTACAGTAGTCAACATGCAACTCTATCTTCTTCTCATTAAAGCCATGTATATGAGGGCTTGCCACAGCTGACAGTTGGTTGAACACACATAGCACATTCATTAATTTTGACACTGCTTGACGAACCTCATCAGCAGTACGCTTTTTCTTTTGAAGTGTTGAAGTTGAAAACTTATGCATTAAAGCTTAACATGTAAGCTAAAGAGCAGAGACAAATGAGAAGAGCACAAGGAGGACAACATTAAGTGGATTTTTAATTTAGATTTTAATTTTAGTTTTAATTCATACTTTTAATTTTAGTTTTGATTAATGTAGATTATTGTTAGATTAATGTGTTAATTTAGATTAATTTTAATGTAGATCAATTTAATAAGTTAGTTTTGTTAGATTAATTAATTTAGATTAAGTTTAAGATTTTAGGTTTAGATTTTTTTTAATTTAGATTAAGTTTAAGATTTTAGGTTTAGATTTTTTTTAATTTAGATTTAAGTTTGTCTATATTTAGAATTTAGTTTAGATTTAGATTTAGATTTAGATTTAGAATTTTCTAATTTAGTTTAGATTTAGATTTTTAATTTAGTTTAGATTTAGATTTTTAATTTAGTTTAGATTTAAATTTAGATTTTAGATTTTTCTAATTTAGTTTAGATTTAAATTTTTAATTTAGATTAATTAGATTTTTAGATTAGATCAATTTTGTTTATTAATTAGCTAGATTAAATGTTACTTTTCTTTTTAGTCTCGTTTTTTATTTCGAGGCTAATTTTGTTAGTTTGGTTTTTTGTAGGTTTGTATGTCCAAGACTTGAAAACAAAAACATAAACTCTCGTTTGTCGAAGACCAGTGACTCAAACTACTAATAGTGTTTTGCAAGGCTCTCCTAATTTTTTTTATTTTAAGTGTTTTCTCACACATAGATTGATTAAGGGGGGTTGATTTTTTGTGAGGTGGTAGCTGTAAGCTCTCACCTTGTGCAAACTCAGTGATCAAAAGCCAAACCAATTGTTTTCTTTTGTTTTCAATCGGGGGGATTAATGAACCTATGTTTGTTATGCTTGAGATGGTAGGTGTATGCTCTCACCTTGTGCAAACTCGATGATCAAAAACCAGACCCATCATTATTTTGTTTAATCCCTTAGAGGGTCTACCTCCCAGCTTGTGAGAGGGAACAACCCAAGTGGTACTTTGTTTCGGTCTACTATACAAATAACTATGATTGGTGGGAAAGTCTCCAATCACCTGGTGCGGATGTGTTATACCGACTGAAGTCTCCCTTAATATCCTTGAGATACCAAGTAATTATATTTCCACAATCCATATGTAATTAATTTTGTTTCTTTTGGATTTGATTGTGTACTCATTTTTTCATCAACGTTTCATATCACACTCAGTGATCCAGCATCAAGATAGAGAGATGAAGAGAATAAGAGATGAAAAAATGAGCACACAATCAAATCCAGAAGCAGCAAAATTAATCCTTGAGATACGTCAAAATCCTTTAAGGGCAGAGACCTTTAAAGATTGGGAGGCCCCTTTAGTAGGGTGAATGGTTGCATGTATAGCCACCAGTAGACCCTGAAACATAGAATAAGAACCTTTGTTTTAGTGGCCAAAATCCTTTTTACTTGCTAGCGCAGGAACGGTCATTATGAAGCTTCCCTACATCTTCACTATTCATGTGTAGAGGCAAAAATTCCTCTTTGGGGAATGAGACTTCGTGTGCCCATGTCGTGTAATGGGGAGCCAGTTTCACCAAGTCTTTAGTTGTCTGCCTTGTTTAAGTGGCTAGATAAATTCAAGTGAGGATCTAACAGGTAGTATCTCTTCCTATCCTAGGTTGTGCAAAGAGTTTTCAAAGTGTTTTTCATTTCACATCAAGATAAAACTCAATACATTGTGCTTTATGTGTGTGTATTCAAAGCAAACAAGCAAACAAACACCACACCTAAAACTGACAACATTTCAACCTCAAAACAAACTAGGCCTAGTATCCAAAATGAGCTTAACCTTCACATCTATTTAGACCAAGGACTTTCTTACCTCATCTCTACATTATCCATTCATCCATCGCCTCATCCTTTTTCATTAGACATTCCCCATAGGTCAAAACTTTAGGTCATCCATTTAGCTTGCATAAACCTCTTGATTACAAAGTCCATCAAACTTAGACTAGACTATAGCTTCAAATCTATATTCTCTTGACCTTACCTTTCAGACAACAGTCATCCTATTCCTCGTCATTTAGGTTGGTTCCTCAACTCATCAGTCCAGTTTGAGACCACCTTGTCAACACATCTTATCAGTCTTTACTTTACCCAAGGTCATTGATATTCAAATTAGTTTCTATACATATCTTAGTTTGATTAGCAATTGTATCTTAGGTTTTCCAGAAGTTTTAGCCTTCATACTAGGTCATACTATTCCATCCCTTCATTCCCCACTTTGCATACCTTACTCATAGACTATCCTCACCTTGACTCTTAATCTAGGTATCATTATTAGGCATCCCTATACCTTCAAAAATACAAAAAAAAAAATATCATTTAGGTTCCATACCTTAGGCATAAGGCATACCCTTACATTTTCATTACCTTAGGTTTCATAGTTCATCACACCATGTGCCTTCCCTTTGCAAGTCCTTTTATGGTAGAAACAAGGTCACAAAGTAAAAGGAAAGAAATGGATCTCTACAACAATGAATTATTTGAGTGAAGATGACCTTTATAACCACACAAGCAACTTGAACTTTGGTACCTCTTCTAGTGAACCACCCAAGACATCTACCAATCCTTTTAAAAATTCCTCATAAGAGACCCACATGGACAAGTATTTATAGTGGTGCTAAATTACCTCAAGGCTTCGGCGTGAACACACTTCAAGCAGCACCCACCCCAAACCAACAAAACCAAGGACTTAACATGGCTACATCTAGTGGTTCGAAGACCCCACAAACAAATGCTTTTATGCCACAAGGGGCTCCAACTCAAACTTCCACCCCGAATTTTGCAACCTTATTTGGAACGCAACCAATAACACAATCAGGGACACAATCCACAACGCAACCAATGACACATTCCTTGGCACAATCCATGTCACAACCTATTGGTTCTACACCTAATCCATTTGGAGCATCAAATTACATGAACACCACATCATCAAATCCATTTGGAACATCTAGGGCCTTGAACACCACGTTATCAAATCTTTTTGGTACAAATAAAAGGACTAGAGTTCATGTTCATGGAACTAATAAAAACACCAATGTGCCACAAGGTCCTAGCATTAAGGTTCCCCGACAAGTAAATTCACAAGGTTCCCTCCAAGTTAATACCCAATATAGACAAGGTCCAAACACTTCCAATCCTCTCCAAATGAAATCCAATACCAACACCTCATACATTACACCACAAATCCAAGTTCGTATTCCAACTCAAAAATTCACACCATAAATCCAAATTCTAAATACAACTCAAACATTTACACCTCATGTCAACACCAACATACCATCCCACACAAACATTGGATCACAAAACACAAGTTTAGTACCTTACCAAAATGCAGTTGTAAACGTCATAGGCACAACACTCACACCATATGATGTCCTATCCAATCAAATTTTGGCCTTGCAAAAGCAAGTAGAAACCATGGCATTGACAAACAAGAAGACTTACTCTATCCAGGAGTTATGTCCTTACCCATTTGATAGGACATTATACATGCCTCCTCTCCCTCCACATTATGTCATGCCAACTTTACCTAAATATAAAGGAAGAGGAAACCCCATTGAGCATGTGAGGGAATTTCATATGGCCTTGATTGACATTGAGTCAGAACAAACATACTTAATGAGACTATTTCCTAGGAGTCTCATAGGATATGCTTTAGAATGGTTTGTCCACCTACTGGCAGGTATACGATCATGGGATGAACTTGTTGACAAATTTATCACCCACTTTTCCTTCAATATCGAAAATGACATCACTATGGCTACCCTATGTCAAACTAAACAAGAAGAGGGTGAAGCTTTCATAACATTTTTCCAGATATGGAGAAGTTTAGCTAGTTGTTGTCCTGTTGAAATTCCTGAAAAAAAAATTATCATGTTCATGCAAAACTTGAACACAAACTTAAGGTATGCATTGGAAACCCATTGTTGTTCCACATTCACCAACCTTGTTGAAAAAGGGGCCATCCTTGAGAAAACTCTTATCGCTAAAGGGGAAATTAAAACTTATACCAAAACACAAAATGTCTAAGGAACATCAAATGACAAAAATAAGTTTTGGTCCCATAACAAGAATGTAACAAATGATGGACTTGTAGATGGAAAATTTGTGAATAGAACACATCCCACATTGACTCTCAAAGCACCCAACACGAAAAATAATACACCATATGTCCCCAACCAAGCAAGTAACGTGGTACAAAATAATCAAGAGCAGGGACCCCCAAGACAACCAAGGCAATACCCACAGAGCAATACACTCCTTTACCAGAACCAATTGAATATATCCTGAAGAAGCTAGTACAATCAAATGTTATACAACTCCAAGAGCCCAAACCATATGACCCACGACAATTCAAACCCTCTTGGTGGGATGACAATTCCTTTTATGAATATCACCGCATCAAAGGGCATAAGACCTCATCATTCTATCAATTTAAGAACATGATTAAATGGTACCATAGAGGTCGAGGGACAACAACAAACTTCCAATAAAGACCATACGATTTTCAAGAATCCATTGCAAGACCGTGGTTCCAGAAAACCCTCCAATCTAGGTCAACAAACATAAAACCATGCCAATTATACTAATGCCTCTTTTGACTACACAATTATAAACCACATCTAAGTTTTTGATGATTATGTTAACACAATCACCATTAAGAAGTCACGTGAATGCATTGTTACTACCCGCAAGGCTAAGGTTTCCATATCCGATCCTCCTCCAAAATAGCCACAATCTAAAGCCTAATACAATCATGTTGACCAATCGGGAAAGACAACCGCACATATTTCCATCCTTGAGCTTTTGCGCATATCACCTGAACACAAATCTATCCTCGATAAGGCTCTGAAACAAACCTCTATCCCTACCAACCTAGACATCAACCAATTTGAAGCCATGGTTAGATATTTGGCCAACTCCCATCATGTCTCTTTTTCTGACAAAGTTTACTCTACACCCAAGTCAAATCATAACGACCCATTACACCTTGAGGTCTTCATCCACAAACACAAGGTCAAATGCATCCTAGTAGATGGCGGACCCGGATTGAACATTTGCACTTTAGAACTAGTAAAGGCATTGGGCCTCTCCAAAGCATGCGTGGATACAACTAAGAGCATTGTCATCAAATCCTATGATGACAAAGAACGTTCTTCTGAGGGCATTGTCACACTACCTATCAAAGTTGGACCGGCAGTACTAGATACCACATTTCAAGTCTTGGATCTTGAACTACCATACAACCTGCTCCTTGGTCGATCATGGATCCATGCCATGAAAATTATTCCATCCACATATCATAAATGTCTGAAGTTTCCCTACAATGGCACTGAAACCACAATCATCAAGGATCCTAACCCCTTTCAGTATTGCACCAACTTGAGGGTGGTCCCTGAACACCAAGTGCCTATAAACCGTGAAGCGACAACATCCACTCCATCCAATTACATTGACCCATCCACTGTGACTAAATTCTCCATGTCCTCCATTCCATCTGTTGATCCCAAGATTCAGATCCAAGACAAGGGGTGTGGGGAGTATCATATGAACACTTCCTACTGCATCACTAAGTTACCAAAGTCTCCACAATCCTATAGAAATCCTATATATAAGATGGAACCTAATGTTGTCATTAAAATATCTCCCACCACCACCTTCACAAACTAGGGAGAGTTAAACAAAGAATACATTGATGATATTTTAGATTGGATTTACAAAGATGAGGAAGATTTGCAGCCGCTACCGATAGAACAATATGGTAAAGGATTTGAGCTCATGAAACAAAAGGGTTATGATGGAATCAGTGGACTCGGCATACATAAAAATGGAATGAAAGAACCCTTGATGCCTCTTAAATGACCAAAGAACTTTAGGCTAGGGTTTGTACCAATTAGGATTGGTGCTCCAAGTACTAAGGTGCTTTCAAATAAGGATGTGAGTGCTTTGAAAGACGTTGAGACATCTGAAAATCTTACTGACATTTATTATAGTGACACCGACACTAATGAATATGAGTGGGGTTCTTGTACCACCAGTGACTATGAGCTAAACTATGTCTTTCATGAGTTTGATATACCCCGTCCATCCTTTACCAACCTGATGGATATTAATATCCGCGTCGATTTCTTTCATGAACCTGACCCACCAAAGACCACAAAAGAAAGAGCATGGATAGAATCCTTTTGGGACCCCGATAATACATTTGTCTTTACCCTATATGTTGCTTCCCCATCTTTCAATAACATAGATGATGGCATTTCCCTCGTTTACCCGTAATTGGTCAATTGGGACCAGCAAGATCCACCCACCCCTTGGACATATTTGAAAATGATGAAGCCATCGTTGAGTTCATGGGACTACAGGAAGGCATACCACATGGGGACCATAAGGCTAGTTTCACTATAGATTTTGACACTGCGGCATATTTCGATGAAACTGTCTCACCCTCTAGTCGTAAAAATGACAAAAATAAAATAAAAAATGAATACTCTTTAGGTGAAAACTGCAAGGTGCCTTCTGACCAAGAAAAAGTTAAAAAAAAAGGACGTATCCAAGGGCGAAAACATTAGATATATTGGACCGGTTGCTAGCCTTAGATGGAAGCACTCCTTGAATTGGCTGCTAGGAGGGTCAGAGGAGGATAGGCAAGAGTTGGCTCAGATTCTTGTATCACATGAATGCAATTCCATGGCGGGGCAGGATGTCTTGGCCTAGAGTAACAGTGATTTATCTAGTAAGTAATATGTTTCAGCGATTTATAGTGAGTTGGTTAGCTGGATGTTTGGGGACATTGAGGTTCCTTGGTGGAAGCAAGTGTGGAACAAATTTTCTTGGCCCAAGTGCAATTTTTTTATGTGGTTGGTGGTCCAAAACCAGTGTCTTACTTGGGATAACTTGTGCAAGACAGGGTTCTAGGGTCCCTCAATGTATGTTTTGTGTTGTAAAAGTGAGGAGAGTGTCTTTCATCTCTTCTTCCAATGTTCCTTCTCTAGGAGGCTTTGGCACCTTTGGTGGGTTGTGTGGAACCAGGCATGTTGGCATGTCTCTTCTTTGGTGGAGTTCTTTGCCCGGTGGGGGAAAGCCCCTGTTAAGACCTCTTTTCTTCAAGCTACTTGGGCTCTTGGATCGACTTTTATTATCTAGCATATCTAGCTAGAGAGGAATCGCAGGATTTTTCAAGATGTGAAGATGGGTCCAACATTTGTGGTGGAAGATTCTTCATTCTTTGGGAGAAACTATTTCAGCTAAGTGTGACTTGGCTGAGGGTGTGGACCCAGGAGAGGTTACCTATTGCACTCGTCTCAATCTTCCTCTTCAGAGGGGTGATGCTCAGAGTGTTGGCCAAATCATGAGAAATAGATGTCGACATTCTCTTCGGAAGATCAATAAGGAGGGGCGTTGGTGTCCTCCTCCTCGTGGTGTGTTGAAAATCAACACAGATGGTTATTCTCGTGGAAATCTTGGTCATGTTGGTATGGGAGGTGTTGGGTAGACTAGTTTTGGGACTGTTGAGTTTATCTTTTCTGTTTATAAGGGTTGGTATACTAACAATGTGATGGAGGCTCTTGCCATTTTATGTGTTGTGGAGCATGGTTGTAATCTTGTGTGGAGACGGATCATTTGTGAATCTGATTCTCAGGTGGTGGTGACTTTGTTGAAGAGGCAACAATTAGAGGATATCAGTTGGCATTTGGCTATTAATATAAAACACAACTGGCTATTAATATAAAACAGATTCTAATATGTGTGCTTCCTTGGGTTTTTTTTTTTTTGTCATATTCCTAGAGAATGGAATGGAGTTGCGAATTGTTTGGCTAAATGGGCTTCTGATCATTTGCAAGGTTCGAATATTGTGGAAGGAGTCAATTACCCCCAGATTTTTCATAAAAGTTGGACCAATTAGTGGAGATAGACAGGGGTGTGTAATGCCCATGCTTTGTATTGCTCTATTTTGGATTTAATAAATTTTTACCCCTCTTTTAGTTTAAGTGTATAAAAGAGTGTTGAAGGATGGGACATTATTGTTCGGGTCCCCAACAAATTGAGACTTCTAATAATGTTGGCTACAAGATTAATTGGTGTTGATGGTTCTAGAAAAGTGTAAAAAAGAGTGTTGAAGGAAGGGACAATGGTTGTCATCAAATTTTTTGATCTACAGAATGAAGATGCACTTAAGATTTTTGATAGAGTGCAAATTTATGGGAAGATTTCAGCACAAAAACTTTCTTAGAATAATAACCTCTCATTAAGAGAGCAAGGAATTAATATTTCCTCTAATGCCAAATGGGAACCTAGACAAGCTTTTATATCCTCCAAGCGAACGCAGTTCTCAAGGGCAATTCTATAGCTTGGATTCAATTCAAAGATTGAGAATATCGATGGACATTGGTTGCTATCAAAGTTTTTGAGCTGCAGAATGAAGATGCACTTAAGAGTTTTGATAGAGAGTCATTAGGAGGATGGAGGGGACTACCAACATTGTCAAAATTGATGTGGTAACCAATGGTGTATCAATATTTAGTTGTCAAATTCATAACCTCAATAAATTGCATAGCAATACACATTTATTCTATGGTGTCAAAGAGTGGAGTTGTCCAAGAATGATAGCGTATACTTGTTGGCTAACGGCACAACACTGTTTTGTTGTCAAACTCGAAACATATTGGTGGTGTAAAATATTTCCATGTGCTTTACCAATGTGTCGATCTAGCCGATGGAGCACCAACATTTAACTGTCTGACTAACAACAACAGTATGAATGATCTTAACTATTTTGGAATACTCTTTTGATGAATTGTTTTCTAATAAAGCATAATACTTCTACAATTTCATTGTTCTGCTTTAATCTTCAGTGAATACTAATTTTGAAGGTGGAACATTATATGGATCAAGTACTAATAATTCTATTAGCATTTTAACATGCTATTGGTTGGGCGATATCCATTCAATTTCAATGTTTTGGCTATGCTCGCATATCTCTGTTTTAGATATACACTCATTAGTAGTTGCATGGAGGAACATCCATTTTATGGCTACAAAAAATAAAGATCGATTGGCATAGGCAAAAAAGTTGAAAAGCATATAGATCTATCTCTTTCTATCTATATAAATATATGTGCATGCACATTTTTGCCATTGGATTTACTGTATACTAGTTTTTTCATTGAAATCACACAGCGTTATTCTTTTCCTACCAAGTAATGGCATTTGTGAACGCAAACAGCAATCGATAGACCGATATTTTATATGATAGATTTGTGCACCTTTCAACAATTACAATGCCAATCTATTAACCAATGTTTTCACATGATATATTTACAATTTTTATTTTGCAACTCTAATGTCTTAGATGCATATGCATGGGTGTGGATTGAATAAGAACTATGGGAATATATTACTCTTATTTTTATTTTGATACCAAAGGCACAAAATTTTCTATTCAAAGTAAGTTTATAAAGCAATTTGAAGTGTTAAAATGGTAGAGCAAATTCAAAAAACCACATCAAATCATTATTGCTCAATAAAACATAAAATAAATTTGATTAGTGATCTCATCAAATCATTTATAAGGTTCATTGCAAATGCTTATGAAGCATTGCATTCTCATGAATAACCACTCCAAATTCCCTTATGGGAATCTCCCTAAAACTAACAACTAACTATTAACTAATTATTAAATATAAATCTTAATTTCCTAACAACCCCCCTTAAGATTTACATAATAGAAAAACATAAACAAAAAAGATGATGATGTGAACCTTAAATTCCTAGCATTTCCCCTCTTAAGGTTTACATTACAAAAATGAAAACCAGCATCAACCTAAACTTCTTTGTCTAGGCAAATGGTTTGATTAACCAACCCTACATCAACATCAACCCAAACTCCTTTGTCTAAGCAAATATCTTGAGCATCAACCCAAACTCCTCATGTTTGGGTAAATGTTCTGATTATCCAACTGCATCAAAATCAACCCAAATTCCTCATGTCTGGGTAAATGTTTTGATTATCCAACATTTACCTGTGAATTGAGACACACTCCACTATTCACAAAAAAATCACCAACCAACTATAAATTGAGACTCACTCCATTATCCACAATAACACTCCTCCATTTATAGATCAAGACTTACTCAATTATCCACAAATACACATCTGCAAAACTATGGATCGAGACACGCTCAATTATCCATAGATAGTTTGTGGATTCAATTATCCACGGACCAACAACTCACCAAGTTTGTGAATTCAACTATCCACAAACCAACAAATCACTGCATACCCCATTTTGCTCGTGAAAGGACTAGAGATGAAACAAAAGCTTCTCATGCAAGGAATCATCCTTGAACGAGAAGTTAGCTCAGGATGATAGATGTCCTCTTGCCTCCATTTCCTCCAACCTCCAATTCCACCTATTTAATTTTTAGAGAACATATACATCTTCATTGTCTTGATCACACAATGCATTATTATAGCTTTCTCCCTCCATTTCAGTAACAATTAAAACATTATTTATCTTTGACTTGCCATTAATAAGATCTCTAGCACGTTGAATACAATTCACTAGAATGTGTCCCCTTTGGTTACAATAGAAGCATTTGAAATTATTCTTTCCTGTTGAAGCACTAGTTTTCCTTTTGACAAAGAAAGCAAATTCCACAAAATTTGAGTGAGTTTTAGAGACTCTTTTCTCTTCATCAATTAAATAAGATATCACATTGTCTAAGCTTGGGCTTGGATTGAATTTGTTTAAAGCAAACACAATATTGTCAAAACTTTAAGGCATACTATTTAATAAAATAGCTTTGGCATCATCATCAATTATACATTTTATTCCAACAAGTTCAAACCAAAAAGTTTTTGCTTCTTTCTCATTTTAGCACTTGAAGCCTGTGAACCAAATAAAAAATTAAGGCTCTCACATATTTGGTTTGAAGTTTTTTGTCAAATCAAATATATGTAAATATGCATCAAATAATCCAAGACCAATCACTGTTGTAGCTTTACAATCTTTTGCTGTCCATTTCAATGCTTCATCTACATCTTGTGGTTTTTTAATAGTCCGTTAGCAATCCCCAGAGATCTTTTTCTATTAAAACAAGTTGCACTTTGACATGCCATGTATGAAATTCATGACCCTCAAACTTTGAAATAAAATATGATTTCTCCATTTTAAATAAATTCAATAATAATACTTATCACTCTAATATAATCAAAAAACAAAAAACAAAAAAAATTATAAATCAAACTTCAAATAATGATCTGGTTTAAAAAAACTCATACCGTATCACCTCCTTGTCCAAATGAAACCCTGTTGTTGATCAGACAACAAATAATAAACAAATCCAGATGGGTTACAATTTCTATGACCAACCACTCCTGTAGCCAACAAACACTCTAGCACTTGCAATGAAAGTAAAAATGTGGGGCATATTCAAATTACAGGCAAGCAAAATTAAGCATACCACTGCATATCATTTTTAGCATCATATCACCAAGAAATTGAAGATAACCCTTACTCAACGCTTGTTAAGGAATTCCAGTGCAATTGTTTGCTGCGTGTTCACTCTTCCTTAGCATTTGAACAGTAGGCTGCATCTCAAAATATATTCTTCATTACATGTATACTGGCAGCAGCACACATTCACGCCATAAAAAGATTAAATACTGGCGGCTTGCATTTAAACAAAAACTTACCAACATCTGCAATCAACACGTCCTTGTGCCATGCAGATATAATCAAGCCTAGCAGTCAAACACCTCTGCAGATTTACCACAACATTCTCACCAAGCCTGAGATCATAGCCGCTCTAATACCATATTAAAATGGTAGAACAAATACAAAAAAAACCACATCAAATCATTATTGTTCAATATGACATTAAATAAATTTGATTAATGATTCATCAGATTATTTACGATGTTCATTGCAAATGTTTATAAAGCATTGCATTTCTGTGAATAACCACTCCAAATTCTTTTATGAAAATAACTCTTTAAATCTAACAACTAACTATTAATTAATTATTAAATGTAAACCTCAATTTCTTAACATGAAGACGTTATAGACATCAAATATGTATTAAAGACCTTGAAATATATCTCATTGTTTAGTCCAAGCTAACTACAATCTGGATCCTCTTCCACCAGAAATTTTTATCAGGAAAATCTTTTTAGTAAGCAACTACCATGTTGATTGATCCACCAACACAAAGAAACAACACTAAATACAAACTATATTAACACAGGAAGATCCATCAAATCAAAATAATTCAGCATGCCCTTGTTCAAGTTAAAGATAAATGGTTAGCAAGAAAGGTGGAATATTATATAGATATGAGTACTAAACTATTGGTTGCATCATCAACTGTGATGAAAAGAATTCTGAAGCCCGTAGATAAAAAAGAACAATCGCGACAAAATTTATGCACAAAATGAGTGGATCACAAAACGACTACAAAGATAAAAGTTTAGAACCAGATCAATCCATAAAATGAAATTAAAATTGAAACATACAATTACAGTACCTGTCTGTTAGATGTTCTTTGTTGGTTTGTGTAGGGTTGTGATTGCTCTTATTTGGTTTGTGTAGTATTGATGGAATGAATAATGTTGTGAATAAAAAATTAATATATTATTTTTCTTTTTGGATAGAAATCTAAATTTTCAAATGATTGACAAGCAGCAGAAAAAAAATTTATGTTGGTAGGGTAATTTCTAATCCCACTCCAATTTCACCAAGTGAAATATCCAATCTTAAAAGCTAGGGGTTGCTATTTTTCAGAATAATCCTGTAGTCCTTTTTTTCATGGGATCTCCTACTCCGTGAAATAGATCCTCAAACCCTTCTGTGGCATCATATTATTATCCTTTCAATTCCTATACAGTAATCACTTCATTAAAATAGGGAAAGATTTCAAATTATTCTTTTTTAGTAATTAAAAATTTGTATGGAAACACTCCAACTATTCAGACTTAAGCAAAAAACACACTTAAAAAACTACATAAGAAAATAGAATTAACCTTGACAAATTATTAGTTTTTGATTAATTAGATATAACCAATATAAAGTCAATCAAATTAAATAAAACATATAATTATAAAACTAAGACACATGAAATCAAATGAAATTTAATCAAACATACACATGATAGAAGATCAACAATAACAAGCCATCAAACAAATATAATAATTCATTTCAAAAATAAGTCCAATGTTTGGAATCACTATATCAAATGAAATGGATTAATGGGTCCATAGCAAATGAAAATGTGAAAACTACTATACCTTTCTAAGGGGCTACCAATGAATTGATATCATTGATGTAATGCTTAATTAATATCATCCATATAACACCTCAAATTGGGGTAATAAGACAACAAGCAACATGTGGATTGTTGGAAATGAACGCAAGCAGGAATGGAAACGTGCCTCTACAATCGACCGTTGGCGTTGGTTCTGGCTTGGTGGACTTTGCTCGCGCCGCTGTTGCCTCGTTCGCTGCTCTGGAGGGGTCACATGGACGGGATGGTGGACCAGCTAAGGAAAATGGCAATGGATCTACAATTGGTCAATGTGCTAAGCAGAAGGTCCTTAATGGCCATCAACATGGGTTTTGCAATAATGGCAAGGAAAGAGTGGACCGTTCGCAAAATACTTTGGCACAGAGATCTCAGCCTGGGAGACCACCATCTAGCGGGTTTATTCTTGTGGCTAATGCTTTCTCTATTGACTTGATTGTTGAGACGGAGGAGGAAATCGACTTTAATGCTTCTGTTTTTTCTTCCTATGGGGTGATTTGTCAATTTAAGGGTTTTTGGCCCTCTCTCCCTCAACTGCATTCCTGGATCTCAAAAGAATGGAAACCGTTAATAACTAGTAAAGTTCATATTTTCCCCATTGCCAAAAAGTTTTTTGTTGTTAAATTTGACATTGATATGGATAGAAACAAAATATTATGTAATCACTTTTTTAGTTGGGAGGACAAATTTTTGTTGATGATCAAGCCTTGGCATGCTGATTTCAACCCCTCTTCTGAAACCTTCAATAGAATCCCAATTTGGGTTCAACTTCCTAATCTTTCACTCCATTTATGGACTAACTCCCTTTTAAAGGAAGTGGGTGAGGCTCTTGGTGATTTTTTGTTGGTGGATAATGCATCTTCTGATATGTTTCACTCTACCTTTGCCCGCATATTGGTTGAAATGGATATTTCAAAAAAGTTGTCTACTAAAATTCTACTTAAAACTTCTAAGAGTTCTTGGGTCCAAGTTTTGGACTATGAGGGGATTCTTTTTCAATCTAAAAGATGTTTCAAAACAAATCATGCTACTACTCAATATGGTTTTGAGAAAAAAATCATGAAGGCTACATGGTGGAAAGATGCTTCCCCACAACACTACACGATTATGAAGAAGGTTGAGCAACCAAGAAGCTTCTTTGAGGTTGTTGCTCAAGAATCACAAGACCTTGAGGCTTCCTCTCCAATTGTCTCTAATGGCGGGATTGTTGATGCTTTGTAAGACAACAATGTTGTGCCCCCTTTTGAGGTTGAGTGTGGGCCTTTGGTTGCCACTTCTTGTGACAATGTTTCAGCTATCTTTTTGAGTGGCTCTCCTAATTTAGCCACACCTGTTGAGAGGAATACGAATGAAATCTTTAAAACAACAATTACTGGCTTTCCTCTTATGAACAAAGGTGCACTAGCTTGGCTTGATAAAGCAATGCAAGTGGAAGAGGGTTGGATCATTGTAAAGAGAAAAAAAAAAGTCCTCTAAACCTCTTTTTGATGACTCTCCACTCTCACAAGAGCAATTCTAAATGTAAATCTTGATGGTTCTTGGTTGGAAGGCTAGTTTTTGGCTGATTGTTGGCTATTTGATGGCTTTTTTATATTTGGTTATTTGTGCCTTCATGTCTTTAAATTTTGACAACCTTCTAATTTAGGATTTCAAGTCTATTCAAAATCTGCTTGTAAAGAATTTTGAAGTCCCTTCAAAACTTGTTTTTGCCTTATTCAAAAACATGTAAAATTTAATTTTAGTATATAAAGAAAAATTGATATTTAATAATAACAATTAAAAAGAAAATCATATTTCTAATGAATAGGTATTAATTTATTTCAATCATAAAAATCAAAACATATATTCACTAATTAAAAAAAAATTAAAACAAAACCAAAACCAAAAAAAAAGTTACAATACTACAAACCAAAATCTATTAATAACTTTCTTTTCAAAAACTGATACAACATGATTATATCGCTGAAGATAGTTGGCTTACGCAGATGAGTGGTGGCCGGTTCCTCCACAATTATGATCCAATTCCAGGACGTTTTGAGGTTCTTGCCATGGACCTGTTGGTGTGGCTGCTTCTACTTAAGCAATTGTTGATCTGCGATGAGTGGCCTTTCTACAGGCTCCGGTGGTGTATGGGAAGATTGCATTTCAGATGTTATTGAGGAGCGACAGGGTGTTCAGATGTCATAACCAGCAGTTGCATTGAGTTTTGTAAAGGTATTACAGTGGAGCTGGAAATTATGTAAGTTGTCACGACCCCAGCAGTGCTTATGTCTGCTCAAGAAGCTGATTATTACATTTCAGAAGCCTTGTAGATTTCTTGTGGCTGCTTTTGAATTCATTATTTTCATGTCTTCTGCAAAACAGCTTATAATCCTTGTTGTTCTTATTTATGTTGTCTCTTTAAAGATGTCACTTCATTTCCTTTTGTTAATTAAAAAGAAAAGAAAAAATGACTTAAATCAAATTACAAAATGATTTAAATCAAAACATTTTTTTAAGTAAATTTTTTAACTACACAAATATCATAAGGTAATGATATCAACTCTAAGTTCAATCCCAATCCCAATCTTTAAACATAGTTGTCAAATCCAAACAAGAGTACTATATATAATACAATAAAACATACATAGTGTTTTATATCAATATTCAATATCAAGATTTTTATAAAAGAATTTATTTATGATAGATTATGGAATATGATCCAAAATATTAATGTAAAACTCCCATATAATCTTAATCATTAGAATTACTATGAAAATAGAATGTTATTAATCAATATTTCAGATCAAATTTGAACTAAAAAAATACTATCTAAAGAATTACAATATTTTAAAAATAATTTAAATAATAATAAAATTTATAACTTAAAAGAAAAAACAATAATGAATCAATACCATGAAACTTTAAAAATTAAAAGTTGAGATTCCTCTACTTTTCTCTTCTCCCTTCTAAAAAGACCTAATTGTACATTCTTTCACATAATATTTTTTATAAGAATGTCGCAAAATGTCTTCCCGACGCCTGACAAAAAGGCTCATTGTTATCCAGAAGCTCTTGATCCATCAAGATGGGCTGTGGAAAAGCCATGTCCCTAAAATACTATAAGAACCTACTGCCAAAATAGCGCCCTATCATGAACTCAAATCTTTCACCAAGTGCTCGACCCCTTGACGTCCAAGAATGATATCGAAAGAAAACTTTAAACCATAAACACAACAAAATAACACAGACAACGAGAACCCTGATGTCTAGTGAGGAAACTCTGATCAGACCCAGCTTTCCCTCCTTGAGCCTTCTATGTAAAGACCAAAACCCTAGGAGAATTTAAG